>JAQNCA010000024.1:17310894-17339216 GCA_029783725.1 Acanthurus tractus | reverse complement strand
GTCACTGAGATACCAAATCGACTTAATGGACTCTAACATTAAAAGACATTGCTGTTGTAATTTTAGCTGCTAAGTTTCAAGTGTTCAATACACCCAAACTGAAACGGATGTTTTTGCTTCAAGACTCCAGAAAATGTTTGCTGGACAAAGAAAAGAAATTTTATCCAACTTTCCATCCCTACCAGGATAGGTAGGTAATGACTGAGTGTTCGGTTTTGGCCGAAGCGTTCCTCTGAAAAGGAAATATAAGCTGTTTTTAACTGCCAAGTTATGCTGAAAAAGCATAAGCATTTTAACCAAAAGACGACAGTGGTCATCTTTGAAGATCAGTTCAGTTCTGTTTTTCAGTCTTGAAGTGGGTCGTTGCAGATAACACTGTTGTTAATGACTCCACTGTTAAGTGTAATACAATAAAATGCTCTTTGTTAATTATAAACTAATGTTTATGAAGCTAGTCCTCCTGGTGAGGTCCTACATTAATTAAGGTTTGACAAGTCATGGAGGAAAGTAGCTCAGAAAAAAAACACATCCAGTAAGGTGAAACAGACAGAGGAGCTTTATGTGTGTGTTTGTGTGCGTGAGTGTGAGACAGAAAGAGACAGAAAGAGAAAAGAATGAATGAGAAAGGAGTGGACCTGCATTAAGAGTAATCCTCGAGCTTACTCACTGATCACGTTTAGCATTTTAAGTCATGTCAGGGCCACAGCAGTTACAAAGCTTGCTGCTGCAGAGCTGCCGGTTTATGATATGGACTCACCTTGGCGTTGGCTTTGGTCTTGCTGCTGCTGCTGCTGCTGCTATTACTGTTGTTGTTCGGGTTGGAATTAGCATCTTCATGAACTCTGTCCAACAGCCAAAGGAGGAACTCGAGGGCGTCGTGCTGAGAGTTACCCCGAAACTGAGAGCCGTACTTGGCCACTATGCTCTGAGGGAAGGATAGAGAGAGCCACCATGATTAATCTGTCACTTTGGGTGATTTCAAAAGTCATTAAATTCTGACATCCTTCCTGACAAAATGAGGCCATGATAATTACACGGAACACATGAACCCATCATTTGTAAGTGAGAGTTGGTTCAGCTCGCAGCGCTCATTAGAGGGAAAAGGCTGGGATGTATCTCTCTCTTATCAGCGCTTAGTGCAGACTCACTTCAGAACATCTGTCCCACATTATTTATCTTTGATAAGATCATGTAATTAAGTCATTCACAATTTCTTTTTTTCGACATGACATCCTGGAAAAAAAGAGCAACTTCTCAAGATGTCTATTAGTCAACATGTGTTTCATCCCAAAGGTCCCCACATGTAAATGATACAGCAAATTAGACAAGCCAAAAAAATAAATAATAATAGTTTTCAACAACTTTAACGGTATTCTTATAATTAACACATGGAGTCACAGCAGTCTCTAGCCTGAAATGGAGCCATTTATGGGTGGTAGGGAGTCGAATTTAAATGTATGGGTGAAAAAAGTGTTTATCTTTGAAATGATCCTGTGGTTAAACTCTTGCAATAGATTCAAGGTCAAAATCTCTAACAAAAGACTTTGGAAGCTTTGTTGGAAAACCTAAATAGAAGCTTTAGAAGTGAAAAAAAGACATTTGGTGCAAACCTTTAGGAGTGCAAATTGAAAGCCGTCAGACACTGACAAGCCCTCAACTAAATTCTGATTTAACTGCACCACTGAGGTCAGAAAATATCCAAGACAGCATCCAGATGCATATCAATACACAGCACATGACTCAGCCAAACTATTACGCAAGTTAACACCTCGCTCAGGTGTTGATCTTGCTCTGCAGTGACAACAAGTGCAATTATGTGATCCTCCATTCATCAATCTGTGGTTGTTTAAATAATGTATTCAAATGGATGTTTTTAGAAGCATAGCAGCATAAATAAACAAAATCAGACGCGACAGAGCTTCATTTAAGGTGTCCAATGATATTTAAAGAAATCATTCCACACACACACACACACACACACACACACACACACACACACACATTTATAAGCTGCACACTAGAGGATGACTCATAAAGAGGACATCCAAAACCTGACAGGTGTTACTAGACAGAGCAAACAGCCAGTTGCCTACTTCAATTATGAGGAGGGAGTTTTGAGTTTCCGAGTCTGACACAGAAAAGACACGCAAAACTATGCGTGGACGCTGCACCGGGTGGCCTCGCTCTCCTTCTCTGTGTGTGACTGACAGTCTCCAGGCTGTGCTCCACACCTCATTAAAAATCACCACATCATACCTGCAGTATCCCAGTATCTAAATATAAACACAGGAGGGTGGTCCCCCTCTAACCAGACAGAGACAGCCCGCTAATGAGCTTCATCGCTATGAGAAAGCACCGACAGGGGATGGAGGGATGAGAGACAGATGGAGGGTGGGAGCAGTGGAGTGGAGTGGAGGGATGTTGGCAGAGTTTCAACAGACCTGCGAGTGTTTTTCTCTCTCCTTATCAAAAAAAAAAAGGACGGCTCAGTTGTGGCTGTCCCAGAGATGAAAAGTGAGAAAACAGCGGCAGCACAGTTTCTCAACATTAGAGGGGTGAAAACACAAAAGCAAAGACAATGAAGGGCAACTTCCAATGTTTCCATGAGTCTGTGCACAAGAATCTAATGACAACAAGTGGTTATAACTTCATTAAACTGAGGGTCTGACTTTTCCACATCTCTGCTGCCTCCTGCCTCAGTATGCGTGCTCATCCCTCTGAAATCTGTCAATGCAGTGCTGTCCCCCAAAGCATCTCCAGTGAATAACTCAGCCTCAAAGGCAGCTAAAAGACACGGCAAAGTCGTATTCCCAAGCATCAAGTCCCTTTTTAATTGAATTCTTGTGAAGGGGAGAAATGAAATGAGGGAGGAAAAAGGGAAAAAGGCAACGAGGTGGTGAGAAAGCATGAAAAGGCAAAGAAAACAGCTGCAGGTTGAAATGCTGAGTATCTCTGCAAACACCAGTAGTGTTTTAAAGCTGACCCGAGTACAGCTCTGATGGGATCCTAAGAGTTTGTTGAGCAAACACTTGAGAGCCATTCAAGGAGAGGAGGAAGGATGGTGCAAAGGTCAACTCGAGAGAGCGCAGAGCTTTTTGTAAGAACCATCGATCAGTCTAGACCGTGGATTTGATTCCTAACCCACACCTGACCTGACGTGGTGGATAAAGGCTGAATTTCTATTAATTCTCTCTAGCTTGAAGCCAGATTTAATTAATTTATTGATTTAATTCATTGGTTTATAAATTAAATCTCAACACTTGGAACAAGGCAGAGAAAGCCTCTATTTTTTTCACATTCTAGCACTATAAACCTACTTTCACATTGAAAAATGTGAAATGTGAGAAAATTCAACATTACTGCTGACACCTAACTCCCACCTTGAATTTTTAAAGTGAAACATCACTAATCTCTTATTTTTTAAGGACACAATTATAGGGACTTTAATTAAGTTTAGTTTAAAGTCATATTAAACAGAATCCCAACTTTAGTAGCTAATAAGATTCCATATGATTCAAGGTGCAGGCAGTTTCTCTAAAATATTGATTTTATTTTCCAATAAAAGAAAAAAACAGAGGAAAAAAAAGACTACAAGGTTTCCCACGAACAAAAAAAACAATAGATAAGCAAAGAAGAGAAAAGAATGACAAAAGACAACCATACACCCCTGCAGCCTCCACAGCTGGGGTCATGACCTTCCCGCTGTCAGCAGGGGGCAACGGCCACACCCAGATGTCTGTTTTTAGTATCCTGTCTTACTATCCGTGCTTCACCTCACACCATTACCCTCATGTCCTCCCCACATCCATCCTCTCACTGTGTAAACAATGATGGATAAGAGTGCCAGCTGGGCAGAAATTTACTATAAACATATATCAAGCAAATAACCCTCCTCCTCCTCCTCTGTCTGTAAAAAAAAAAAAAAAAAACTATTTACACCATCTCACCATATTGTTGTCCGGCCTGCCAAACAGGCCTGGATGGATTCCTAAGTGACAGACAGAGAATGATATAGACAAATTATGATGGGGCATGACCTTCAGATGCACACACTTTCGTTTTTTTTTTACCCCACACTACCCATTCCCACCACAGGTGTGGCTGGAATGAGGCTGAACAGAATCTGTCATTACTGGCTGCTCCATTTGCAGCCTCATTTTTCAGCTGCCCGGTGTTGCCAGCTCACCTCTGCTGCTGGAGCAGACCGGACGCAGGGCAGCCATCACTTACAGCCTCTGCTCATTCCACTCGTCCTTTCACACTGTGCTTCATCTATGCTTTTTCCTGTCTCTCAAACACAAACACACAACCTTGCTGTCCTCTTTCTTCCTCCCTTCCTGTTAGCTCTATTTTTTTCTTTCCTCTCTTTCATGAAAGGACCATTCCCTCCACTAATCAGGTCCCAACTGAGCTCCAGTCTGCACAGCTACCTCTTAAACACACACACATACACACTTTTGTTTCTACCTAACTATAACCACCACTTTTTCAAACTGTTTCCCTCTGCATGTCCATACACACAGATGAGCTCCCATTAGCAGTGTCCTTCCCTTGTCACCTCCCACTGCTCTCTAACTAAATCTAAACCAATTCAGTCTGCCGCTTCCTTTGTAATCCAGGGCCGCACTGAATTCACATCAAGAATAATGGAGAACCAGGAAGATACTTCTAATGACAAATCCAAACTACATCTTGAAATCAGACCTTATTTTTCTTATTATGCCAAGAAGCTTAGAAAACCTTTGAAGAAGGTGCCAGCGAGTCACGACTGAACAAAGCTTGCATGTCTGCAGGAGTCCCCTGCGTGGGATTTACAGGCGATCACTAAGAAATAAGAAGGGATGAGAAGCGATGGAAATAATCGCCTCTGAATGGGTTTACAGCCCAGAAGGGGAAGATCTCCCTGGGCTGTTTCCCTCTGAATTCCCGCTGAATCTGAGAAATTGATACTCACAGCTGAGGCTCTAAATACGCGACCGTGTGCACAGCTGAGAGTGGAGGAAACTGTGTCTGTCACACTATCGACAGCTTACATGCCATTCCCGTGTGCTTCCCATCATTTAGATAACATTGGAAAGCCATTCCAGACCCTCTTACATGATTCAGTGATCGCAGCATCACACACTAGAACAGTACAGATTGATTTATTCCCTCGACTCCTCACACTGTCTGGTTGATGCTTGCTACATAAATCACAGGAGGGATAATAAACCTTGTGGAAAATGGTCTCACATTGTTTTGCTAACACAGATTCAGTGCAAACACACTTCTCCTTGTGTTTCTTTATTGCGTTTCGACACAGCGATGTAGGTATAATGGAGTGCAGCTCATTGAGTCGTGGGAATGCATGCTGCTTCCAGACTACATATGGCGGTTCTGTTAACAGTGTTTACAGTAGAAGCGATACTGTGCTTTGTAAGTGTGAGGTGAAATGTTTTGAAGCGACATCACTTCCTGTATAGCTGAAACATAAATCCTTGCAGATGCCTGTGGCCAAATACAAAAAAAGCTAGCTATTTTGTCTACTGTGTGCTTTAAGTCAGAAAGTTTATTCTTATTCTAAAACCTTGAAAAATAAAGTCCTGCAGCAATAAAAGAGAAGTGAGCGGCAGGCCCACAGCACGGAGTCCAGGTGGTGCATTTCCCAACTTGTGTGTCTTACTGCAAATATTGTATACATCCTCACCACCGACAGTGAGAATCAGAGTGGTCTTTGACGGCGAGCAGAGACAAGAAAAGACAAACAAACCATCAGTCTCACTGGCCTGCCTTGCTGTCACACCCTAACTGCACTCCCAGAACAAACAAGACTACTTAAAACACCAGGCTTCATCTTCCCGCCTGAGCTCCACTGGCCTCACAGAGCTGCAACTCCTGTCGAGCGTAAAAAAAAAAGATGAATCCAGGCTTCGCTCTGTGACTTCTAAAAGAAGTTACTGTGTTGTTAAATCCTTCAGGTCAGCTGTGTAACGTGGTAGAAGAAGGAGAGCTCACTCTGTCATCAAGTTAAATTGATGTGGACAACTTTTGGGCCAGCCAATAAAAGGACGGTTCATCCCTCCAGATTTCATCTACATCAAATGTGTAGCCAAGCAGTTACAGGCAGGGTTGGAAATTTTAACCTCAAAGCGTTACACCTGTGCATTTGGTGACACATTCCATAGCAGACTTGGGTCGAAGGAATTTAATGAAGGTGTGCAGGTGAGCAACTTTACAAGTGAGACAAGGGCTGAGTTGCAGGCAACTCTGTTGAAAAATCACAGGAAGGCTGGTTAGGCGGCCATGTGTGAGACTGCACCTGAAGAAAACAGGATCAGTGTGCATAGATGCCAACAGAGGGCACAATAAATGATCCCAGGTAGAGTTTGTCAATTAATTTAATACGTTAATACGTAGATTAGCGATAGGAGTGTTTTTCCTTGCAGATGTTATTCTTATTGGTGATTTGTTACATAACGTTTTGCCAATTTAATGTTCTGCTTCCAAAGAACGAGTGAGAGAAGCCTCTTAAGTTAGAATTCATGACTTCCATCAACAGCTTTATCTTTTCTCATCATTTATTTAGCTCCCAGTAGGGATATGACATCTCAACCAAAAAGTCCCACTTTTGAGAAAGCACAACCCCAAGCAGTCTTGTTACACCAGTCTGCCGATTTGCAAAATAAAGCTTTTTAAACCCTGAAAGGTTTTGTGATTTTAGGACAAGGACTGCCATTAAATGTTATAAAAAAATATTAGTTCTTCCGAATCTTTGAATACAGCACTTTTGAAAAGAACATTTTAACTCCTTGCTGTATATTCATTGTTTAAATAAAAACTAAATATATAAATAAGAGGTCATTCTGGTGTCTTTAGACCAGACACTGACTTCTGCTGTCAGGCTCACGCTGCTCACTCAAGTATGCCGATCCGAACAAAGAAGTTAGAAAAAGCACTGTAAAAGCCCTTATCCGAGAAAAAAAGTTTCTTTTTCCACTTCTTTGCCAGCCAGTTAATCTCTTCAAGTGTGGAGAGATTTGGTAATAACGATCAGTTGTCAAAAGTTGTCTGTCCCTTGCTCCCATTACAGACTGGGGAGGGGGGTCTTCTGAGGATCACAGGAAGGGATGATAGTTTTGTTCACCAGCTATGTCTTTCCATCCTACTTTCTCTTTCTCTCTCCCTCTGAGTGCACACCATTGGAGGTTTCTCAGTAGGGGGGCATCCTCGTTTTCCAGGACGAATGCACCTGCTACAGTAAACATCCTCTTTCCTGCCTCACCCTGAGATGAGCAGTGAAGGATGTTTTTTCCTTTTTTTAAAATTTTTACGACAGCTAACTGCGAGGAAAATTTCGGCAAGAGTGAACACCTCTATTTAAACACTGAATGGCAAGTTCAGACATTGAATTAAAAAGCTAATATTCAGTATTTCCTCTGGGCGGCTCCAGTTTTAACACCAAAGCAAAGGGAAACAGAAACATTACGACTGAATCTCACAGTATGGGACAACATATTGCCAAGATTTGTCTGCAGTTAACACATGGTATTTGTGATATGAACTGCGACCTGGAATCACACAATATATTATTTACACCTAAAGAACACACTCTTTGAGTAAGTTTATCAAAATACTGTGCTATGTCCATTTTTTCCACATTCCTGATGTTCTTCGTGTATTTAGTTCTAAAGTCAAAAGGAGCCGTTCATATTATGTGGTGCAGACTGTTACCAGAAGCCAGTATAGTCAAGGGCATTTTGTTGATATTAATTCAGATTTCTACATTCAAGGCCTTTAATCCTTATCCAAACACCCTTCAAGACCTTGTGCTGCTTGATGTTTTTCCCTCATCGCAAGCTTTTTATTATTTTAAAAGTGCACAGAGGCTCAAGTTTGTGAAGCTGCACATGTCAAGGGTTTAAAATTCCTTCTTTAAATCTTACACACATGCAGGTGCACACGGTTAATGAACCACAACACCATGATCCCTGTAGTTTTGGAGAGCAAAACAGCATCAAGCTCTTCTTGTATATTAATCACAACCCTTAGATAGCAACTTTCAATTCAGCTTCAGCCTCTTTCTCTTAAACATTTGTACACCCATTGCTACCTCGTTGTTGTTGGTAAGGGAACCTACATCCAGAGTCACTTTCATGACTGTCAACCTTTTCCATTATAAATGATAACCTACTCATACTGTCTCCACATGCCTGTTTGACTGTGCGTGTGTGTGTGTGTGTGTTTCTGTGCTCATGTTGCATACACCCCTTCCCCTGCAACTTCCCCCAGGCTGTTGATGCAACAGAGCGGTTACTACTCTGTAAGTCTACTGGTTGACTGTCATGCAGTAAGCCTAGAGGGAAGGCTGGGGGCCCTGCAGCCCTACCTCACTCACATCCATGAGTGACTGCAACAGCAAGAAGCCTTCTGTGTGCAAATGTGTTATCACTTGTTGATTTAACATCCTCTGCAATGTCCTCTGTGCAGCATTATGGCGTATGAATGTGAAAGGAATGCTTGACATGACATCAGGGAATGCAGACAAACCACCTGAGCTGTGGGACTGTTGTGGCAGGTGAGTCAGGCCGAGATACCGCGGCCTGGACGTAATCAGTAACCACAAAACTACAACTTGCTCAGCATATAACAGTAAAATGTCACAACTGCGAGGCAAAGCGGTGGAGTGTTTTTATTACCACTGTTTCACCTGGCTAATATTTGCCTTTTGAGACGATAAAACGAGGACCTGTGGGTTTTTATTCTTGGAAATGAGGTTTACTGTGTTCATTCAAATATTTGTTTCACCAAATATTTGACTGTGATTGTTGGTCCAAACCTACAAAATCCTCTTGATGTATGGCTACTGTGCTGCTAGGCTCATTGCTGAGCATAATGGCAGGACACAAGTTGCACTGCAGCTTTTACATCTGAGGCTAATACAACTGTCAGTTAATACCTGGATTGATCCTATGGGAAGAATGTTTATAAGTAAAATTAACATGAAAATAATGTACAGCGATGAGAATCTGTCGCTGGAGGAGATAATTGGGGGTGTCTGAGAACAAAATAATCTATTACACCTCCCCACTGACTTCTTCTTTGCCTCTCTCCCTATGCAATGTGTATGCACTAAGGATGGGTAGATCAATACTGTGGAATTTAAATTTTTACCAGCTATTGATTTGGTATTGATCCCTTTAAAAGAATATATTTAACACAATAATATAAATTCATGATGTGAGTGGCTGCATTGATTTCTGCAATGTTTTCAGTATTTTTACATGATGTTTATGACAAAACAGCCCATAGTTATTCGGCTGGCCCATATAACTGGCTGTGAAAACCTATGCAGCATGGAAATGTTAGTCACATTCATTAAACTGGTGTGAGAATTGCAGAGAGGAATCGTAGCATGGTGTGTTAAAGCTACGTACTTAATGCGTTGTTAATTACTTAATTATTTTCTTAGAATATAATCAAGGTATATCTTGCAAAATTCTGGACCATTTCTGTAAAAATTGTTTTTAATGGCTTGTGTTGCGCGATTTGCCTTTACATGTGATTAATATGAAAAACTGCAAACTCATTTAAGGAATGGTTGGTATTGGGATTTTTAACGATAACAAAAGTATCACACTGACTACAGAAAGTTTGCCCATCCTTACTATGCACCCTGCTTTCTTCAGGTACCCACTGGGTGCAGTAAACACAACAGGGCATCTCAAGGTAGTGTAAGTATATTTTGCCTAAAGACCCAGAAACTCAGCAGTGCTCCTGTGGCAGCAGGTTTGCTACATACCAATTAGTTTGCAGTGATTTGTTTTTAAAAATGCCTTAAGGCCCTTTGGTTTTTGCTTTTAATGTGTTATGGCAGAACACATTCCCAGACAACTGTGCAGTTTATTCAATAATCACTTCTAATGACACACGATTTAATATGGGGGCTTCAGGGCCCTCAGGGATGTGGGGCCCACGTTTTCTTAATTCAGGTGCCATTTTCATCCCCAACAGTGGTGAACAGGGAAATACATTACTTTCTATGTGTTATCTACTTAAACATGCAACTAGTGTTTGAGTACTTATTATAGAAACCACCCCCCACCCCTCACCCCTCCCCAAACACCAACACCCAAGAAAAAAAGTGGAAATTTTGTTAGGAAGACAAAATCAAGACATTATTTTCTAAAACACCACCTCAAATGTGTCAGGAAATCAAGCCGAAACATTTCAGACACAATTAAACAACAGACATAACAAGCCAGTGACGTCACGACACCCAAATAAACACCTCGTGCCCTCTCTCTCTCTCTCTCCTCACCTTGAACTCCACAGAGAGCTGCGGTGTGTATTCCAGCGTCCACAGCGCTCGAACCAGCGACGCCAGCTGCTCGGTCACCTCTCCCCGGGCGCTGTGCCGCTCCTCGCCCCTCACGTTCCCGTTCACCCTCCCGTCAAACACGTCCGACTTGTACTGCTCCAGCCCGAGGTACTCGGCCAGCAGGTCCGTGTTGCTGAGGCACTGAACCACGGCGTTCATGAAACAGGTGTTGCCGTGGTTCTTCAGTCCTTGCACCCCGGGGGTCTTGTCGCCGTGGCACCACGACAGCCTGTCTTTCACCGAGCCGTAGGAAGACGACGCCGTGGAGATCTTCTTGGCGGGTCCTTCCCTGGAGATCTGCAAACAGTCGTCTTTGAAACCCCCCGACGCGCTTTGCCTGAAGCCGCCATCGTCGTCCTCCGCGTCCGGCGGTTCCGCGTCGCCGAAGTGCGCCAAAGTGCCCAAAGTTTTAAGGATCCTGCCCATGAAATTCCCAAAAGACCGCAGCGATTTCCTCCTGATAAACCTTCCGGTTTTATACTTCTTCTCCTTTCGCTTCGTCGTTTTGGGTTTCATGGGTTTTCTTACCTTGTTTTCCTTGCGGGCATCCATGGCTCTATCACTTAATAGGACAGCGAGAACCTGAAACAGGCTGTGGAGTCGCACCTGTCTGCCAGGCTGTCTACCCCTCCTCCCCCTCCTCCTTCTCGTTCCTTCACCCTTCTCTCCACTTACCGCTGAGATGGCACCGAGTCGGCGCCAGTAAGGCACATGAGTACTGATATTATTCCCTTAACATCCCGATAATTCCCAGCAGGAGTTGGTCACCGGTCCGCGCGTTTCGATGGGTGACGCTCTCTCCAGGAACTACACGAGCTGCTTCCCACCCTCCACATCGCAGGTTCAATTACACTTCCTCATCTATGGCTCCCAGCTCTAAATCATGCGCTGGCGGTCTTTGACTCTCTCACTCCGCCGCTATTCCTCCCTCCCTCCCTCCCTCCTTCCTCTACTGTCCGTAGGGCTACGATGAATAATTTTCTATTTGGACAATCCTGTCCGCTTGCCGCCTCTCAGACATGAATTCAATTAACCTGGATTAGATTACTTTTGGTTAAACACGACGGGAAAGTTGATTCAATGACTGGCGAATTCTTTTCATAACCACACAGTGTCTCTGGGTTGGCAAAACACATAATACCCAACTTGTTTATCACACAGGGAGCAAGGAAGTTTTTGTCTTTGATAAGTGTCAAACACTGTAGCCTTAAACTGCCCCCTGTAGGAACGAGTAGGGCATCACCTTACTTTCCCATCTTCAAAGGGAGTAAAGGACAGCATCACGGATCTTTGTTGAACGATCACATACAGTGGCTGTCCAAAACATGAGTTTAAAACTTCAACCTAACTCTATTTCTAAGCCTTACTCTTAAAATGAAGAGAAATTAGCTACTAAAAGCCTCTTCGTGATGCATTCACTAGACAGTCTAAATACACCAAAAAAAAAGTTTTCAATGACTCTCCCTGCACAGTCCCACTGTGGAGAAAGTTAAAGATCCTTTGTTTTTATATCGGCTAAAAAAGACACAGGTAGGAGATCACCTGCTTTCATGTACTGGCATGAACTCCTGATTTCACCTGCACAGAGGGTCTACTTGTGCTTCATTCAGCTTTTAGAATACTTTTGCATAAAACACAGCAGCATTCACAGACACAGCATCCTATAAATAGCCCAGCTGCTGTCTTCACACACATTAATGCTATCGCTGCTGCTACTGCTGCACCCTGGAAGCGCTACAAAAATAAGCACAATGGATGTTAGAGGACCATTCAACTAAGACAGTTCTGGCTGTTAGCAGTGATCATCCAGCTTCTGTTTTTGTGCTATTTTCAGATTCTAATCATCTGAAGCTTAATTTCACAGCTCACCAGTACAAAAGATTAAATTTAGTGGGCCAGATGTGCTGATTTATTGAAATAGATAGTCCTAGTCCCATTTGATATTTCCATAATTTCCCTATTGCTTTTTTTTCCAGCAGTGTAAGGACATTTGGCCCACCATTGTAATAAGTAAACAAATTCTGAGTCAAAGTGAGCTTCTTCCAGAGATGCCCCTTTTTTTCCTCTGATCCACTGACGTTTTTGCTGACTGAGTTTATGCTGCAGGTTTGCGGTTTTCCTTTTTTGGGGGGGGAAGCAGAGGTTAGTTATTAATTTTTTAGATTGGTCTTTTTGAACAATAGTGCAGAGAGTGGGTTCAAACTGGAGACGGTCAGAGAGGCTTCCTGATACATGTTGCCTTCCTTTTTAGCCAGGAACCTTCAGGGAATCGCCGTTGATAGATTAGCTGACAGCAGCCGTGTGCTTAAGAAACCAAGAACCTGAACCTCCTTCTTGTCTCTGCAGCAGCAGCGGACAGAAGGCCCATATCTGTAAATTTAGTAATGATAATAATAATAATAATAAATATAAATGGATAAAAAAGTTGTGTTTTTACATGATCGGGCTTCATCTGCATGGAGAGAGTGGTGTACACCATCATCTCTGCTGTTAAAGAAAAGTCTATAGAAGCGTAATGCAGACACTTTGATGTGACGAAAACGTTCCTGTGCCTTGAAGGGTAATTTTAAATTCAAGTAAGTGTCCTCTGTGGATTCCCACCTATATTCAGCTCCTGAGGAATTACCACTTAAGAAACTACACTGCTGAGGGAATGTAATCTTTTCACTTCTGTAGATATCGTCCTTTCTTTGCCGAACAAGGCAAACAGTGTGTAGTGTCGTTAATGTTTAATCAAATTACATTTATTTTCTTGAGTTTAAATACATTTGATAACGTTAATATTAACTGAATTAACATAAAGATAGCTGCTGAAGGGAAAGGTTAAGGGAGAGTGTTGGAAAAATTGCGGTCTGAGCGTGGTTTTGTATGTTTAAGTGCCTTTGTTGCTTTCACATTACATTAAGTGAAGGAGAGGTGAGCAAACATCCACTGCAGAATTGCTCCATCTGCACTGGTGCTGATTAGGGTGCTATTGTTGAAGAGCTTGACACTGGTAATACAGCCAGCGTGAGCTACTCTTTAAATGGGTTGCTACACCTTCTATGTAGTCCAATACCCTCAACAGCTTGCCATCTTCTCCTGCCTGGAGAATTATTTTAATAACCAGAAACGTTTGAGTAGGAGCACACATTGTAATATCATATGCAAGATGACAATAACACAAGAATGCAGAGAACAAGAAAAAAAAATCTGAGCATTTAATGATGCAAATCCTCAGCTTAACGGTATGAACAGAAGCTTCATCCTCAGAAAAATAAAAATCTTGCTTTGATCAGTATCGAATGAGGAGAAATGTAACGGATGACTGTCTATTTACTGAGTGCATGATAACAGCATAACAAGCAGGAGATGTGTAATGGGCCATTAGGGGTCACAAAATGTTTGCCATCATGTGAGATGTGCATGTCATTAATGGACCCAGCACACAAGCTTACAGATCTCTGATGAGAGCATCATCACACACCCTCCTGTAGGAAATCTGGAGTATGAAGTTAACACAGAAACCCTGAAACACAGTTGCAGGTGTTGTTCCTCACACACATTTGTTTATCACTGCTATCGTTTATGGAGGACATGGGATCCATCCGAGAGGCGGATGCAAATTTATGCTGAGTTGGTTTGTACCATGCACTGATATTGTTCAGTTTTTTTTCGTAAGTGTAATGTATAATTCATAATTCTTGCATTACCTGTATAAAAGTATGATGATGGAGATGTCATCATTGCTGTCTGGCATCGGCTGTCATGCTCTTGTCATCGCCACTATGTTACATTGTAGGATATTTATGCTTGCATAGTGTCCTGTGCTTGCATACTTTGATATTGCTGTGTAAAAAGTAAATATCTCACATACCTCTGATTTATAAGCCTACCAAGGTTTTGGTCAAAATGATCTAAAAGATCTCACTTACTGTTTTAAAGTACTGAATATCAAGTTGGTTTGAAATTTTGGTCGCAGCCTCTATTGTCATCCTGTTGTTTCATATCTCTAACTTTCTCTGTCCTTACCATTTTCTACTGTGGGAATATGCAATATGAGACCTCAAACTACCCTAAACTACATTTACTGCTCCATTATTCTTGATTGAGAGACCTCTAGAGGCAGACTTTGGATATTGTTTGTGAGTGCGTTTAAGTTCAAAGATGTAAATAAAATAATCAGATTTTATGTAACAATTTAACAGTTTAATAGTTTCTGTTGGTTTTTTACTTTTTATTATGCTAGTTTTGCACTTAAGTACTTGAGTAAATGTACACAGTCACATGCCACCACTGTCTCTCACATTGTAACAACTGAAACTGTTTGCTGATCTAAAGGAGATCTAATCATCCCCTGAGCTTTGCAGCTGTCAAAGTTTCAAGTATCACAAAAGCCAGTTGTTAACTGTTGTTATTTATAGCACAGGCGGCAGAAACATCACAAAATCACACACAACCACGTGTCCTTTCTTGTCATTCCATGACTAACCTCATTACATTTTGAAAGTTAGGTACAGTAACCGTCCTCTGGGTCTTCGCGTATGAATGAGATTCCAGAAGAAGACTCTGTGATACATTCAAACACCAGACTCAATTACACACAGAATTAAATAGACTGGCTATTTGTGAAAGGAAAAGTTCATATCACACAGAGCTGCTCAGAAAAAGCCCAACACTTTTAAGAAAAGCACTCTGAGACAGGATTTCATTTCCCTGCACAGGATGGAGTCTCTTGAGCTGAAGAAGGAGAAATGTAATCTCACACAGACATATAAAATACTGTTGATTATTGTGAAATGAAAGTGCAACAAAAGGCCAGTAAGAAAAAAAAGGAATCTTATATGTAGTTTCAGAGCTGCAGAGTGACTCTGACCCTTACGAATCAGAGGAACATTACTGTGGGGCTGCTTGAAACTACAGTACTCCTCTGACACACATTGGCTCATTCAGATGGAATGGCTTGCTGATATCATTTCCAGCAAATAACTATGCAGAACATAATTCAAGAAAAAGCCACAACCAGAGGGGAAACTGGTTCATAATGAACCCAAATGCAAAACTCTGAAATCCATCCTCTTTTAAACCTGCATTAAAATAAGGTGAAGCGTACAGTTGCAGAGAATATGCAAATTCATTCAGCTGAGGTGAGTGTTTACATTTATGAAAGCAACATCTTAGTTCCTCTAAGAATGCTGCTAATGAGACACAGAGGTGTTTATGTACAGAATTCTGTATTTCCTCACATGGCCAAAGTTACTGTAACACTTTTCCTCCTACTCCCCCATGTCATCCCTTCCTCCTTGCCACAGTCACAACCTCTCCCCCCTTCCTTATCACATTTCAGCAGCTTGTTAGAGACTCCCACCTGTGTGACTTGTTTTGGCCCATCTGTGTTCCCTTCACCTCAGTCAGGGAAACTGGCCTACAGCCACAACATGGGCCACCAGAAAATTAATTACACACAGCAAGAAAAGGCTACAGTTGCTACTGCTCACAGAGTAACCACAAACCACCGGAGCACAGCTGCCTCAGCCACAGTGAAGATTAACATCAGTAAATTTTTAAGCTTATGGCTCCTTAAAAATATATACTAACACTGGAATCACAAAATTATGAAGCCTTGCGAGTAAGTTTTTCTTTGTTAACATCAGGTTATTCATTACACTTGCATTATGTAAGTTTGAGAGGTTCAAGTATTTCTGTCTCTACCAGTCAAACACTTCTTATACACCTTTTTGAAAAGTTATCCATTTTATCTCATTTAGTCTTTCAAGGACATTATTGATGGAATACAAAGACAAATGGTCATGGGATTCAGCGTGGCCCTGTCACTGCTTTAGAGTACAAGTGTGACTCACAAGGTGTAGACTGGCACTATGAGCACGTAGAAACTCATTACAGGTCATGCACATGATGAAATAAGTTTTTTTTAAGGATTAAGTACTTTTTACACATCTCTACTGTTTATTCAAGTTGCTGTTGCCTGGGAGAAAAAGAAGCACCACTTATCTTTTGACCTGAAAATGATAACGGAGCAAAACTTAGAGAAAGAGGCAGCTTTTCATCCCTAAATCTAAAAAAGACAAAGTCACATGGTGATTTCATGGTTAGAAAGAATGACAAAACACCGGAGTTTGAAACATGGGTTCTCTAACTACCACATGCAGCTGAACGGCAATCCGGCCAAAAGTGGATGAAAAAGCTTGTGAAGATGTACTGCAGGTTAACGAGTTCCATGGCAGGCAGGTGTGAATGATCAGCCAGGTAAGTGTAATCAGTCCAGAGCCAGGAAGGGAGGGTCACGCCCACAAACAGGGAGAGACACACAGGGAAACACAGGGGAGGGGAAAAACACAGGGAATACTGGGAAATGCAGTTCATACTAAATGAAGTGTTTGCAGACCTGAGAGTGCTGATCTCTGCTTTTAGAAACCTCCTCTTGTAACCTGTGAGCATTTTAACTTCACATAATGTTGGTGAAAGGCTCCCTAGTTTATGTATGCTATGCTAATTTTTTTATGTGTCATTAATTTTTTTTCATTAATGTCAACCTTTGATGTAATGATACTGACATTAATTTAATTTATCTAGCAATTTTTTACTTTTTCTTGAGTAGGTTTCTCAAACTGTAATTTTAACTTTTGGTTTAGTCGCTATTGCAGTTAATTTACTCTTACTTGCTTACTTGAGTACTGATTTTCAGTATTTTAGCCACAGCTGCTTGACACTAAAAATGTCAACTGTTTTGTAATGTTTGGGTTATATATATATATTTATATTTATATATATATATGTATATATATATGCATGCATGTAAAAAAATAAAGACAATGAATAAAACAAAAACTATTCAACTGACAGACAAAATAAACCTTGCCACTGTCACTTCTGGCCTTGTTAAGAGCAGAGTAAGCAACATACTGTGTCCACTAAATGCACAAATCAAAAAATCATTATGATTCCTCCCCACATACTTTTTCATTATAACAACCACTCTGACTCTCCTGTTGTCTATTTTTTCTCTCTTCTACTCTCCTCTCTCAGTTCTATTGGTTTACTCTCTGTGAATTAAATCACAGAGGCATGCTGGGATGGGATGAAGGGTTGGAGTACGGAGAGGAGAGGAGAGAGAGAACAGAGTGTTGGTATTTGTTCTCCCAGACAGAGCGCCTGTGTCCTGGGATGAGCAGATGGTGGATCTGGCTGGCGCTCGGGTGGCACAGGCACATCCGCAGGAAGGCACGATCGCTGTCTATCTCCTCCCTCCTCCTCTCCCTGAATCCCTCTTTCTCTCTCACTCCCTCTGCTCACTCAGCACATCCACAGCGCTACGTTAATCAGCACAACTTGTCCTCACTTCTCAGCATGCAGGGGAGGAAACGACATGGGTTCCAGTGTGTGGCAGAGTTCAACAGTCAAGGATGAAGTGCACAATCAAGGAAACAAGCAGTTCATTCTGTCACTGTTTGCTTATGAACCTAAGTAAACAAGTGGTGCAGATTTAATCAAAATTACTCACAAAATAAGAGACTTAGAGAGCTAAGTGTGTTTGTCACAGCGACTAGCGGTCAACACAATGGCCCAATTATGTTGAGCTGAGAAACAAATTGCAAGCTTTTCATACTAATCTATGGAAATGCAAGTCTATGTATGTGTGTGTGTATGTGTGTGTGTGTGTGAGATTGTGAAAGTCTTCAGTGTGCCGCTTCAGGCTGATCTTAACAGAGTGGCAGGCTTTTCTCTCACGCATACTGACTGAGGATTATAACAACAGTAACAACATAATGAGACATCTAGATTATGACTGTTGAGTGCCACAGTCTCTTTGCACCCTGAGGGATTTTCAATCATTACAACCATTACTTTGTTTTTTTTTTGTTTTGTTTTGTTTTTTCCCTGAGAGGCACGACAGCTGAGTTTTTTCTGTAAGTCTTATATAAAACCAACCAAAACAAATTATTAGGTAAAGACACAATGGGGACATTACTGTGATGGCAGAAATTAGATTTATTGATTAAGATATAAATTGAATAAACAACAACTACAGAAACAAGCCCATTGAAATTGCCTAAAAAAACTTTAGACTTAAATAATACCAGGAAGTGATAACCTTGCTTCAGCATCATGCAGGCTATTTATTTTTCTGTTGAAATTACACTGTTCATGTTGCTGTGTGCGATGAGGACACCTCAACATTAAGCAGCATCAACATGCAACATCAGTAAACAAGAAATGCCACACATGTAACATCGCAAAAAAAAAAAAACAACAACCTTGAGGTTCACAATCCACGCACAAATCTTGACTGGAATTCAATAGGCCTAAATGAGGCAGAATTGTGACAGCAAAATATTTTGAGCTGCATTGAAAAACAAAATGTGCTCAAAACTCATGGCTACTTCTTCTCTTTCTACCTTCAGTGTGGCGGTGTTGACTATACGATACAGAATCACCAAGCTCGCCACAGGATAAGCATGTGACAGTGAGGCACTTTTCTGAAAAAAAAAGAGGTTTTTAAAAAACATTTCTACCTGGAAAGATCATGTTCTTTACAACAATTACATACACTGTTCCTTGTTAAATTACTACATTGTACATGTACTCAAAAGTTGTAACCATTTTTTACATCTGTTATTCTCTAAATGTGATGCCATTTGGATATTAAAGATCCCCTCCACATTGTAATCCTTTCTACTGGGCTGTACCAGTCTACATTCACCAGAGGTTTAATGATACTAAGTAGCCTATATGTCAATGACCAAGCACCACAAATCACAACTATTCTATGTGCTGGTTGTGGACCCTCCTGCCAGTAATAAAGCCACTGCAGGCTGACAGAAAATGCAGAATATATAGCTTCTCAGTAGTTCATCCAAATTTAAACATTAAAGGTAGTTCAAAATGCAACTTCAAAATTTATATGTCAAATGAGTGGGGAATGCAGTGCAGAATGTAACTGCAAGGACACAGTGAATCCTTTGCTTTAACCTGATGTCATAATGACCTTCTGATCTGAACGATTTAAATCGATCATGCAAACTATTTAAAAGTGACAGGATTCAGACCACCACTGCCGTAAGTTCTCCATTAACAAACATGACACAGGTGAAACCACCCACAGAAACAGCTTTGTCTGGGTCTCACTGGTCACTATATACAGAAGATTTATCTTCACCAAAGGCGTTGTTTTCTTGGATGTTTATTGCTAGAATATAAAATAACTGAATGGATAGTTCTGCTTTTCAATGAATTTCATTGACTGAAACAAAATACAATTCAACATGCAGCAAACCAGTCTAGAAAATGCAGATTTTATTCCTTAACTCAACCCAGGACAGCCCAGTATTCTCTTCTTCCTTCTCTTTGCTGCTGGCAGCAAACCCAGTAACAAAACTCTCTTACAATCATGTTTTCATCAGTGACAAGTTCTGACAGAGGGATATTGTTATCAGTTACAATCAACTCTATTTTAAACTGCTAAAGTCAGCTCACAAAAACTGAAATATTCCTCTCTGACAATTGCAGGCAATTCCTCTACTGTTGTCCTCTCACCAAGGCCTGCTGAAAGGGGTATTATCAATCTACTTGATGAGGGCATATATAACCACTGGTACTTCCACGCTGCACATTTGTTTTGTGTTTCCATCACCAGCAGCACTGACTGCTTCTCATAGTGTGAGAAACACAAGGTAGCCTGAGGAACACCGCATTTCACTGTTGCATGTCCTTGGTGTGTTGTTGTCATTTGTGATAAGTTCAAGCAGTCTAGGTTTTTTAATAGTGAAAAATTTACTCTTTTTGTTGCTCTAAGGTACAGGATCTCTGTGCTGAAACCATCAGTGTCACTGAAGTATTTTTGGTCAAAACAAAGTTATTGTTAGGTATTCTGATTTGACAATACCTTATAATAACTGATCTCCTCCCACTACACATGCTGCCTGTCCAATACCTCCATACACTAAACGTGGAGAAGGACCCCTTTGATCAGTATTGGCCCTTACAAGTTGACAGGGACAACCCTGTGCGTATTTGTGTTACATTCAACAAAGCCTAAGAAAATACAAAAATGTGCAATACATTAATTTTGACTTGAATTGCTTTCACCTAATTGGTGGTCTATTGATAAAAATAACTTGACTTCAAGTCTGATTCATCAAGTAAACCCCAGATTATAGCTCATATGCAGAATCTATGACTGCCCACAGTATAATGTAATAATCTAGAAAGAATAGATTACTTTTCCAAGGCCATTACAAAGACTGCTGTAAAGTCTACAATATCATTTCCCACTGTTTATTAGCTACTCAACACTGCCCCCACCTGTCCGCAGTTCTCTGCAAGAAATTGTGGAGAAATTGAATTGTTCCTTAGTAATCAAATACAATGAGGTTTATCCAGCCTTGCTGCTGATGTAAGTGCAGATGACCTCTGTACTCATGGAAGACGATGATTAATCTTTTCTTCACTTAAAGAGAACAAAGTCATTTAATTTTAAGGTATAACTCATTAAAAATATAGCATGTCTTTTTTTAAAAAATGCGGTTCAAATTAGAGGACAACTTAATAAAAAATAACTCCACAATATATCCTTCAAATAACAATGTGCATAGAAAACAGTTCTTTATCTTGTCATAAAAATTGTGCTTCTTAATTCCAATTGATTTTTATACTTTTGCTATGAAATGTTGTATTTTTTATTATGAACTGTAACTGTAATGAACTTTATTAGCTAACAAAACAACACAGCACAAATGTTTTGATTTGGTGTAAATCAGATAAGGGCATTGTATAAATATACAGCCTAAATCTGCATGGATTTATAATAGTATATCTTCATATTTGGTGATGTTTTAATATTTTTCCTCTGCCCTAATAAACATGCCGATATTTAAAGGAATGGCCCCCATCTGAACATTTTTTTAACAATGAGGTGTTCAAGATCAAGCAAACAGGATATAATTTGAAACATTTTCCCTCACTTATATTAACTGTTTGTGGCATTTGCAATTTTGCATTCTTTATCAATCTGACAGAATGGCAATATAGCAGATAAGCGCAACCGGCACAACTTACATCATCATGATTTACACCTCAAAAGCATGTTACTTTCCTTTTTCCGTTTGTCCTTGTGTTTTCAGTGGTTTGGAAGTTTGTGGCAGGAGGGTGTTTGGCTCTCTCTCTTTAAAGAGGTGTTGCAGTATGACATCATTATATACAACTTCCATATGTTAGCAGCTGCATTAACCTAATCATGAAAGAATGGAGCAATTCACAGAGTTTCTCCAGTGTAACAAATCATGTGTTTTGTACCTCATAAAACATTCAAAGATTTTCACCTTTCACTGAAAAGAACGGAAACTGCAGATGTGTTTTTCCCTTTCTCTGTCAAGTCTGATTGTCCACAGCCGGCTGAAACATGAAGCAGTCGTCCTCAAGCGAGAAACCATCAACTCTATGGAAGACCAGCTGCTTCGGCATGATGAGCGTACCCATTTTAAATGTCCAACCCTGATTTCCCACAGAGGGCGCAAAATGAACTGTAATATATTCATTGGAAAATGTGTTCAGTGAGCAAATGTTTTCTCTCTGTGGGTTTATTGAGTTTTACACAATTCATTGAAAATTAATTACATTTTTTTTTTATTTAAAAAAAAAAAACCCAAATGCTTATTATTATGATTATTCTAAGAGGCATGTTGACAACAAAAGGCCTAAAATTGATTACTTTATTCGTGTGGAGTCAGAAAATTGGCCAAGTTATTCCTGATCTCCCAGCAGACCTGAGTGCTTCTGATCTGTTAGCATGATGTATGAGTCTGACTCTGAAGCCATAGTGGCCAATCAGAAGCCTGATTAGCTAACCACAACTAGAGGTTTGTCTATTTCTCACCCAAAAACTGCAACATTGATGGGGACTGTGATGTTGGATTATGCTGTGAGAATGACTGTACATTTACGTGTAAACATGCATATAGTCCTTCCTCAAAGTACTGATGACTACTGCACTTTAAGATCAGCTTCACTGCAGCGTATTAAACACAAAGAGAGTTAGAGGTGACTAAAAAAATTTTTGTGCTCGTAAGGGACAGTTTTGGAAGGGTTTTTTGTTTGTTTGCTTGTTTTTTCAGTGTATGACTTACAAATTAGACATCTGAACCCAATAAACAAACTAGCATTTTACCACACTAAGCAGCAAGTATTTTCAGAAATATGAGTGTATTAGAGAGAACATCAACTGCAGATCTGAACTGTAATACATGCACTAAAGAACTGGCTTCAAATTTACAAAAAAAAGGTAGTGGTACCAAACAGCAGAGGGTTAGTGCATCATTTTAGCTTTAAACCATTAAGGTCAAACAACCACACTGTGTGGAACAGTAAGATTATGACTGTGGGTGTCTAGAGATGTCAGTGGTTGGCCTCTGACCCAATATTGCTTCTAAGCCAAAAAACTCCCTTGAACTTGGGATTTAAACAGATAATACTTGTGTTTACATAAAACTGCTAAGTGAAGCTTGAGGTAGAAAGCATTGGAAAAAATCTTACATTGGTAGGCAAGTCACTCCTAAAAACAAAAACTGAACCTTTCAAAGTAATATATTGAAAGCCATCAACTTAAAAAAACCTCATATTTTCAAAATACTTAAGTTTTACAACGTAAGCCACATACCAACAAGCTGGACCTAAAACAGACAGAAGTGAAAGTAAATATTTACACATTTTATATTTCCATACCCTTATTTTAACAGCGAGAGCTCACCTCTTCTTCTCTCCTTTAAACTTTTCTCAGAAGTGTTTATGCTGGAAATACCTGCAGAGGAGAGAAAACCCCATGACCAAATGAGTCAACTATCAGACCAATATCTGTTTTCCAAACACAAGATTAAAACTGTTTTAGTTTTTTGTGGTTCATTTCTCTTTCTTGGTACTTGGGGTAAATTTCACAAATTTAAACTTCCTTAGCCACTGGGGTCTGTCATTTTAATGGTTTGCTGCGTTATCGCTAGCTAGATAAGTGAAAAAGAAAGCATGTAACAGATCATAAATGTTTCAAGATCATAAAAACAATAATATGAATTTGATCACCGTTTACTTACAGAATTTGGGAAAGTGTTTGATCTGCTGCTTACAGGATATTAAGATGATGTTCAGGGACAAATCTAGGAGGGCAAACATAAGCATTTTATAAAAGTACTATTTCTTAAGGAATGTTTTTTCTGGTCCTTAACTGCCATTTTTTAAGTGAGCAACATGAGACTTAACTGTTTGAAATCCCACACAAAAACAGATATTATACTAGTTTCAAAAATTCTTTACTTGCAATAGCCTTTATATTAAGATGGTTTTATTTGTGGCTGACAAACTAATCAGACAGTCCTTTTTTAACTCATTGTCAAATACATTAAGGATATTAGGAAATCCTTTTTCTTTTTACTACTAAGTGAGCAACAACACTATGTAATATAGCCAGTTATTGACATTATCATGAATGTAGATGGTATCACAAAGAAAATCAATGGATTACACAACTGCACAAAATAAATGTTATACATCAATATCTGAGTTTACATTTTTGGCTTAACTGGTATTAGTGATCTCACAGCAAGTTTTCCTTGTTGATAATACTGAGACATTTACTCAAGACTGCAGTCTGGCATCTGTTGTACATCTGGTTGCACAGACTTGGTCATATTTTATCTATTTTCAGTCTGGCTGTGAGTCAGATAAGAGTTTCAGACCTTCTGGCAGGGCAACATTTCTTTGGTATGGACAGATCTTTTGATAATTGAAAAAAATTAATTGATTTCAATTTTTTTTTTGATTCTATAAAACGATTCCTCCCACATAGAGCAGTGTGCTTAAAAAGCCACAAGATCTGTTTAACCAAAATAACTGCAAATGTGTACCGGTATGCAAAAGATAACACTGATTTCAACTGCCATCGTCATTCATTAAACATTGAAAAAGAACAAAAAAACAAATCTGATGGCCTGTTTTTTGGAAACACAGAGCAACTACCATAATGAGTCTTAAAAGGAAGTTGTGATAGTAAAACAGAATACTAAAAATTTGCTTGCTTTAGCTATTTCAGTTTTATTTTCAACTGCAAGGATTTTCAGTGGGTCCTTCAAAGTTTGATATGTCTTTGGATGAGTCCATGGACATCTGTCTGTGTGCATGTGTCCTCCGGTGTCTGCTAAGAGAATGGCTCCATGAAAACCTGCGTCCACAGGTGAGGCACAGATAGGGTCTTTCTCCCGTGTGTGTTCGCTGATGTTTCGTTAGTGACTTGTACCGTGTGAAAGTTGCCCCACATTCATTGCAAATATATTTCTCCGACTTGATATGAACGTTTTGTTCGTGCTCTTTCATGTTGCCCAGCTGTGAGAAGCCTTTACCACACACGGGGCAAAGATGTGGTTTCTCTCCTGAGTGGGTCAATCCATGAATATTCAAATCCTGACGAGAATAAAATCCCTTTCCGCAAATACTGCATTTGTATGGTCTTTCCCCTGTGTGGCTCCTCATGTGTCTTTTCAGTCCTTCTGAGCGGGAGAAGCAGCTCTCACAGAGGGTGCATCTGAAAGGTTTTTCCCCTGTGTGAGAGCGAAAGTGGCGACGCAGCTCAGAGGCCTTGAAGAAACACATGCCGCAGTCTGCACAGCAATGAGGTTTTTCTGGCTGCTCCTCGTGCGTCTTTTCGTGTGCTCTGCAGTGGCCGGACTCAGAGAATCCTTTCCCACAAACAGAACAGGTGAAAGGCCTCTCTCCAGTGTGCATTCGCTTGTGACGAACAAGTTTGTTAAGTTTACTGAAGGTCTTCATGCAGTACGAACACTGATGAGGCACCTTTGGTTTCTTTGAGTGTGTGCGCTTATGTCTTTCTAACTTTGAAGGCCTGTTGAAAACTTTCCCACAGTCAGGACAGGGGTGCTTGTTAGTCCTAGTGTGGCAATTCTGGTGTCTAATCAGTTTCTCTTGTTGTGTAAAACTCTTCTCACAGTGCTGACACTGATGAAGAGTCTTAGGCTTCCTTGTGTGTACTGGTTTATGCCTCTCCAGCTTTGATGGTCTGTCAAATACCTTGCCACAGATGGCGCAAGGGTAACACTTGTCAGATATGGCATTCTCTGGTACTTTGGAGTTTTCAGTCTCAGTAGTTGTTGAAGCATCATTAGAATCTGATTCTGATGTGACATTTAAAACAACTTCTCTGGAACCTGAGGATCAATCACATCAGAGAATATCAAAAATTGATCAGAAAAAATAAGAGGGAAATGTTTAATAATGCTTCATTATGTTTAAAAGTGATTAATATTACATAGTGAATAACATTACATAAAAAAACAAAAGAAACACAAGTGAGATGTAGAGATTTCTGTGATGGATTTTACAAGGTCAGAATTAAACTAGAGAGTCCTGTGTGAGAATTAAGTGCTTTCTACATTTATACTGTAAGGTCACTTTATTTCAATAAATATGGATTCGATATTTTGAAGGGGAAAAAAAATTTAAAAAATTAATCACACTTGCAATCTGGTGCTGAACATCAGTGACACAACAGATTACTGATGTGTTGACCAAATAGATGCATAAAAACAAAGAAGCAATAACACTTACTTTCCTCGGAAGATTCTGTTTTAGAAACAGATGCAGTTTCAGGGCCCATGACTGCAGCCTGTTTACCTAAAACACAAACACAGAAACAAATAGAGGATTTAGAGGATTACATGAGTACATCAAAGCAGCAATTCAGTGTTGGTCTTTTAAATTGTGTAAAACTTGCCCCAACACTAACATCACATTTTTTACATTTTAACTGGTATAGATATTTAATAGGCAAAAAAAAAAAATGCAATTAAGACTTATGGGCCAATGTAAATTTCATCTGATATAAACACATAACAAAAAAAAAAACAATCTTGACAGTGATTAGATTTTTGACTGTTTTTCAACTATGACAAAAATTAAGGATATTAGTTACCAATAGTGGCTGCTCCACAGCCCCCCGCCACATAATCATGACATAACAACAAAATACAAGATGTTGTTGTGATGACAAAAAGAGAAACAACGTTTCAAAGTTGATTTCAAAAGTTCCTGCTACACTAAAAGCTGGGTTGAGTCTAGCTGAAAGTTAACTTTTTTAATTTTTCTCCTTGACAAGATCTTCGTCATCTCTGAAGCAGGTTTAAACTGTCATGAAGATCCACAGTGGGTTACTTTATCAGCACCATCGCCTCTGGAGACAGATAACTTACAATAGCCTAAATATGACCCACCACACAGCTAATAAACTCAGTTATTTTTAACTCAGACTTTTGGAGAATTAAAACTCACACCAGCAACGTGTAACTTATTTGACCAACTTGGAGGAGATTTGAGGAAATGAGAGAAAAGATGACACTAAACTTCGAAAATCTAACAACGTTAAGTGTTACATGATATAACTTTAAAGAGCGCATCATGATTTATTATTATCATGCAAATAGTCTTGTATTATTTAACCTTCACCTGGCCAGTGCTAATCTAGAAAATACCATATGTTGACCATGATGATCCAGTCTCGGCAAACGGGTAGAACAATTAGGCTTATTTCCCGATCGCTGTATGATTAAAGCAAGCCATTTTACAGCTGAAGTGCCATTTAAAACACTAAACAGATTGCTGTTAATCTGGGACACATGCACACAGAAGGTGCTACGTAACGCTAGCTAACTTAGCTAAAGCTAACGTTGTTGTCGCGTTCGCTAAAAAAAAAGCCCTTCAGTATTAAGCAGCGTATGACATATTGGCTCCCACCTCTGTATAACAACTGTAATAACCGAAGGCTGTCACATCTTTAGTCCGGGAAGTTTGAAACTTAAGCAGTTTCTGAAGAAAGCTAGTCGCAGCAGCTTGCTAAACAAGCTATACAGCAGTGATGCTCGTTCACTAGTACGGTACCTTCAAATGCCTCACGTAAATTCGAAAGTTAAAATGCTTCCTAAATAGTTTCCTATTCGGTTTTACAGTTCATGTACTGAATACCTTGTCTGCGCAGCGTCAGAGTGAAAAGAGGTAAAAACGTATTATATACCATGTAATATTTTATTCAAAAGAAAAACATAGTGGACCCCGGTAAACAGTGGCCACAGATACAAGTCATACATCGAGATCATAGAGTGAGATAGAACTGCATCAAAACCAACAGGCACTGTCGCTGTTTGCATCATATTTATTATTCGGACTTTGTCTGTTTTGCCAGAAATACATCAAACAACAAATAAACAAAGAAACAAACATAAAAAAATCAATCAAAGATTTTTTTCATTACAAGATGTGCAACTTAACACTCTTACAACAGTTCCAAAAACAAGAAGAGTTTTTTTAGGACCATGGCGCATCCACTCGGTCAAATCTAACAAATTCTATCTACTTTAGGTCAAAATGAGAATATGCGTGGAAATTATGTACATATTGTGTAGTGTGACTAACTTTTAAATTAACAAGAGAGCTCAGCTCAGACAGAGTTAGAGTTAAGTAAATATATTTTCTCCCTATACATATATCTCTATACTGTAAAAACACAAAATGGTCACAATACTGGTAGACTATCTTCATAAGATATCCGACAGAGACAATAAATGATCATTAAGTAATAAAAAAGTGCATAAAGTTTAAATAGGTATTAACTGCAGATAAATTGCAAAATAATAAGAGAGGAACAAGGTAGAAGTAGGTAGGGCTATATACTCTTAGATGACATTTATGAAAAAAGAAATACATCTTCAGTATTAATTACGATACTTTTTCCAACCTCACTGCTCATACATCAGTCCACCTTTATTCAATATGTTAAATTGCACTGAGCTTCTGTAGCCCAGTAGAATGCCTTTGTAGCTCGTACTTTTTTTTCTTTTCTTTTTTTTTTGGGGGGGGGGGGGCTGTAAGTCTCAATAAGATAATGTAAATACATACACAAAACTCGCCTTGACGTGTA
>JAQNCA010000024.1:17287730-17300655 GCA_029783725.1 Acanthurus tractus | reverse complement strand
ATTGCTGTAAGTCTGCACTGACATGTGACCTCCATGTTGTCATGCACCGTCACTTTTGCTGGCTGCATTTCTGCCATTGTTGTACTTGTTGTGTTGCTGTTTCTGTGCATCTCTGTCTTCCCCCAATCGGCATTTTGTTCTGTCAGATGGCCGCCCGCCTCTGCGCCTGGATCTGTAGCGAAGTTCTGCCTTTTAAAAGGAAGTTTTTCTTCACTGCTGTCGCTAAGTGTTTGCTCATGTGGACATTGCTTTCAGTTACTGGATCTTCACAACTTGATTTTTAAGCACACTGAATCTACACCTGCTGGATTAAATGTGCTGTGTAAATGAATTAGACTTGAATTGACTATGTATTTCTGTCTGAGTCTTTGTTGAAAAACACAGCACCTTTCATTTTGTGATTTTTCTTTCCTGAGATCTTATTTTTTAAATATTTTTTAAAAATATCTTACTCTGGTCACCCAATTAAAAATAATGAATCCCCTATTCTCTTGTGTATGTCCTTGACCAGAGAGGTCATAGGCTCTGTTCTCTGCTTTGATGAAATGTCACTGGTCACTGACTTTCTGTGGAAGTCTTTGTACATCCGGTGTGACCCAGGTGTCGTGACCCCTCTCTGTGCCATCACTCGGAAGGAAGTCTGTCCGTCTACCATTTTTACAAGGCGCTTAACTTCATACTAAATCTTTTTCATTAGCAGATTTTCTCTCTTTGCACTGTTGATCACACATTTGGCACCCTTTGAAATTGGCACACACACAACTCTTTGTGTGTGTGTGTGTGTGTGCGCGTGCACACGTGCTTGTGTCTTTAAGTGTGTTTTGATAACTCTCCAGTGAACATGTATTCTCGTACTCGTGGAGCCAATCAAAGAGCCGGATGCCACAACTTATATCCTCTTCAGCATCTGATGTCATGTCAATGTGACAGCTCTGAAAACCTTCAGCAGGAGGCAGTCATTACAATGTATGGTGTTTGACCTGCTTTAGCCCAGGTGATGTTTGTTTGGACGTGAAAAGGAAATGGTGTCGTGTTGTTAAATTTATCCAGTTTCTGATGTCTGTTTTATATAAAATGAGCACTTTTTGAATGGCACCTCCATCTCGTTTTTTCAAATATTGAGGCTCAGTATTCATTGAAAATGCCTGATTGTATTTCTGAATTGATATGAGACTGTCTGTCTCTGATATCTCTCTCAAGCTTTGTTTTTTGGATAGATCTACTTCGCGGTTCTTTACGCAGGCTTTCATCTTCTTACAGACCACACACCCAATCACATAATGCCGCTTTTAAAAAAACTCAAATGACATTCACTGATAAATTAGCTCAGCAAACTGTAATCATGCGGTTGTACAGTTTTGGGATTGTTCAGTGAGACTGAACTTTATTAGTGATATGTGGTGGGTAATTTGGATTTGTGGGTAGGAGCCATTCCCACTGTGTGGTCTGTGAGGACAGAAAGTAGAAGGGGTTGGATTGGCCATGCTTGGATAATCTAAGCTCCTCTTTTTTCTTTTCCTTTCTTTTCTTTTTCCTTTTTTCGGGAACTTTGGGTTAAAAATGGATAGAGGTTACAGAGGGGACTCCAAGTATCCCTAAAGCAATACATTCAAAGCATCTCCGTTTCAGACTAAGCAACAGAAAGATGGCGCCTACTTTTGAAGGCTCAGTACGCCCCATCGCCTCTCAGATCCACCTCACCTCCGTTATTCACTAACCTTTCCTTTGTGTTTGATTGCACTGGAAATAGTTATAATTAGTTAAACCTCGCCTGTCCAAGTCATTCAGTCAGGACCTGGGTGCTCAGGCCTCGATGGCGGCAGCCTAATGCGAGAGATGTGCCTGACTGATTTTGGCGCTCCCTGTAGACTGGTTAATTGGATCTTCACACACTGGGCACTTACATGGAGGAAGTAAAAGGCTGGCACCCAGTCTCATAGTAATCAAACATGTCAGAGAGATTAGAGCGAATGTCCTTGTCTCACCTACTCCTCTGATGGTATCAGCCTTAACTAGCCAGCACTGTGAGTGGTCCCATAGTGCTTTACTAACTTTTCTAAAAACTTGAGTTTGTCATCACACAGAGACGAGGAGAGATGAGGACTGAGACAAAAGTGGTTTAATGCCTCACTAGAGCAAAGAAGAAGGTACCAAAAAAGCTCTCATGTACCTGTTAAAGAAGGAATTATGTTAACTGAACTTTAGAACCACAGCAGAACAGTTAAGTAAAGTGTCATTGTTTCCTGAATCACTGATAAGCAGATTTTTACAGTTTTCAGATGTGAACTAGAGCGCAATTCTACAGAGATCTTCAGATCATTTTTTATTTGTAACGTAATCGAAATTAGTAATTTAAGATAACAGAAAATTGTTCTACGAAAAAAACATGCACACAATACAGCAAAACAACCTAAAATCATCTTTTGCAAATATTTACTAGAACTTTATTAGAGCATTTGGAATTTAAGATTTTAATTTATTATTTAGAGTCCAAGTTAAAGCATGTTTTGGAAAAATTCAGCAACCAGAAAATGTTGGAAAACTGACCCCTGAAATGAAAAGTTCATCATGGAGCAGTGACAGTGAAAATTAATTCGTTAAACAGTTACCACTCCAACACACACAGCAAAACAAACATGAATAAGTAACTGGAAAGGTGCTTGACCTCAGCTAATCTTCAGAACTTTCCAGAATCTTTACAAACAGCAGGCTATTATTTTCAAGCAGCATTTGTATTTTCTTAAAATCTGCAGAAAATCTGGTTGTGTTGTTGGATTTGTTCAGGCACACATAACGTGTGGACCTGCTGATAAGCCTGCATGTCGCTCAGGTCACTTTTCCTGGGCTTGCTCGCAGCAGACACGGTTAAATCCAGCCTCACACAGAGATTCAGAGCCAGTCACCGCAAGGCAGCCACAGGGGGGGTCTGGAACACAGCTTTAAGCTATTAGCAGAAGAATAGCTCTTAAACCACACAGCGGCGTTTAGCACAGTACAGTGCAGAGAGCTCTCAAGTCTGTCATTTTATCAGAGCAAAGCCTTCCCAGCAGGCCACAGTCCTGTGACAGATTAACATGCATTGTTTACCTACTGCATCAGCTAACCTGGTCTTTTTCGATCGTTCAAACACTTTAAAGACAGAACGAGTAAATAAATACCCTCTTCTATGATCTAAAGGATTTTGTTGTCATAAAATGTTCAAAAGAGTACAGCACTGAAAAGAGAACATGCCGTGTACAGATGTGTTGCTGTATGAGATGTACAGATGTGCATTTTGCTGTTTTACTAACCAGACATTTTGACTTTGTTTACTTATGTAGCTAAAAGTCGCTGATGCTTGATGAGTGTTTAAGAGTTGCGTGATGAAATGGTGATTGACCAGCAAAGAGGGCACTGTTGCCGTTTTTGTTTGGTTGTTGTGCACAGTAAGGTCATTTGTCTTTTACACTTCAACAGCCTGCATTTGGCTACGGGTGGCTAAACCTTAAAAAAAAGATTATGATGAAAGCATTTTGGAGAGTAAGCGTTGAAGTTCTGATGATGTTATACAGGTCGACACTGATGGCTGAAGGAGCAGGAGCGAGTCGAGGGGTTGCAGCGAACCCCTGGCTAGTCAATGAAACGGACGAGACCAGAGGGCTGACCTTTGGAGAGATCAAACAACAGCAACAACAAATCATTGAAGGTAATCACGCATTATTGAACAATTGTTAAATGGACCAAGCTTTCATAATGCTTGTTTATCTCAACAGGCAAAGCACTTCAGAATGTTTCACTCATTGGCTTTAAGTTTGGTTTCTCGCTTGGATTACTTTGACATTTGAAAAGGAGGAGCTGAGGATGGAAAGACCAACACTGCCATTAAATGTAAAATTTCTAAAATAAAAGTGTCACATTGCTAGATCGAGCAACATGTTTTTTTGACTATGCTGTTGTTTTTCTCCTAAGATAGATTTAGAGTTATTTAGAATCAAGGCTAACAAAAGTATAGCAACCATCCATAGCAGGGATAAACCATTATTATCCATTAACTTCATTATCCAGTTCTGTGTTATCCTTTTCATGCATGGCATCATACATGTGGTGATAATAACACTGATAACTTCCAGTTGGCCCAACCATAAACTTATACTATTTATTAATACTGTTCAGAGTTTATACAGCTTGAGTGTGGACAAATATAGGTGTAAACTGCTACTTGACTGGTTTACAAACAACTGCAAGGCTTTAATTCTATTTATTAAATAAGTATTGGCAATGCTCATGAATGCTACATGTATAAGGTGTTTATAAAGGCAGTAAATCAATATAAGATTGATATTGTGATACAAGACTAGATATAAGACTAGATATAATTTCAGATATTGAAAATGTTTATGCTAATAATGCAAAAGTGTTGTATTTTCTGGATACTAAAGACTGCATTACATTAAGATGATGACTTTTTATGAACTTACCAGACTGTTCTTGCTGTTCATATACCGTATTTGTATTTATTTACTTTTCTTCTATCCACCTTTCTGAAAGTTATCAAAAATTTGATTTTGTTAATATTTTGTGAATGAACCAATCGTCATTCCTACAAAATGTAGGAGTTGTTTTGTGTTGAGCGTTTTTAGTCCAAAGTACTGAAATGTATGATTTTGTTTTTATACATTTTTAACTGGCTGTGTGTGACAGACCATGCTATGTCTTCATTACGACTCTGGTTGTTGCCAATTTGAGATCAGAGGTTCTTCAGTGCAACCCCACCACATGGATGCTCTACACCCCTGTGGGATTTGTGGTAGAGTGGAACACATAGGAACTTGTGGATATAAAAAATGAGAGTGGTGAGGAGGGTGTCAAACTCGGAATCCCACAGAGGCCAAATCCTGTCAGTTTTTTCTCCTCTTGTTTTCAGCCTTTCATTTTTTCCTTTCTTCCTTGGCTTGCCATAGTTATAATAACAGTATAAAACTGAGTGGGGTGAAGTCCTGAATGACTCACATGTGGCACCGAGAGCTGAGCTGGACCCCAACTGCCCATCATTCCCACTTCCCAAATAGTTGCCTCATTGCATCACAAGGAAAGCAGCCTCATAACTGCACTCTCTTCACACGAAGCTTTGTCAAAAGGGATATCAGCATTGTTTAATTGTTCGTCATACCCCGTGAATAATTTGGATGTAGATTTTACAGGCATATATTTAGCGCATTGTTGTGTTTTTGCAATATAATGTATTTTTCTCACAGTTGTATGACATTGTGTAATTCTGGTGCTCTTACTGTAAGTATCCTTCATCATCTGTGTTCAAGTGTTAAATGTTTATATTTTCTTTCCTCTTTCTTCACAGCTCAGGATGCAGGCTTGGATGCACTGGCAGCTGTCATCAGCCGACAGAAGCTCATGGGCCAGGAGATTGGCAATGAGCTGGACGAACAGAATGGTAAAGTTACATTTGTGTGTACTATAGTATAAGCATGGATTCATCAAAAAAAATTCCAGATGCACATACAGCAGTGTGAAAGCAATCAGACATAGCCGTCATGCAATGGAACGAGTTGCCCAATGTAGCCAGGTGGACACTGATACTCCCTCACACCACGTCAACATGTTGTAGTCAGTACTGACCTCAGAGTAAGGTCAAGATCGTGTCTGACAGCTCATCCTTTGTCATACATCCCCACTGAGCTAAGTGACCCCTTGCTCTTCGGCTACTTTAAGACACTGAAAAAATTGAGGAGTTTAGTGGTTTGCAATCAGATCTGTTCAGAGATAATGGTGCTTTTGGGTTATTTTGAGCATAATGCCTCTTATCAGTGCAGAAATAGCTTCCATCACAGGTAAAACGTGCCATACAGACCAAAGTGCATTGTTCCAGACTGGTTTTAAGCTCAGGCAGGCGGCACATGAGACGCAAGACTTTGGGACGATCATCTGTCAACCAGCGAACAATTAGATCCTTTAATGCATCGGCTCAGAGGACTGTGGCAGTTAATAGGCCAAGGCCTCAGTGTCCCCTTACTAAGAGGATGTACGCATGTATTCCTATTGTTTTTTTATTTAATCGTAAGTGCTACCTTTAATGTTTGCACTGACAGTGAGCCCAGAACACGCATTAGTCTGTCAGCTTCTCTTCTGACAGGCAGGAAAAAGAAACTTCACAGTCCAGAAACTGCAAGGCGATAAAAGAGTGGAGTGGGCAATTTGGCTCAGAGCCGTGGTAAGGCTGAGTGACACTGCGGATAAGGGACTGATGTCTTTGTCACAGACACTATAGTAGGATTAGGTAGACTCTGGACTTGATACCTCTGCCTTCTTAGCTTGCCAACTGAGACAAAAAAAAAACCAGACTCATAGGTAAATACTGAGAAGCTGGTTAATATTGTTTCTCTGAGTTGTACAGCCTGAAAGAAACGAAGAATGTTGTCTCAGTCATAAAAGACAAATTGTCAAACTCTATACAACAAATTGTAAGAGTCTCGTATCATTTAAAGTCTATTGACTTTAAATGATGTAAGACTCTTTCAACTGGATTGTTCTTTATCCTTGAGGTCACCAGAGATGAGATCCCTAACAAGCTGTCTATCTAGAATTGTTTCACACACCTACAGTACATGCAGTTATTGTCTGTTTCCATCTCGATCATCAGCCTCCAGTTGGGAAAAGAAGGCATTGCAATATCCTGCAATATCCTGTCAGAGCAGTTATACCCTAACTAGTCCAGAGGTGAATAACAAAGTGAACTTGCTATGGAAACAAGCAGCCTTCCCTTCTGTTAGGAAGAAATGATGGATGTTTGGTCCACATGGGAGAAAGGAGGAGAAAGAAAGGACAGCTGATTGTTTCAGCCCACTCTCCTCCTGCCGTATTGAACTAGTGATGGATCATCACTCTGATGCTCCGACCAGAGTGTTTTTCTTCTTGTTTTTTCAGCTTGATGTCATTGTTTCCAATAATATGAACCTGAATGGTTGATGGGAGAGCTGCAACAATAAATTACAGTAGTTCCACTGCAAATAAAAGAGAAAGCAAATGATTTTGGCACTAGAAATGAAGGCTCGTCACTACATCTATGTTTTGGCCCCATTTGACTCTTAAATATACATTTGATGAGAGCTTTTTTCTGTAATGGCCAAATATCTCTTTACCTCCTGTTGGTATTGTTATCAGCTCTGTGTGTCTGCCTGAATCCAAACAGTACAAATTTTGTTAAAACTTGAGGTTTATATAATTATATATATAAATATATATACACACACACACATACAGAAAAACATGCCTTGGCATTATAATATTTTGATAGAATAATGTTTATTACTTGATCTCTACACTTGCAGTTGTTTATAGTGAAACATATTCATAGTGACTGAAGTGTAACTGGTCCCTGTGCTCATGCAATGGTTGATGGTCCTCATGGACCGGTCCAAGCATCTCACATTCTCTCTTGGATTCCTCCATGATTTACATCCAGGCTCCAGGTTCATAGGGACTGCTGACACCAGGCCATGATTCACAGGGCTGACAGGGCTCTGGCTCTCCACGGCTTCCCTTTACCTGTCTGTGTTTCTTTCCCTTGTTAGACCTTTTGCTGCCTCTCCATCTTTCATCTCACTCAACGTCTCAACAGTCTTGTGTTTTATGACTGCTTTCCCATAACCTTCATCACTTTGTATCTCCTCTCTATCCTCCCACACCGAGTTGTGAGAGATATATTTGTTCCTTAGTGCTTTACAGGATAGACAATGAAGGTGTATCATACATGCAGATGTAGATTCTACAACTGCAGGAAGACTTTAAAAAGAGTTAACCTAGTGACTGAATTTAATAAAGCAGAGACTCTTGCTCAGTATTTTTTTATTTCAGAGGCATGTGCAGAAATTTAGTTCAGAATAACATTTAATGTCTGCCAGAAACCTGAAAGCATGTTCAACTGCACAGACTTGGAAAGCAAGTCCTGCAAATGAAAATAAGTTGTGTTTTTAGAGTCCGTGTCAGCTGAAACAGTCTGATCATACATCTGTTTTCTTTTGCTTTCAGTCTTGTGTGTATTGTTTGTCCCATCTGATGTGCAGAATGTTAATAAAATCAGAAAATTGTACATCTATAGTCACTCAACAGCAGAAGAGGCCCAGCCTGTCCTGATAGTGATTTTTTAATTGGTTTAACAACCTTCTTACAACAAGCTCTAAAGTCTGCAATTCATAGTTGATTTTTTACTACTGAATGGGATTATTTTCCAACTCCAAATGACAAGAATAACCAAATCCCAAACTTAAAAAACAAATATCTCCCCAATAAACAAATATCAGAATAGTCAAATAGGTGATCTAGTACTTTTTTTCAGCTCTGCACTCTTAGTTTTTGTTTTATCTGCTTGTAGAACAGCAACTTTGCATAGATTCAAGCTACTTTTAGTGCTGGGGCTTGTCCTACTATGCTTTTCTTAACATAAGACATTAAGTCTCAGTGAATTCATGTTTTCTGCATCAAAAATAAAAAAAATACTGGAATGTTTTTCTTTTGGACTTGTACATAAATCACCTAGGTTATTGCTTCAGACAGCTTTGTGGGTGCTGCATTTCTTACTTGTATTAAATGTCAAATCCGACAATGTAAACACTTAATAGATAGTTTAATGTTTTCCAAGAGACAAGGAAAATGGTTTTAACTTTTAAAGCAGGGAAATAGCAAAGCTCCGTGTTTATCTTGACAGTGGGCGCATAACCATGGCGTCCGACTGTCTTTCTGTCTTGTAGGGTTCCTTTTACCCCTGATCACTGTACTGTAGCAGTGTTTTCCTATAAATAGATTAAGCTCTTTGTAGTTTGGCTGCGCGAGTCTAGCTCATGACCCAAGTGCAGTGGAGGTTGCAGTCATTTCCTATTCAGGAAACAAATCCGGCTGAGGTCAGCAAGGAAGATGACCCTTTTCAGAGGTTTAGAGACGAACTCAAAGCCCTCAGTTGTTCTACTTTTAGTCTTAACTAGATCAAAATGGACCAAAAAGAAGAAAAGAGTTTGTAAACAGATTACCTCAATTGCAGTTTCTCTTTTACGGCTCATAAAATTAATCCATTGCAAACGGAAAAATTCCCATCTCTCTTGCCAGTCAAAACAAAAAGAGAAATTCAGTCGTTTTTGTTGTGTGTAAAAATTAGCTAAATGATGTGCAGTCATCAGGTTTTTCTTTCATATTTCTAACTTCATGTTATCAAAGATCAGCATATATTTGTGTTTCCAAATTTTCCAAATTAAATGTTTCAGAAAATGTCTGAAGCATACCAACTGGAATGGCTTGCATCAGCAGCAGGTTTCCTGCCCACTGAGAAAGATCAACATTAATTTCACTTTACTGTGTTGATATTTCTCAGATTGTTGGCGTTGAACAGTGACATCAGCCCATATCAATGTCTTTTGCTTGTGAGCGACAGACGGTGGCTTGCTTGTTAAAATTACTCCTTTTGAGAGGGGATGGCGAGAGTTTGAGGCTGTCATGTTTGTCAGGGCTTCTTCTGAACTGGATTTGACTGGTGGTGAGATACAGCGCTACAACATATGCTTGGACTGTAAAAACTCTTGTCTCCAGTTGTGATTGAAAACCATGTGATGTAGACAGAAATAGGGACATGATAACATGCAAACATAGAACAGATCCATTTTCAGGTTTATCTCAGTGCTTACAGCCTCATTAATATAAGGCATTATATTATATATACTCCTAAGAGTTGCCAGAAAATAAGCATCTACCTTTTGTTATTTAACAGAGTAATTTAAAACAGGTGAACTTGGACCATAAGTGGCTATAAAAGGTCCGGTCAAAATACAAATATTTTATGTACCACTTTTCCCCTGAATTTATGAAACTTTGTTTGATGTTTGTTAGAGTAATGCATCCGCTTCTTACAAAGAGGAGAAAATAGGCATTAATATCTAAAAACCAAAAAAGAAAAAACAAATTCATGGATGTATTAATTTATTAGGATCTTTTTGCACATGGTACCCTTATGTGAGTTGATTTGCTTTTTACTGTTGCATATGAAAGTGATGACTATTAGTAATTGGCACTTTTGCAAGGTTGTGCCATTGTAAAGCATCTAAGATGATGTTCTCATTCCAGTCTTGATATAATGTATAATGTATAGTATGTACTGTAAGTGTGTTACTTTCCAAGTGTCCTGGCTGCTACTAAGCCAGCTGCTTAAGAACCTTCGCTCCTGTGATGGACTTCTGGCTAATAATCAGATCACTGAATTGATTTTACCTCAGCAGAGGGCCCAAGTTGAACAGCATTAATGACTTCCAAATAAACAGCAGAGTGAGAGGAGAGAGGCACTTAACTGCTGCAGCGCAGTGACATCAGCAGCTGCCCCCGAGAACTTATCCCTCTGCTCGCTTCTGCTTTTAGAAACCACTTGGTGAGCAAATAAACCACACTAATGATGGCACTCGGCAGAAAGTCAGTGTGGTTGGAGCTGAAGATTGATTTACTGTTTGTTTGATTCGCTCCATTTTAGAGTGAGGCTGGTAGTAGTGAGTAGTGTTTTCCAGACGTCAAGGAAATGCCGAGAGTTGTGATGTGATGTTCAAAAGAGTGTTGTCATCAAAGGAATGTCAAGCTTCCAATGAGCCGCATCATTTTGTGTGACCACCAGATTGGCTGACTGTTGTTTGACTATATCAATTACAGAGAACTATAAATGATGGAAGCATAACCCACCCACACTATAATTTTCTTTTGTCTTATTTTTTTCAGAAGAAAATTCCAAACACACTCCTCCTGGAATGCCTCTATAAATAACTATCTAATGTAGTTTTTAATATCTTTATCATTCTTTTATCTTAAACCTGTATCTTAAATATACCAAGTCTCCATCTTTTGGGTGTATGTGCACACTGAAAGTGACCTTTTGTTAATGTGGCCCACACAGGCACAAGTAGAACGAAAACGTACATGTGGCAGAAGTGCACAATCTCCAAATTTTTGTGTCCGCTTTTACAACATCAACATGCTAAGAACAGTCTATTTTTAGACCCCAGTCCCTTCATCCTGTTCTGTATTATTGCAGTGCAGAGGGCATATTTAAATTCTGTTTTAATTTTCAGAGTCTTTCTCAGGGTCTATAGTTTGCCACTTTCTGTGAAATATTTATCAAAGTACACTTTAAATTTGTAAGATTAAGTGTATAATTGTAAGTATATTGTATTAGCATCAGTTCAATTCTCATAGATTTTCTGAGAAGGTAAAGGGAAACAGTATGTTAAGTTTGCCATCTGTGACTCATTCAGAAATTGGAGTTGAAATACTTTTCAGGTGTTGCCAAATAAACAAGCTTGTGATTTAAATAAAATAACATTAAGTGGCATATTTCAATCGGATTCTTTCATTTTTAATCAACCCATCTTAGATTCCTTCAAACTTCCTCTCACAGTAATCTCATAAAGCAAACAGTTTTATAATTGCTTATGAAGATTAAAGTGGTTTTGGAGTATTTTAATAAATAAAGGTACTGATTGCAGTGTGATTGAATGACAAAAGATGGCCGAGTGAAGATTTGCCACAAGTCACAAGGCCAAACTCCTCTGCTACGCATCTTAGCCAGGGTGCAATCAATCATGATTCCTTGTGTCCTTATTTCTCCATCTATCCATCCCAGCATCCATCTCTGTCGAAGATCTGCTAGTGTCCTAGTGATAGAGTTGTAGAGAAGAGGGGGCAAACAATGACATGAGGGACTTGGGTCACATCAACCACTGCCAAGTGATGAATAATCCAGTTTAGGCGCAGCAAAGAAATTAACATTTTTGGATGCTCGGGAAAGGAATCTGAAGACATTTCATCAATCACTCCTCCTTTTTTCCACTCATTAAAGTGATGCCTCCTTTTATCAGTTAAAAAGTCTAGACTTTGGTTTTCTTCACTGTCAGATTGCAACCTTCTGTACCTAGTGATAGTGTTTTAATGCCTCTGGTTGGATTTTGTGTATTTATTCTTTGGCGTGTCACATGGATGTCAGAAAAGTTTGCAGAGTTGATTCTTAAGTAACTTTTTCCAGCTTTGATTGTGTAGAACTTCAAAGATCGCTCTGAAATTGCATAGTTATTAGTGACTGATCTGAATGTAAAAGTCTGTGGGAGCCCTTTGGACTCTGCAGTGGAATGAATGAAAGTATACATCCATGAAAATGTTTTCTGAACATTTCCTTATGTGTTTTTTCTTACTCAGTGGCTCAGTGCCAGTAGCTTATTTTACAACACATGCTCACTTCTTATTTAAAAGAAATATTAATTAAGGACAGTAGAAGGGAAATAGTCATACGTGGCATTCATTTTTAATTTAACCCCTTCTGTAGCTGTTCGTATGATGATGGTGTTGTTTGTGGAAAGTATTTTAAAGCCAAATTAGCTTCATGTTTTATCACTGATATTCTCTTTTGCTGGTATTCCATGGAAAGCTTGTTTGCATTATTTGTCCAGGAAACAGTAGAAATTTGAAAAGATACCATCTTAATCAAAATTATGAACATGGATTGCTTAAGATAAGTCTGATCTATAGTTTGATATACTAACAAAAAAAGTACATATCTATATTTTTTTCTTTTTTTATTGCAATTCTTTATAAAGATGCTTACATATCCTTTATGCTTTCTGCTACAAGCTTTGTCACTGAATCATGGCTTTGATTTCTCCCAATCCATCTGGAAAAAATGTGTGCTGGTGACAGTTGTGTGCAGGGAAAGGCCCCCCACATTTAAGAGCCAGGGGACTCACTATTCAAAAGTCCTGTTTGTCTTATCTTGGGTTTCAAAGATGAGCTGTTATTAAACTGATGACTATGTGTCCTAGTCTATCTCAGACCTCTTAACTTAAGAAATATTAACTTTAAAGTATGCAAAAGGTATAAAAGGTAGAGCTTATTGAACATGTTCCATGTTATCACATTT
>JAQNCA010000024.1:17270924-17287630 GCA_029783725.1 Acanthurus tractus | reverse complement strand
GTTATCACATTTGAAGGTAATGCAATTTAGTTCACTACAATTTCATTATTAATTGCTTTGCACTTTGTGTAAGGGATATTACTGTGCATTAAAACCTTTTAACCTGCAGCTCAGTGGATCAAATGGTCCTGACTTTGCATGTTTGTGAAAGCTGATGTTTCCTTGAGGTATTTTAGCTTTAAAATCTGCTTGGTACAAAGTTCTTGTTCAAGCCTGTTAAAGTCCAATGTTACCTGCTTAACTTGACATTTGTGCAGACACACTCCTCTACCAAACAGTTTAGAGTGCTGTTTATTTTGCTGAAGTCTTTTTTTTATATTACATTTGACAGCAGCAGACAGATTGTTGTCTATGTTTCTCAAACTGCTTTTTGAATCCAATTTTCAGGGCAGTTTGATTTCAAAGGAGAGGACACTATAGAAACTGGTTACGTTTTTTTCCTAACTGTTAGAAGTGAAGCTGGTGAGACGTCTTTATGACGATCGCCTAAAAATCTCACATACAATAAGGGAATAACTTTTGCAATGAAAAACATTGTAGAAAAAGTACCAAGTGGTTCAAAATACCGTAAAACTGCACTACCTCTTTACTTTACCCAAAAAGCTGTCTCTAATCATGATAAAAAAAAAAAAAAAAATGTAGTGCTTTAAATCCTGCAATACCATACGATTACACTCTACCAGATACAAAGTATTTAATCTGCTGCTGCACTGATAGCATTTGGTAGAATATGATAAGAGAAGGCTCCCGTTACCTGCAGATTTTGTCTTAGCTCTTTGGATATGAACTATGTGTGCCTGTCAAGATGTTTTAGAGTGAATCTGCTAACTTTCAGCTTTGCAATAACAACCCATTTTCTGTTTTAAATCTATCAATGGAAATGAGAGATTCGTAAGACCCCTTGAAGACATGAAATCTTTCTATGTTTTTACCTTCACGAACCCCAGTTATTGTATGTATATTAAGGACAAGCATCTCGAGAAGCCCAAAATACAGTATGATGTAGGACTGAGGTGTGGTCAGTCCTGCTCAGCTCATCTGCAGACCCGGATCACATCCAGATGTCCACCAACAGGCCTGTTTAGAGACTGGGCGAGGCTGTTTCCCTTCCACTCCCAACTCCATCCATCCTCCACAACACATACAGCCACCATGCTGGCAGTCCCAAGCTTTTTCACAAACTATCAATTGCGCATTATCCCAGAAAACACTAATAACAAAAGGGAAAAAAAAAATTCAACAGAGGTATGATTTCACCGGTTATTTCTTTCCCACCACCTTATTTAAAGCAGTGGATGACACAACACTTGGAAACAAACATTTATTGGGCTGTTTATGTTCTTTGAGAGGTTTGGTCTTATACAGCTGTATGAACTGTCTGCCACTAATCAAAGGCTGGCTCGTGAAAATCAAAATCCTAAATGAAATTTTACATTTTTACATCTAGAAAACCATCCAAGCGTCAACACAGCTGTTTACCTTTTGCCCCTAGTAACCGCTCAGAGTCTCCTCCTACCATGATACCATCAAGCTATAGCACACTATCAGGCACCTTAAATGTTTGTTACACAACTTTTCCTCAGTCAGTACTTAATGTTCCATACAGATGTAGGGTGAAGGCGCACTTTTACATGCTGCGTTGTTATTACTGTCCCCTGGGAATCACTTGTTTAAGAGATAAAGTGACTTCATGATGTAACACTGAATGAAGGTGTCATATTGACATTTCACATCACCTTAGCATAGCCTCATTGGATTACTTGTTCAAAATAAAAGGTTTTTATGGTTTGTTGGCATTTTGTTTACAAAGCCAAGCCACGGCTGTGATGTTGTTGCTTTTTTTGAGGGATGGAGGTTTGTCAAGTGGTATGTGTACAATTTAACGGCAAACTGATGCTCATACTGTGCTGTTACTTCCCCCTGGAGAGCTCTTACGGGCAGATTGTTCAGGGGAAGCACATTAGTCCTATGTGTTGGTGGTATTGGTGGTTGGGAACCTCTGCAATTTTAGCTGCCAGTTCCTTTGGCTCTCAGCAAAGGATTCCCTGCCATTTAATGGTACCTAAGACTGACTCAGGCTTGGCCCAGCAGGTTCCTTTTGGCTAACGCAAGTGACAGCGGGAACAAATCTCCTCCTCTGTTTATTTAATTGCTAACCGCTCCGGTTTGGAGGCCACGTTCAAAGGGCCGACGAGCAGAGAACTGCCTCGCGTTCCCCTCAGCCTCAGGGTAGCATGGGTCATCCCACATAATGAGTGGAAGGACTTACTTTGCTAAGTCTGCCTCAACCCAAAGCCAGCACGTGGTTCCCATTTAAGCACAGGGAGAAGATTGCACCTTCATCTGCTGGGCATTTTTATGTGTTTATGTGTGTGCGCAAGTGCACACATATACATCTGTTCTTTAGCAGCCGGCAGTCTGCGTGTGTGCATGTGTGTGTGTGGGTATGTTCAGGAGTGTAAGTGCCTTGTCTGAGTGTGAGATCATTGTGTTTGTACTGAAAGTCTACACCACATGTCCAGCACATGTTGTCAGGTTATGACTGGCATACAGGCCATATTTATATCTGCATGAGGAGCTCAGAGGCCACTGGCCAGCCTGAGACTGTATGGAGTTCGAGGTACACACACAAACACACATGGAGTGTGGTGGAGAGCAGGGTGGGCTAATCTTACAAATGCAAAGACAGTGAGGCAAGGGAGTCCTTTATTTTCTGCAGTGAGTGAGGGGGCGAGAGGAAAGGAGGGTGAGGGAGAAAAACAAGGGCTGAGAGACTTGGATGGAAAGAGTAAGAAATGATGAGAGTGAAAAAGAGAATGAGATACATACAACAAGACACAAAGAGATCATTCTCTTAATAATGGACTTGACTCATTGAACTCCCTCATTAGGAAAATAAAAGACATTTAAAGGGGAACTTTCTAGGTGATTTTTCAAAGGCTTGAAAGTCAAATGTATTTTTGAAGCCACTGAGATAAAATGCTTCACGTACGCAGCACGTTAAAATTATCATGCTGTTCATACATATGTTTTAGAGCATTTATTGTCTGACATATTTGTGAAAACTGTCCACTGAATTTTCATTTGTTTAGCAATTTGCTGCTATCTCTTCCTAAATTATTTGCACAAGGACCTAACCTTGAAGAGGACCCCGCTATATGTCCCATAACAAACTGTTACAAGTCTTCAATCATGCTGAAAAAATGTGACACTGATACGAAACCCCTTTGGAACTTTCATGTGGGAAAAGCTATGTCCCATCCAGTTTATCAGTTATCTGATTGCCCTGCATGTGTGCAATCTGACACAATCTGCAGGTCAAGCTGAGGTTGAGAATCCCTTTTAGACAAAGGATGAAAAACTCCTTCAAGTTTGCAAGGGGTTGGATGTGGCTCAGAGGTGGAGTGGGTCATCTGCTAATCAGAAAGTCTGTGGTTCAATTTCCTTCTCTTCCAGTCTGCGTGCATGTGGACGTGTGCTTTGGTATGATAATGAGCCCCAAAAATCTCCTAATGATTGTGAATTCGTTTGTATGATTTCCTGATGAGCAGGTTGGCACTGTGAAGAGAAAACACATGCAATTAGTATGTGAGTATGTTTGTGAATTGATGTATGCTGATTTATGTTGTAAAGTGCTTCAGGTCATCTCAATCCTGGAAAAGCACCATATAAAATGCAGTCATTTCACTAAAGTCCAGCCATCAATTATCTGTAACTGCTTATCCTTGTAAGGGTCGTGGGTGTTTGCTGGAGCCAATCCAAGCAGACATTTACTAAAGTTTTTCTCAGAATTAAAATAAGAGGCCTTTTATTAGCCTCTTTTTTTGTGTAAAATGTTGAAGTCTGTTTATGGGTTATGCGCACTGCACAAATCTGTGCTGCTTGAACAAACATGTGTCTCTAAAAAGGCTTTTGATCTGTTATCTAATCATTCTCATCTGTTTCAGTCTCGGCCTAATACCAGCCCAGTTTTTTGTTTTGTTTTTTTCTGTTTTGTTGCAAGTTCGAGGCAGGCATTGTTAAGAAAAACACATACAAGCACAAAATAAATAAATAATGAATTTCTGCAGCAATTACGGACGTAGATATTAGACTGATAAAGTTTTCAAACCTTTTGTTTTTTGAAGTGTTATAAGTATTAGCTTATACCATTTTTCGTTAGTGTTCCAGTGTAATCATCTTAAAGTGTTCACTCAGCATGTGTTGGTTGATGTTTTGATATTTTAAGCCACCAAAGTTCTGTTTACTGGCCAAAACTTAAGGGATTTAATAAAAAATATTTAAAATGATTAAAATGGTTGTAAACTGTATCTGCACTATGTCAGCTTTCTATAGAGAAGGAAATCATTTCCCTATTAGTGCTTAAAATGTGCACTGTGTTCTCAGACCACAGGCACCAGTCTCTTTTAGTGTCTGTTGCCTTAGAACCCAGTATGCATTTTGGGCAGCAATAAATAGAAGCACATATAGGTTGTTCTGCAAGAAATCTATTTTTATACCTGATATTGTTTGTAATAATAAGTAAAAAATATAATAGAAGTCGCTGCTTTAGTTAGGCGTATACATTGTTTTCACTTTAATAGAATCAAATTGGGATGGGATAAGTCAAATGTTCAAACTGCGAAGCATCTGTCTCTTGTTGGTCATGCAGCCCACACATCAACCCACTAGTGGGCAGTAGAGTTAGTGGTGGCACACCAGTTATGGAATTGTTATGGTATTTACACGTAACAACTGGAATGATTCATGGCTGTGTGCTTTCTCTTTTGTGGGATAGATGTGTTATGATGGGAGAGTGATCCAAGTTTAAGGCGGATGAAAATGGAGTCACAGGATCTCTCACAGGATTTGTTAATTTATTTAATCCCTGCAAAGAAGTGTCTTCTTCTCCTTCAGTCATCATCACCTTCTCCTTTTCCCCCATCAGCTGATGGAGCTGGCTAATTACATGCCAGCTGTAGGTGCAGTAGTTTAAATGGCTACAGCTCGTAATGCACTGCCGGTCTGTATGACTGTGTATGATCATGAGACTTGTGCCGCAGTGTTGGTGTGTCATTCATTCGTGGGTCTTGTGTGTCTGTAAGAGTGTGCAGCTACTTAGACTGCATTCACATGTTCACACTAATGAGTGTATGTGTGTGTGCAGTTCTGTGTGTGCCTGTGGTTTTACTCTGTGTTTAACTGTCTGTGCATCCAGTCATGTTTTTTAGTGCATGTTACCCACAGTGAAGCATGTGGTCTTGTTGCGTCATATTTTGCTGTTTGCTTAGTGCCCTGCATTACTCCTAGCTGTCCACAAGCTATGTGGGAGGCTGTGTCCTCTCAGGATGGGAAGTTGTTTCAGCCGCGCTGTTGGCCAAACATTTGTTCTGGCCTCCTTGAATACAGAGCAATTACCCTAAATCCACCAAATACTCACTGAGATGTTCAGCAATTATCTCATTGGCCACCCTGGTTTGGCAAGTGTTTCCACCTCTGTCTTTGTCAATTTTGATTTCAAATGTGTGTTACTGGCATCCATGTATCCAAGCACAGCATTTAAAAAGAGTTCCTAATGTCAGACAGAAAGGTGAGATAGATCAGTTTAATGTTGTTGAGGCCCAAGCACTTAGGGCTTCGGTTTTTACAGCACTGATTCCAAAAATGTTGGGTCTGTTTGTTCGATATAAAAAAAGCAAAAATAAAATGTGATAATTTGAGAATACTTTTTTAATTAAGAGCAGTACAAAAAACAATATGCGAAAAGTTGAGGAATCCTCACAAAAAAAACCCTGTTTGGAGCATTTTTCCAGGTAAACATGTTTATTGGTAACAGGTGATAGTATCATGATTGGTCATAAAAGAGGCATCCTCCAAAAGCTCAGCTGTTTACAAGCAAGGAAGGGGCGAAGCTCATAACTTTGTGAAACACAGGATTGTAAAAAATTGTATAAAGGTACTACAAACCTTTGTCGATGAACATATTTCTTTTTCTATGATGACATCACGTTTTTATTTACATTAACTTGTGCATGAGGTTGTATTTATCTTTGTCCTCATTTTGCAACGAAGGAAAGTAGCGTTGTCCTGATACACTGTGAAAATACACATTGTTGTATTTTGGGAACTCTCCTTTCACCACAGTGGCCATTTGATTGCCAGCATCAGACAAATATCCATCAGATATGTCCACCTCCTCTCCACCTGTTCATAGTGCACCTGACTGTGCTCCGTACTTCCCACATTACCAAATTATTTGCTTCCTCCCTTCGTTTCCCACCACTTCATTTGTATTGACACATTTCCAGAATGAGAAAAAGTTTCACCAAAATGAAATTTGATAGCTCAAACTTTTCTTGCATGTTTTTGTTTGCTGCAGATGTTGCAATCTTTAGGCTTTTGTAACAACAGTTTGATATCTCTATAAATTTATATTGTCCTGACTAAATGTTATGATGTTCAAGGACGCGGTGACACTTGCATATCGTTTGAAGTTTGCCTCAGCAGGCTTATTTGACCTGCCTTTTTTTTTTTTTATCTTTCTATGAATTGCCTCTTATTGTTTTCAAACTACTGATAGACTTCTCTATCAGAAGTCCCTCTTATTGGGACTTTGCACTTGAGATCACTATTAAAGGAGTTTTCAAAAGGGCGCTCATGCACAATGCATGATCCAAAGTAAAGTCCACTGACAGCCACAAATTTGTTCTGTCTTATCTAAGAATTTTCCAGGTCAAACAACAACCTTGTGATGTTTCATGTTTCTCATCCCCACTGATCTTCCCCCAGATAAATACCAGTTGGCCCTGAACTTGGTTTTCCATTTTACCACAATAAAACATCTCTATCAGATAGACACGTCTGTTTCTTACTGCTGCCATGTGCCCTCCAAGCAGCAGCGTGGGTTTAACACTGGAGATGACTCCTCTTCAGTCTGCTGCACAAATGTTAGTCGGAAGCCTGTCACATCCGGAAAGTGTGTGGGAGCTTTCAGCTATTTGCATGCCTGTTTGGGTGTGCCTGTCTGTACGATGCACACCAGCGTGCATACACGTGTGTTTGTGTCAGTGTCTGCACATGGGAGCATATGTGTCTCCATGCGTGTGAGTGCATTATGAGGAAAACAGGGTCTGGCATGAAGATCAAAGTCCCTTCATAACTCCTCAGTCAGCCAGTCAGTTGGTCGGCCAGCCTGTGAATTGACAGGAAGCTCCAAGCACTGCAGGGGATGTAGAGCTAAAAGAGTCAGAACATTTTAATGAGAACTCAGTTATTCAATTAGTTACAAATTCCCGGTTTGCCTCTTCATGCCATTTTCTTGCTTTGTTTACAACTTCTTTATGATCAAAAACAGCAACATGAAGTGTCATTAAAAAACACCTGTAGGTATTTAGTACAAACAATAGCAAAAGTTGAACGTCATTGCAATATAAACTGTCATTTTTGTCGTTACCCTTTTTCAAATCTGATTTTTGATTGGAAAAAACAAAAAACAAAACATGAATTACTCTGTAGCTAATCAAAAGCTTCTACTAAACCCCCAGCAGCCATTGTCTTATGATGCTTAAATAAACTTATAATCGTTATGTTTACTAAATATTAAGCTTACCAGCAGTTCATTATCATTTATAAAGCTGTGGAAATCTATCATTTGTTTCTGGGAAATTATATTAAACGTATAATATTTCTTGATTACCACTAGAATTTGTATTTGCTACTAGAAAATCAGTCACACATTGATGACATGGTCTATGTGAAATATTTTTTCTTATATGAATGGATAAAATTACTTTGTATAGACTTTTTATTGGTATTAATTTATAGTGTTTTCACATCTTGACAGCACAAAGACGAGACAGTACAATAGATGAACCGGTAGCTGTGCCAAAATCCAGTCAGCACTCCACTGTTCACATGTCTTACAGTATGAATTTAATCCAATCAAACCTATTCCTTTTCATTTTTTGTATTAGCTCTTTGCTTCTCAATGTGTCACCCCCTCCTGGGTGTCCTTGCTAATGAAGTGTGATGGTAGTGATGAAGTGTAACAGCGGCTGGTTTGGAGGTGCCGTGCCAGTGACAGGGTGGTCCCTGCCTCACGCTGCTGCTGCTGGCACCCTCATGCTCATCACACACACATTGTTTGGTGGCACCTGGCCATAAGAGGGGTGATGGCGGAAAGCCTGGTAATGATCAGACTTCTCCTCATTGCTGTTGGTCTTTGCACTGTTTTTTTTTTTTTAAATCCATGTCTTCATTCATCCTAAGATGACAGTGTAACTCGTGTATTAATTGTATTCGACAAACTTGTAACTACACTTTATGCTTATTGCTTTAACTGTTCAGTGAGGTCTGACTTTATTAATTGAATAATGCTGATGAATCTAAGGCTCTCACACAGAAAAAGTTGCATTCAGTCTGATAAGTGGATAAAGTGGCTCAAGTTGTCTGTCTTGCTCTTATTTCCTTTCTTAAATACGAGACTGTTTTTATTCATCAGTGGATAGCAATATAGGATTGGTCATAATTAATTGTATTTATTGTATTGATGCTGTTAAGGTTGTTTTGAACAGCCTAATGACATTTTTTTACTGCTAAAGACATTTTATTTTTATTAAGCCAGTATGAGGAGATTACAGCATGACTTTTTGTTATGTGTGCAGTGCTGATCATTTCCAGTCCTTGCAAACTCAAACTTAAACTAACAAAATTGTTTTAAAAAGCCTGAGTGGTATTCTATTCATGCACTGCTTTTGAAAAGGTACAGACTTCCTCTATTCAATGTTAGATTTAATCATTCTGTCTGAGCCCAATGATGCTTTGGAGCTCTATAGGATGAACAACTATACTTATTTGTGTTTGTCACAAGAGAAGTGTTTTAACATCCATGTATTGAAGGGGGAACTGTTAATGCACTTTCATAAAATCTTAAACTCAAACATTTTCTGAACAAGCTAGATTTGGTGTATCACAAACTTGGAAAGCATTTGCATACTAAGAAACTTGAGACCTTCAACATAGAGTGGATGGTTTGATCAAGAGAGTGAAAGTTTACATTAGCACAGCTGCTAATGATGTGTCAGTCACTGCCAGCTGTAAGCTAATAAGCCAGCAAACAACATAATTAAAGATGCTAATTACGTTTCCTACTCTGATGATCTGCTATTCACTGATTTTGGTGCACAACTGACACTTCATCTGAGTCTCTGTACATGTTTGAACTTTGGTCCTAGTTTGAAAATGAAGCCTGTGGCAAAATTTTTGTCTTTTTTCTGAATATTTTCCTTAGCTTGCCATCTTGATGCACATAGCTTCCCCGTCTGTCACCCTATTGCAAACAGCGGTGATAGACAGAGCATAAGGACTGTGAATGCTGGATCCAGAATTTTTCAGTGAGAAAAAAGAGAAACTGTGCTTCCAGAAAGTTTTCAGAACTTTGTTAAACAGATAGTGTACACAAAATATTAATAATATTGCTGTATTTTTACTTTAAGTCCTGACATTGAAGTGTAGCATATACAAATTAATATGCCCTGCCCTGCCATGTCCTGCAGTAATGTATCTTTGTGTATACATTTAGTATATGTCCTGTATGTGTCCCAGAGAACCCAATGGCGTCCTCCCACATAAATTTGGACCCTAACCCTAGTTACCATAGATACCTACCCTAACCCTAACCTAAGTTGCCATAGCAATGGTGGTGCATATACTGTACATCTAGCAACTGGTGGCTCCCTCAACTTTAGCATAACAATAAGAACAAGGAGCGATCCTCTAGTTTTTATTGCTGAGAATTACTTACGACAGTAATACACTCGTCAATATCCGAAGAGGAAGTGCAATGATTGGATTAAGTGCAGCGGACCTTGAGACAATCTCTGCTCTCGGCATTTCAAGATCAGACAATCCAAATATTCGGACCAGACGTCATTGCAAGTGGTGTGGTCGACCCAGGAAGAGAGGGAAACGAGCTGGGATAGGAGTTAAGCTAAGAGGGCTTGGACCCAAGGCTGTTCTATTACCCAGTCTACTCCTGACAAATGTCCGGTTGCAGGACAATAAAATGGATGAGATAAGCCTTAAGCTGACTCAGCACAGAGAAACCAGAAACGGTGGTGCTCTCATCTTTACAGAGACGTGGCTTCATAACAACATACCAGATAAGGCTTTAGCACTGGACAGGCAGAGCCTGGTCCGGGCTGACAGAACACAAGACTCCGGTAAGACTAGAAGGGGCGGACTCTGTGTGTTCATCAACGATGCTTGGTGCCCAGGTGCAGTCAGAGTCGATGGAAAATGTTCACCTGATGTTGAGTTTTTACAGCTGAGATGTTGACCATATTACCTGCCCAGAGAATTCACTAGTGTGTTTGTTGCTGCTGCTTACATTCCAACGGATGCAAATTAAAAAAATGCACTCCAGGAATTGTATGAGGTCATCAGCATTCACATGGCAAAACAGCCAAATGCTGTTATTATCGTTGCTGGGGATTTTAATCAAACGGACCTCATAACTGTTTTGCCTAGATTCCACAAGTACGTTCACATCTCCACCAGAGGAAACAACACACTGGACCATGTCTACACCAATATTCCTGGAAGCTATAGAGCCCTCCCTCATCCTCATTTTGGCCAGTTCGACCACATCTCCCTGCTTCCCCTGCCTACTTACATCCAGCTGACAAAAAGGGTCAAACCAACTGTAAAAACAGTTAAAATGTGGACAAATGAAGCTACAGCAGCTCTACAGGATTGTTTTGAATGCACAGACTGGCAGATGTTCAAAGATGCTGCTACCCAGGAGAACCATATCGACCTTGAAGAATACACATCAGTGACATCATACATCAGCAAATGTGCTGATGATGTGGTAAAAATAAAGACAGTTAAATCATTCCCTGATGAGAAAGCCTGGATGAATGGAGAAGTGAGAGCTCTATCCAAAGTCAAAAAAGCTACTTTTAAGTCAGGTGACAAAGAAGCTTACAACACTGCCAGAGCAAAACTGAGAGCTGGCATCAAGGAGGCAAAGCGAAGGCATCAGCAGAGACTGGAGAGAGACCTCAACACCAACAACAGCAAAGACATGTGGCAGGCGGTCAAAGTGTTACAGGCTACAAAAGCAGGAGCGCTCCCATCATGTGTGAGGCCACGTTACCAGCTGAGCTAAACACATTTTATGCTCACTTTGATCTCCTCAACAGAGAGTCCGCTGTAAAGTCTACTCCGCCTCCAGAGGACCGGCCAATGTCAGTATCCACAGCGGATGTGAGGAAAGTCCTGCTGAAAGTGAATATGAGTAAAGCTGCTGGACCCGATAACATCCCTGGCCTTGTACTAAAAACATGTGCCAACCAGCCAGAAGATGTCATCGCTGACATTTTTAACATAACACTGTCACAGGAGAGTGTTCCCACCTGCTTCAAGACAGCCACTATCATCACTGTGTCTAAAAGTCTGCAGTGTCTGATTTAAATGACTACCGCCCTGTGGCACTCATCCCCACCCAGATGAAGTTGAGAAACTGGTTCTCCAGCACATAAAGAACAAAATCCCTGCCAGTCTGGACCCTCACCAGTTTGCATTCAGAACCAACAGATCCACAGAGGATGCCATCTCTATTGCTCTCCACTCAATCTTCACTCAACTTGAGAAAAGCAACACCTACATCAGAATGCTGTTCGTTGATTTCAGCTCAGCTTTCAACACAGTCTCCCCCATGAAGCTGAATGGAAAACTAAACACTCTGGGCATCAGTACCACTCTCTGCAACTGGATACTGGACTTCCTCACAAACAGACCTCAGTCAGTTTGGATCAGCAGTCTCTCCTCCTCCACTCTAGTGCTCAACACTGGAGCCCCACAGGGCTGTGTGCTCAGCCTGCTCCTGTTCACACTGTACACCCATGACTGCACCTCCCGACAGATCGGCCAGATTCCCAACAATAATGAGTTTTCATATCAGGAGGAAATCAACCATCTTGCAGAATGGTGCACAGAAAACAACTTACTGCACAACGTCAGCAAAACCAAAGAGCTGATAGTTGATTTTTTAAAAAAGGAGGCAAAGACACACAACCCTGTCTACATCAGTGTAGCTGAGGTGGAGCAAGTGAGCAGTTTTAAGTTCCTGGGAATCAACATATCAACCTGTCATGGACTTCACATATTTCTGCCCTGGTTAAAAAAGCTCAGAAATGGCTGTATTCCTTAAGAAAGCAAAATTCCCACGCCAGGTTCTTGTCAACTTCTACAAAGGAGCAATTGAAAGCATCCTGACTGGAAACATCACAAACTGGCATGGGATTTGCACAGCTCAGGACAGGAAGACTCTGCAACGAGTGATTAAAACTGCCCAAAACATCATTGGTACCCATCTACCAAGAATCAGTGATATTGGGGAGGTGGGGTGCCTGTGCAGAGCCAAAAGTATACTGAAAGACAACCCTCGCCCCAGCCACAGCCTGTTCATCCTGCTGTTGTCAGGCAAAAGTTACAGAAGTATCTGCTGTTGTTCCACCAGACTACTTAATGCACCATCTGCACTCCTCCATGTTTAATAATTTTTTTTCTACAATCAATGAATCAATCAAAAGGGAACAACATTTATTTTCATTATACAACCTGTAATATAATGACCAGTTATTTTCCTTGTATCCTTATATCCTTGAATTTGGTGGACTGTTTTCCCATAATTCACATGGCCCTTGTCTTTGGAATCTTGAAAATACATGCCCAATGGTCTTTACGTACTTAAACTGAACAAGTGTGGAGGTTTTTCTCAATTTATGTGCTGTTCTTAGAAGTGTGTCCTTCAAATTGAGGTTGAACTATAAGAAATTCACCCATCAGCGGGTCATTCTTTTTTCGCTGTCTGTCAAGTACTGTGATGGATCTGGGGGTAAACTTAGCAGGGTCAGGGAGGTGAAACTGTCCGTGGACACACAGCCGGTTTCAGTTTCAAACTGGCACACAAATGGTAAGGATTAGAGCTGGAAATGTGGAGGCCACGATGGTGTCAGTGTGGTGGGTCACTACTGTTCCACCTTATTGGGATATTTGCACTCCCTAAAACCCTGTCAAAATTCATTCATACTTTTTAAACTTAATATTTAGAGGGGGAAAGCTCCTTCTTTCAGCTGTCATTATATTATGACTTACTGGAGTAGTAAAGTTACATTTCTTCCACAGTTGACAGGGTCAGTGCCAACATAAACCTTTTATTGAAAGAGCCTGTTGCCACACAATATGAATAAACAATGCTATATTTTGATAATTGGCATTCCTGGTCATGGCATAAGTAGAATAAAACAAGACATTTGTCATCACTCAGTCAGAGGGAGAAGATGTCTGATGATGCAATAAGGACTTCTTACCCCCCACGTTTTGAATGCGGGAGCCTGTCAGACCGTTTGCAGGGACTCAGAGATTCATTGGGGCTGAGAGGGAGGTCCAGCAGTGAGACTAATCCGTACACATGTGGCCGGCACTTCAGAAGGCCAGATGTGCCAAGGGAAAAGTGCCTGTATGGTGATGCTCTAACAAACCTACAGCAGCACATGCACACACACTCGGTCAGAAAGACACAAAAACAGGGTAGATGCTAAGACTACACACTGTATGGAGTTGTAATTAAAGAGCCCTGTATAATACAACTTGTGATGTTATTTTGCGCCTTATAATCAAAGAGAATTGTACTGAATCTGCTCACATGAAGAGTAATTATTATTTACTTCAAGCATTGACCAACAAATTGTGTTATTGGATTTTGTGCTTACATATTTACTTCCATAAGTCTGTTCTCGTCTTTCCTCTCAAGGGAAATTGAAAGAGGCAGGTAAGAGGTGGTAATATTTATTAATAACCTTTTTCTTTTATGTATATGGTACCCAAAACAAGTATCGAAAATACCTCAGATACTTGGTATTGGCGGGTACACAAGTCTATACATTGATCCAATTGCACATAATAATTTCCTCTCAACATCCCAGCAGCATCCTGGACAAGTAGCCACAACACAACCATAACACAACATCTACACAGGGTTAGAAGTATACAGATTTTCAAAGAAATAGTAAAATTAAAACTGTTTTTTGCAACACACTGGTACTGGATCTGTCAGGTATAGGAATGGGTATTAAAAAAATGTTTCTTGTAGCTGTTGTTTTTGTCACAAAATGTATATACATCAGGCACATTTTTGTACATCATATTCCTATTGCTTTTCATGTTGCTCAACATGAATTGATTTTTAATGCATAACATAAAGACTTAACGGCTCCTGGATGAAAAATGCTTTGGCTTTTACCAAGATGTTATTTTGGACACTACAGCTGAAATCAAGTCAATTACTATCCATCACTAATGGAAATATTTAGACAATAATAAAAAGCCCATCTTGAACAAATAAGCCATTTTTTTCTTTTTGTTCTGGAAAAGAAAGTGACTGTGTTTATGTGTCCACCCTCCTAATATGTCACACTGAACAAACACATTTTAAGATTATTTCTATACAAAGGATCATCTTCCATGGAAAAAAAATCTTTTTCAGTCTTTGTTACAGTTCCTTTTTTTGGCAGGCATTCAAATGATTTGATGGGTTTTGCACTCAGTTTAAAAACTGGTAAAACTCTCAGGTTTCTAGTGAAACCTTTTAATCCTCAACCTCCACAGACCCTCAGGGTGAGATTGTTTACGATAACCAGCCGAGAGTAGAAAAAAAGTAAAAATTTGAAAGAAATTCTTCCAAGACTGTGCAACTTCTTGTAAATACCATAATTGCCCTAAGTTGTATCATCATGCTTAGTGCCTGTGTGTGTGTGCCAAGTGAAGTTCTAGTTACATCCAAAGATGTGTGTGTGTGTTTTGGTTGGCAACAAAGCACTACCCTCTTTACAAAGTCACACCAGGGCCAATTGGTAACAGTTGTGGTCAGACCCCCTGCACTACAAGGGGTGCAAGAGAAGGGGTTGAGTTAAAGTAAAAGTAAAACAAGAAAAAAAAAGAAAAGGTCTGTCTCTACCTCTCTCTTACTCCAAATCCTCAGGAGAAATCATCCCCTGAAAAAGCAAAACAAAATTATCCCCACTCAGTCAGATTGCATTTAAATCGGTGAGAGAAAACAAGCATTTTCTTTCTGCGCTGTGCCCACTCTGGGAATGAGTCCTACAATAACACACAGAGTTAATACAGCACATCCTGGAGGCATGCTGAGGTGTCACTGTTTATGGCACTGCCTCCACCACATGCATACATGTAAACCAAAACCACGAGTGCTATTGCCTCTGTGAAGATGAGTCAGCAATTCCTAGACTTCTAGGCTTGAGGCAAATATAGATTCTGGATGTGGGAATTTAATCATTAAAACTGAGGCTGTATCCCAAACTTCTAACTGTGCTCCAGCGTATGAGTATCATATTTGCTGTCTGACTTGAATTAGGCATTGTAATATAATGTCATGATTTGCTTTGAAATGTATATTAAGACATCATGCTAGAGTTGTGTTTACTCAGTGTGTTACCTAATGAATATCTGTGAAGAAATTCTTTGGAATCCATATCTACCTTGACTGAATACTCACAGGTATTGCAGTACTATCGAGCTCTTGGTACTGTCAGAATATTCGTTTAAAATAACCAAGTTTGCACTTGGTTTTGTCATTTGTTCTGAGTGATCTGATCACAAGTGGACGTTTTTCGCTGTTAAATGGGTGAATGAAGTATGTGTTTATATACATATAGATCAGGGGAGTGAGATCTGATCACAAGTGGTCACTGGAGACACATGTGGAGATGCAGGGGAACAGATGAGCTCAGAGCTGTCCATTTGTGATCAGATTGCTCCAGATGGATGCTAAAACCAATAGGGAAAAGGGCCAGTGAGACCACATAATACTATATTTCTGAATCACTTTACCTTATCATGTATTGTGCTGACAGAAGTACTGTATTTCTTCCTAAATTTTTTATCTTTTCTCTATCTGTACTCCTGTAAATGCTTGTTATTCTTGTCATATTTCCAGTGAAAAGCAGTTGAAGTCAAATGAGCAGCATGCATTAACAAGTGTAAGCTGGGCCTGTTTTGCGTGCTTTGGCCTGGCATTTTGTTTTTGTATCTTGACCCCCACTTGTAGTTCTGAATAATGTATCACAACTCTGTAATTCTTTTAAAACCTTGGACTTGCTTTCAGTTTGTTGTTGCTTATGTTGAATCAAATGGTCCACTTGGTGGGGGGTGGGGGGTTATCATTGTTATGAGTTTTTTAATGAAGGAACTGGCATAGCAAAGGGGGTGTTCTCCTGCCAAGGAGTACAGCTGTTTCGCACCTTCAAGTCTGGTTCTCTGCAGGAAAATGGTGTATTGCTCCCTTTTTACTGGAAATGAGTCACTGCTCTGTGTATGGGGGTTCAAGGATCTTGGGGTTTTGCTCACAAGTAAAAATAAGACAGAGCATTAGATCAACAGACAAAATTTCAGCAACAATGCAGACGTAGTGCTGAATCCTCAAAGTAATGAGGGTGAAGAGCTCTCCATTTAAACCATGCCCAACGCTAAGATATGGTCACAAACTTCAGGTAATAGGTTCTTCACATGAATCTTGGGCAATTGAGGCACTTTGAGCTTAAGGGCTGATTATGCTATCCCTTGCTTAGAGGAGGGGGGCGGGCGCGGGGGGGGTAGGGAGGGGGGGGGGGGGGGGGGGGGGGGTGGGGGGGGGGGGGGGGGGG
>JAQNCA010000024.1:17241331-17265222 GCA_029783725.1 Acanthurus tractus | reverse complement strand
CTCCAGCTTGATGCAGTGTCTAAATGCCTCCTGTTCTCACAGAGCATTTGTCATCAGCTTCTATTGTCTCAACTCAATTTTTTTTTCAGCAAGTTTGGTTGTTCATGGAGTGACTTTTTGAATGCATAGCCCTCAATTGCCATCACAAATGATCTACTCTAATTTGTCTTACTTTTGTTTTGTCAATTACAAGAAGTCTCTTTTTTTCCTTAGAGGGTTATGACTGTCAGAAGAAAACAGCTAACTTTAGATGCGCGTTAGTTGGCTAAAGCTGATCTATGGAACGTGGGGGCTTGAGCCAGGCTCAGGTTGCCCAGTGAAACACCAGGCATCATTGCTATGGCAAAGCCTGCATTGTTGTGCTAGGAGACCCGGCTAATAGGCAGTCAGGGACAGAAGCAGAGCAGGCTGTACTAAGGTCAGCCCTCAAAATGCTTCATTCTGTTGGTTGTGTCCCCATGGTTCCCGAGCGCAAGTTTGTTTGAAGATCCCAGAGCTCAAATTGTTTAGGAATCAAAATGTCTCTTTTTCTGTCTTTCTTTTTGTTTAACTTACTGTTTTTCCAACCCAACTCCTTTGTCCCTCTCCACAGTTCCAGGCTGAAGAATATTCATGCAGCACATGTTTGCACCTGCATGTCCGTATGCATCACATGTATCTATGTACATATTTTTCTCAGTCCACAAGTTTCCATAAAAATATGTGCATTATTTGCAAAGTATATGCTTGTGCATGCAACAACATATGTACTGTTGTGTGTGTGTATCTGTATCTGTGTGTGCGTTTGTGGCTAAGACATCTGTGAATGGAAAATTCCCCCATGGTCTTCTTCACTCTCACCTCAGTGCTCTCTTTCTTTTTTCCATTCCTCTCTGTCATCCCCCTGTTCGTCTCCTCAGTTGTTTGACACTTGTCTTTGTGTCAAGCAGAAAAAGAATTGAAAATACTACATGCCACAAATTGTTTAGAGGGCTTTCCCTCTTTCTCCATGGCAGCATGTTTATAATTCCTTAGCTTTAAGGCTTTATTTATTTTCGAAACCACCTCTCATCCCAAGCCGGCGTTTGGTGTTATGTCTCAGTCGAGTCCTTGTAAAGCTAGAAACGTCTGGCTTTGACAGGCTCTAGCATACTTAACATAACTATTGGTAGCTGCCTCGTTGTAAAGAGGCATCTTAGTTTTTACATACCGCAGTTGTGCTAAAAGCTGGAAACATTTCTAGAAATTTGAAAAATGCTTTTTACTGTGCTCCGATCGCTATAACCATCTATCATTTGCACTCTTTGGTTGATGGTTTTTGTGTACATATATACAGTAGAGATCTCAAAAAAAAAAATTTGGAAAAGCTGAAGAAGAGTGAGTGAAGCAATTTGAAGGTTCATTTTGTTAAAAACAGAGGACATTTTCTCAACTATGATTCCTGTAGCATTTTGTGCATAACTGTGTTGGAATTTTCATAGAACATGCCTGTAGAGACATTTATTCCCGAAATGTGCACAAGATTTAGACTTGATTTCACTGCAGTACAGCCGGTTCTAAGTTAAATGACCTTATTTATTGTATATACATAATCTATACATATTGTCTATGTTTATGCGAAACCTTATGTGATAATTATTAAGGGATTTACACAAACAGACTAAGGGGAAAATAGAGGAAATGTTAAAAATATGAAAGATAACTGAAATAATATGAGGAGATCTATCATTTTAAAAAGAAATGCTTTCCAAGACTTTTTTTGCTTTAAAAAAAAATGAAATTTGAAATTTAAATTATAAAATTTTATATTATACATATGATATTAGAGCATAATCACATTTATAAACGTAATACCAGTACTCTTTAAGTACTGAAATATGTTCATGCCACCTAGTATTAAAAAGTTTGCATGGAAATTCTTGCTAACATTCTTAATTTTGCTGACCTGTTCTTTAAACAGATATTTACTGAGTTAAATAATAAGTTTGCTAATTTTAGACTGCAGTTCATTCATGAAATATAATGTAAATTTTATATTTCATCTAATAGTATTTAAATTTTATATTCAAATTGTAACTGACACTGTCAAATGGAAGATTTTCAAACAATTTTTTTTTTTAACCACTGATCCAATACGGTCATTTAAATGAGCAAAGCCTGATTCACAGAGTCATACCACTTGTTTCAGATGATGGTGGGAATTGAAAAGCGGCAGCATTGAGTTGGTTGGATTAGTGTGACAGATTAATCTACGGGACCAAAGGGTTTCTTGGAGAGTATTGTGAGTTCTTCAGAGCTTAGGCATCACCGTCAGGCAACATCAACCCTTGAGGAGCCCTTCTCCACAAAGCTAATCCCCAGTTTGTAGAGGGCCACTTCTGTAACCTCATGAATCCCGCAGGTGGCTCACATCTCAAGTAGGTTTGTGCTGTTTGTACTAGAGGGGACGCTTAAAGAGACTGTGGGTGAGGGGCAGCTATTGACAGTGTTGGGAGAGGAGCATTACATCAAGACTTTAGCTGTGAGGATTTATTAGGGAAACAAATATTTCTCCATAAGGAAGTCTAACTTTTAAAGGTCTTTATACTTTAATCAGTTTGAGCGTTCTCTCCAACTCTTGTTCCTTTTATTGCACCGACATGTTAACACTGCTGAAAACCAGAGAAATGCAGTTAAATATGTTTCATATGGTTGATGAAAGGATTGCTTAAAGTAATACATCCTGCTAATGATGTTTCCACATCTAAGATTTCTCACAGTGAGTGGCAAGTTCAATTAAAATCGCCTTAAGAATTTTTAAATATTTGAGATCCTTTTTTGGATCCTTACTTTTGCCAGGATTTCAGTGAGAACATTTTAGTTTAAGTTATTGTGCTCATACAACAAAATAATTTCATGGCACATGTGGTTTCATCTACCAGCTGATTATGTGCCATTTTAATCTAATTTGTGTTTCCTCAACAAGATAGTTAACAGGGAGGCCAGTTGGGTAATTTGCTTAGCTGCGAGAAAACACTGTGAATTCCTGAAAAAACAACTGAATGTGTGTAGAAAATCTGAAATCTAAATTTCAATATAATCTAAGATAAAGTTAAAATACTTATTCGTAATAACTATTAAAAGTTAGTGCTCTTTTTAGCTTTTTTTTTTAGCTTTGTGAAAAAAAAAATGATTAGCACCTCACTAATGTTGTTAACATAAAATATGTCTCTTTTTTTCTCTAAAAGTCACCCTGGTCTTTTGTGCTCCAGAAAGATCTTTGAACCATAAGCAGAGGGCACAGAGGGAGCAGCGAGGGAAGTTCAGGGGTTGTCTCGGTCCGTCCGTGGTTTTCCCCAATTATTCGTTTTCTCTGTAATTTGTCCCACTGATGTGTCCAAAAATTGCAAAGATGGAATGAACCCCGACACTGGCCTCCGAAGCTCCTGGGTGGTCAGTCTATCAGCAGACACCAACTATCTCCCGCTGCATCAGTGTCACACAAGAGCTCTAATCTATTTGGCAAGCAAACGACATGATTGTCATTAGTCTCTGGAGGCCTTCTGAGGGTCAGGAGGAGCTTGCTTAGTTACTGAGGCAGACGGGGCGGGTGAAGGAGAACAGGAGGGTGAGGGTCAGGAGGAACTTGCTTAGTTACTGAGGCAGACGGGGCGGGTGAAGGAGAACAGGAGGGTGAGGGTCAGCGTGGGTGTCCAGTGTGGCTTTTTGACTGGCTGTTATATGACATTTAAGGGTGTGAGAGCCAATCCACACTAACATATGCATGTCAGCTCAGCTTTTCTAGTTGTTGTTGCTATGGAATTATCAGGTACAGTTGCTGACAAATGTATGTCTGTGTGTGTACTTTAAGAGTGAGACTTTTTAAGAGCCATCAAAAAACTATTTGAGTGTGTTTCTGCTTTGACATTTACATTATGCCCACATGTGTAAGTTATCAGGAGGAGATTTCCTGTGTCGACCAGGGATAACTCCACGCGAGCATGTCTTGTGGACACATATATGAACACCTCCCTTCAACTGGAATAGAAACTCACTGTGCTCGAACTGCTGACTACGTCGAAGACAGAGACAATAAGCCATAAATACCTGAAAGGAACAAAAAAGATCATTGAAGAGAGTCAAACATGGTGAAAAGACATCTGGACCCATTACAATCATACCCCATATCCTGGCAGAGAAGCCAGCATCAGCCTTGTGTTTCATCGTACCACCACACCACCACACCACACCACACCACCACCACCACCACCACCACGGCAAGCAATTAGTTCAGCATGGCTTGTATCTCGCTCTGTCTCTCTCCCTGTGGGAAAGACGACCAATTAGGCCGCGGAGGGGAACGCAGGCGAAGAGAGCCAAAGAATGAGAGAAATGTAAACCTAAAGTGAAAGGCAGGGGGAAATGCCAGCCGCATGCTAAATAACAATGGACAACTTGAGTCAGTGAAAGGACTGTCGACAGCGCTCAGACCAGTAAGAGATGCAGTTGTTTGAAATATTCACTCCTATGCCATACTCGCAGGAGGAAACAGTGGATGCAGTGCCTTTTGAGAAAGTTTTACATTTTTGTTCGTGTGTATTGATTTAAGATATAACTTGCAAATATACAAGGTCATGCAAACCTGCACCAAGTTTTTTTTTTTTTAACAGTAACTGTTATTAGCTGATATTAATTTCCCCACACATGAAACTGAGAATATTTTTAAGAAATATTCCCTCCATCATCCGGTTGCAGGATATGGACTGAGCAGACAACTTTACAGTAAAAAATAAAAAATAGTCAGTGGAGACCAAGATTCCAAATCTTTGGCATTTCTGTGCTTTAATAACTTCTTTCGTATTGGCTCACTAAAGGGTGATACTGATATATCTCCGATGTATCCTGTTAAACAGCTACACCTAACTGTTGAGTAAAAAAACTGATTTTAATTAGATTGTTAAGTTTTCAAAAGACGTTCATTTTTTACAAAGGATGCAAAATTCCACCTGTAGTAGATTTTTACGAGAGGGGTTCTTTCCCTGGGTGGTGGCTATAATAAAAACTGTAATATTTTCAGGTCCTGGGGGTAAAGCACTTTGATGAAGTGTGAGTGAGCTTTTGCACATTTTTCCCTGCTTCCATAGTATCAGTGAAAAACAATGATTATCCTCTCAAGGCCGAATCAGAAACATATGCCTATCACAGTGTGCAATCTGTGGCAATAAAGCTTTTGTGGCTGTTGAACGCATGTAAATTGCATTAAGTCATCAAGAAAAAAATAGCGATCTGCTGTGAGGGCATACTCACTTGGGAATTGGGTTAGATCAAGGACTTTGAAAATTAGTAGTGAGGTATGTAGGCTTCTTACCTCTTCCAAGTGGATTCCCTTGTGTCTGCTTCATGCCCCTCCCCCTCTGCAAGTCTGTCTCAAATCACGTTTGAGTACCCCAGCTGCTTGACATTTGGATGTTTAACAGTGAAGATGGGGAGAATTTGTTGAGCTGCAAAGGTTTAATCACAAAGGGGAATGACAAGGGAAATATATAATAAAAACATTTTGATCTTATTTAAAAAGTCAGCGTGTCTGACCACTGCAGTCTTTTTTCTTCTTCAGTTAAGTTTTTCCCCCTGTTATTTTCAATTTTTTTTGCACAATGATGTAATTTTCATCCATGACTTTACAATATTCCCAAATTTTACAAATTTATGAAATACTAAGTAGGGCTGGACAAAACAGCGGACGTCTGTCATCGTAAAATGTTTCATTTCGTCAACATTCATGATTATTAATATCTTAAGTGTCCTATTTGATCACAGCCTCAATAAAGATCAGCAGAAAAAAGTGTATTTTAGCCACGTAATTTAGAATCTAATAAATTTACTCTAAATTTAAACTTTTTCTTTATCTTTGTAGTTTTACAATTAAAACGTTATTTATTGAAATTAAGATTGCAAGGACTTGCACATGTGGGACTGTTTTGTGTTTATTATGTTTTTTAGTTGATTTTAAAAAATATTTGTTACACTTGCTGCACATACAACTCCAGTAACTGCGGATGATGTGAAAGTACTTAATTCCAGCTCAACAGTCCAGTGACTGAATGCAAGTTGTGGCCAAAACTTTGCAGCCAAGTCTAGTTTTTACTCTGTATTCCTTCTAATTTATAAAAGCCACCATGATGGCAGTATGATTTCTTGTTTTGTTTTTTTTTCTAGAACTCCCTTACCCCTATTTTTTTACTTGTGCTTTTTTTGTTGTATTTTTTTTTTTGTTACATTCAAAAATAAAACAGTAAATTGGTTAATCTGTTCAGTTGCATTTAAACAAAACATTTGAACGTTACATCAAACATTTTTTTTTTATACTTATTAATCAATCAACTATTGTTGGCAAACATCAGTATTGTTTTATTGTAAAGGCTTAGTTAATATAATCAATCTGTCGTTGTTTTTTGTCTTTTCATGGGTTTCAGGGATGCTGGTGGTGATCGTGCTGCTCCTCATAGCCATCATTGTGATCGCTGTGTGGCCTGTGTAGCAGAAGGACGGCAGCAGTGCACAATCATAGACCTTGGCTGATCTACAGGGACAGCTGGGCGCTGAATACATATTTAAAACCTTTGCATCCACAGAGCACTGCACATGTACAGATATTCTCTTCAGATTTTATTTTCTTATCTTATTCCCTTTTTTTTTAGACAAAGATCACTTGTGACTGCTTTTCTGTGGAAATGTGAAATGAAGAATTAAAATTCAAGTGTGTATGATTGAAAGGGATCTATTGGGAGAAATGAAGTATGTTTTTATTATTGTATGATCTCCTGTTCTCTTCCATGGAGTCTACTGTGAATGAATGTGCAAACCAAACATTGGCTCCAGAGAGGGCCTTTAGTGTTTTTGCAAATTTTGCATTCACCATCGGCTCTCCTACAAGCTTGGATGAAAAGAGAGAGCAGGGGGATATAAGTTTGATTGCAGTCTGCAACTTCACCTCTAGATGCTACTTAATCGTGCACACTGGACATTTATGTGCTTCAGCAGCACAGTTAAATCTTTTCTTTACAGTTAACATGTTTTGGTGGAAGGCATTGGTAACCCTGCAAACACTGTTTTGCATAGAATATATTACTTTGGTGTAAACTGACCTCTCTAATAGTTGTTCAAATGTCTGGCTCATTAAATGCTTCCAACAGATGAATTATTTGGAGGTTTGTGACCCTTTTTAAGAATATTTTTAGCCTTGACTGAGACGAATGTCGGTCCAACAGTAGGACCTCCTAGCAGAGGCTTTCCTTTCATTAGTCTATCTGTGGTCAGGGCTGAAGCTCACGCTGGGTACAGTTATTCTGCAAACTTTGCAATATTTTTACCCATGCTTTACTGTAGCAGTTGTAATGGTATCATTCGTCTTGGGATTTTATAAGGTTTATAGAAAAGCTCTCAGCCAAAACAAGCTGCTCGGCTGAGTTACTAACATGGCTGTTTTCCTCCCTTGTAAATCAATTCAACTTGTAATTTCTAATAAATGACATTTCCAGTTAATAGTCCCTGGACTCCAGTCTGTCTACGTTAATGCTCAGGGCTTACTCTGCAGGATTTCAGTGTTTTGTAACATGATATTGAAGTGGGGCGGACCTTTGACAAAGCAGGACACACTAACACCACTACCATTTCCACAGTGAACTCTACATAAAACTTGCCACCAGTGCATGAAGGAAAGCCAGTTATATGTCACAATATTAATTCAAAACAAATAAAAAGTAAAAACTCAAATCAAAGAAGCAAATGTGTTTCAATGTAACAAGAGTTTATTTTAACTGAAAATCTGAATTTAGTTCTACCAGGTTGGTGTGTTCAGTAGTTATTATTTCCTTCTTAAATGGGAACAATCTAAACAACCACAAACAAGTAAAAAAAAAAGTTGAAAAAGACAATAAAATCCACAATGTCTTGTGTCATTAAATATATTCATATATAATAACCATAATATATTAGTACGCATTGTAAAACAACATTGCAAAAAGTCTTGGCAATGGTGACCACTAAACAACATTTACAATTCATAGTATGAACACAAAGCAATGCTTTGACAGTATGTGTGTAGCATTTCATCAGCAAGCTTGTCAAACCATTGCTCAGGAGACAGACGTCAAAATAAAAGCATGATGCTACAGAGACTAGAGGTGTGATTACAGGTTACATTGTGCCGAACAGAAAATCATTGACAGGTAAATGTTGTGTTGTAGGATTAAAAATGAAATGCTGGAACATGTAAATATGCTGTGTATGTGAGTATGCTGGAGGGGCCACCAGCATGTTGCATTATGAAAGAATGACATTACAATCGTTTGATTGTACAGTAAAGAAAATACACCAACAAACCCTAATTTAAATACTGAGAATTACCTCATTGCTAAGGTTATCTGTTCTTTTTATCTCACAATTAACCCCGGTGATTTTGATTTCTCATGGTGTAAAAGCCCTTCTAATTTATCATCTTGGAGGCCTTTCAGTCCATTCAGAAAATTCCTGGACACACAAGTTGGTCTCTGAGAGAGTAGAATCTGAATTTATCACCATGTAAAACAAAGGAAGTCCACGGTCCATTAGATTAAGACCATGTGTCTTGAAAAGATCTTTAAACCTTTTTTTTTTTTTTACAGTTACTTGTGCTGTGGGACGGTTAAAAAGGTGCTAAGTGTGATTTTCTGAAACAACAAATACCATCAACATCAATCATGCTGCTAAAATTGTTTTGGGATGGACTGAAAGGAAACCCAGTTTAGATACATCAGATACACACTGTGGGCTTTTACGAACCTGAGCTTTTACCACGCATTCCTCAGAGAAATCCTAACTGAATTGCATACAAATAAATGAGCAATGTGGTTTGAATCAAGCAGCGTCAAGGGATGGCAATTCACTCCATTTCTCTCTGTGCAAGTGTTGAAGTGAAGAGAATTTATGTGACATGTCAATAGGAAACCGCAGCTTCTGACTGGTCGCACAGTGTCCTTTAAGTGAGTGTACAGTCATGCATTGTGTAAGCAAAAGAGTGTGTGAGCTGTTAATGGTATTTATCTGCAATCTTATTACTGCTGGAATTATTCGAGGTGAATACAAGCTAGTGTGAGGTGGAGTTCAAAAATACTTGAAAGTAATTGTTGAGCACTTTTTAAACATACAGTTGCTGTAAACTTTAAATTTTTCTGCATTCAGATTCATTTCTGCACCAAATGAGGTAAGGACATTCTTTTTTCTTTTCACTTTGCCCATTCTCATTGCTACCTGCAATCTGCATTGCTTAAGTGTAATTAAATGTCTTTCTTTACATAAAAAAAAACAATAAAGTGGTCGGTAACCACCAATATTGTCAAATCCTAGTTAGAGGTGTTTCAAAAACAAATGTTTACACATTTTACAGAGGTTTTTCACATGCTGGTGTGGAGAAAAACATTTTGAAAAAGATCAATCAAACATAAATGTGTAGTGCTGTGAAGTTAGAATGTGCAGTACTTGTACCTGCACATCAGTTATGTTGCATACACATTGCACTCTGATATTTTGGGTAACAGCTCTAATAATTCTGTGGTAGAGCAAGTAAAATACTGTCTCAAACAGGTAAATGAACTAAAGCAAACATTTGACATTTTATTTTGTAGACAGTTTAGATTCCATATCTATTACTATACATATTTCAATTAGCACTACTAAAGAACCCATCATGATTTTGTGATTATTTCATAGTTGTTTTTTTTTTAAGAATCAATGTGGCCGGTCCATTTTTAAGACAGCTGTTACGCTATTGTTCTAAAGTAACAAAAAATAAACCTAAAAAAAATTCATGGTTACTGTCAGCACTCTAAATGAAATCTGTGAATTTGAATGCAGTTTGTCCTGCAAAATAAGAATAGTTTTATTATTAGTACCATGAGCAGCACCATTAAGTCAACTGGACGCTACATTGTCTCAATGAGAAGCATGAACATGCATGTTTGTACAAATACTGAACCAACAAAATGTAACCAGTGAAGTCAGAGGGGGCAAACAGGTAATAACAATATTCAGTGTCAATGAGGTGAAAAATGTTTTAGTCAATACTGTTTTTTCTCCTTTTTGTCTTCTTTCATTTACTTAATGTAAATGTACTAAGAGCTAAAAATGTATCACAACAGATCCGCTGTTTCTGGAGATGCAGCTATACCCTAATTTATACAACGAGGGGAATAATTAGCAGCTCAATGACAGCGTAATGTACTATGCATTTCTGTGACTAAATAGTTTTTATGGCACAATTCTTAATGCAGGAAATATTACTGCCTCAATCAGGTCAGTGAAGACAAGCTCGCTTCTTAACTAAGAATACAACAAGAAAACCATGCAGAGGCAAAATTGCAGTGGTAAATTAAGTGGCTTTTCTGTGTCATTTTTGCACCAGCAGAAACTGTCCATAAAATTACAACATAAAATATAATGATTTCATACTGAGATAAAGAAAACAAACACAAATAACTTTATATGCTGGTAATAGGTGCAAATTCGGCAAATCCACAAGAGACGAAATCTCAAAATAAAATAAACCATAAACCAAATTTGCAAGGTGAGCTCCTTCAACAAAAGTTCACTAGAAAAACAAATCATCCTAAATAATTCTCTTCATGCTTCTACACAAAAAAGCAGCAACATAAACAGTCTCTTGTCTGTCCGTGGTCCTCTGTCTGACTCTCGTTTATTTATTTATTTTTTTAAATGACCTGCTCAGCTTTTCTCTTGAATTCTCTTCTATCTCCAGCATCTTTTCCATCGTTTTCCACCTATGGCTTCTTGCACTTGCCTTTCTTCTCACGCTGCTGGAACTTCCTGAGCCTACGAGCCCACGTGTCCCTCCACTGGATAACCAGGCTGCCTTTGTCTGCCACCACACCGCTCTGCCCGGGGGAGTCCTCGTCATTCCCCAGCAGGAGGTACTTCTTCCCAGGCTTGATCTTGGGACACTTGCAGGCCACATCTTTTGCGCGGACCCACAGGAACTGGTCCCCACGACGGATGCGGCTCTCGCCCTGCTTGTAGACGGAGATGATGTTGACGGTGAACTTCCACCATTCGCCAGCTTTGTCTGCCTTCAGGATGTGCACCTGGACAGCTGCAGAGCGAAGAGAGGAAGAGATGACACACAGTTACTTTAAGTGAGATGTTATACATTCAACTGACATGAAGCCACCATTTCAGTGGTAAAAGTTGTTCATCTCAATAACCCTTTAATGTCACCAAACAGATGGTTTGTGTGTTCTGTTCCATCCTCCATGTGGCTTCACTTTCGCACAGCATTTTGATTGTTGTGATGCCCAGATTTTGTTGGTCATTTTTACACAATCTTTGTACTCCTACTATAGGTATGCAGGCTTCTTATTTAGATGGTTTCTTTTTTATGTCTATTTAGTGTCTGTTTAGTGATATGATACAATTGGGATTCTTTGCAGTACGTTTCATTTTAAAAATTGTACCAGTTCTCTCTGCCGTCCCATTGTCTGAGCCTCTGACTAACTCAGTCTGCTCAGTGCAGCTTGACACGATTTTAATTAAAAGGAGACTTGAGGTGTAGTTTCCACAGAGCGGACGGATGCTTCTTCAGCACTTCTGAAACATGCTGCCATGCATCCAGTGGAATCAGAAGCATTGTCTTAATTGGCTGCCACCAGCTCAAGCAGCCATGACACGGTGCGCCACAGGTAAGTTTACCGTCATGATAACAGCTTGTCAGGCTGTAAGTTAGCACAGCAGACTTACAAAAAAAGTCTTACAAGACAAAAATTGTCTACCTGCTGGTTGTGCTTAAAATTTAGAGGGATTCCTCCTTTCAGAACAATAGAAGCCTGTATAAAACTTCATAATAATCCTATTCCTGACAGATTTAAGTCTGGACAAACCTGTAAGCATACAGATATGCACACTGTATCATGCTATTTATTTAGTTTTTAATTTCTACAGTCTTTCTGTCTGGGCAAAAAACATTCCTATTTTAACATATCTGTGATTTCCATTAAGGTAATTAAATAAGACAGGTATATGAACTAACGACCAGTCCCCTGCACGAAGAAATGCAGCTGTTTTCGTTATTTTAATGAAAACTTTTTGTTCAAAATGTGTCAAAGTGGAAAAAAAGGGTATTCTGTTTCTTCCGAGCACTAGCTCTTTTTTTCAGATGTGGCTATTATTCCAATATCAGCACACTTTGTCCTCAGCAACCACAGATTTGGCAGCCAAAATCAAATCAGTGAGTGCTGACCCATGCTGTGGCACAGAGGAACCATGTCACAGTATCCAGAGCTCTGAAGGCTGCCTAATTTAGCCTCAGTTTCCCCCGAAAGCCTGATATTTAGGATTTCTAGGGTTGCATGGCAACAAAGAGTCACACAGGGTCGGAGTTTGCCTCATTTTTAATGCTCGTCAGATGGTCCATCATTTTCTGAAATCTCTCATATGAATTGGGGCAGAATGTATCCAACATTTTTTTGTGACTTAACAAAGCTTTCACAAAACTATTCCAATCACTTTTAAGCACTAATTCAGACCATTTCCTGTGGCAAAACTGCAAGTTCGACCATTCATGTTCATGTGTGTCATCTGTTTTGACTGCAGTGGTGCGAACCACAAGAGGTTCTGAGAAAAAGCCAGCACCTTACTGCGAAAAGTTGAAGCAGTTTCATTGCTTAACGCTGCAGTGGTCCATCAGCTGATTGGCCAATCAGACAGAGTTCGGGTCCGACAAATATATCGCAAAGGAGCACAAAGATGTTAGTTTACATTCGCACTTGGGCCGGACCTGTGGTCATAGCTGCAAAGCCGTAAAACTGACCACACACTTAATGTTTTTGAAGAACGCCACGTGAATCAGCCTTTAGTCTTTCTCTTCCTCAAAAAAACATTTACAGTGTTGTCCTTAAAAACCTGTCTTTGATACTCATATAAAATAAGTTTTTGTGCCTTAAGCTTTCGAGAGAGAAGGAACTACACTGATACACCGCTGGTTTAATCAGAGTGGATTGACTTTCTGTAATTCCCACATTCTGAGCAGATCGTATCACGATGATTTCAAGAGTCACATTCTTCAAGTTAAACTTTCAATTATGTCTTATCAAAAATGTAAGCTAATGAGCTTTATTTATTGGAAAAAAGAACCTTTTTATTGTATATTCATATTTGTATTCATCAGATTGTGAAGGGTGAAAAAAACTTGAACCAGTCATCCAACATAAGTTGGATAATTCTTCTGTTTCACAGTTCTTGCATTGTGATATAAAGATAGTTACAGCTTGTTGTGGGCATCAACAATAGTTTGGACTTCATGTCATTGAGTTCATTCAGCTGCCAATATTGCTGCTGATAGCAATGGAAAATCATGCCATATAAATGGCAAGTAATGAATTAAGAAATAAGAGAAGTGATAAGAACATCAAAAATTAGGTAAACAGGCACCATGAATCCAAAAAAACGACTCTTGTCGTATTAATACTGTTTTTGTCCTCAGAGGAAGAGGTTGGTCTACGGTCCAAATGTAATATACAGCTCCTCATGCGTTATTTCCGTTCCTACTGACAAAGCAGTGTGATTTGTAATGTCATTAGGAGACAGGGCAGGGCTATTAGAGACCTTAGCTGGAAAGACACTCAGTGATATCACATGATGAATCAACTGGTTTGGTCCTCAGAGAGCCTGCAAGAGGGAGGGAAGGAAGACAGGGATGTCTCTCATGGATCGCAGCCCAGCATGTATCAATATGTATTATATTGACCACATCTCTATTAAGCTCCATTATACTTCTCCTGCACTTATGGGACAGCTTTTAAATAAATGTCTGTGTGACAGGGTCATTGGTTTCACCTTTAAAATGAAGCTAATGGAGCAGAACATTGTGGTAGTAGTATAATACGTACATCCTGTCCAGAGCAGGTTTCTATCCATGTTGAATCACCATCTCAGGAGTCGCACTTTACACATGGTAACAATCTGAAACTTACTCTAAAACTTCCTGTCATGGAAAACAGAAAAACACATCTATTTCTTGACTTTACTTCAGTTTCCAGTACTCTTTTTATTTTTTTTGCTGCATCCAGGGTTAAATCAAAATCTGGTGAGACTTCATGAGGACTTACGATTTGTGAGATTTTGTTGCAGCAGTTGTGAAGGACTTTTTGTTTCTTTCATGCTTTTCTTTCTATTATTATTGTAAAGTGCCTGGCTTTCACAGTAACAGTGTAACTACTGATGGCAGAAGCATTTTCTTCACTTAGTTTTAAGGATTTTTTTCTGATAACCTTTGTGTGAGAAATATGTATGTTTTCTGCAAACCATACAGGTTTATGTTACGACCACCAGTATAAAATTTTTCAAATTTCTTTTTAAAAAAATCATGCTTTTCCTGTTGGTTTGTCAAGGTATATAGCTGAATATACTAAACTACACTTTGTCCGTTTTTCAGCAGCGAAAACGTCAGTGAATGTGCTGAATATATTTTGCTGACTTTTATCCAAGAACCAAGAATTTTCTAAACCACTTGTTAATCTATTGTGCTGATGATTTAACCAGGAAAACTTCATGTCCATCCAAGCTGTCAAAGTGTTCCAGCGGTGAGTCACCTTACTTTGTCAATTTAAAAAAAAAAATGAATGGGACTTTCAGTTCTGGAGTGAGGGGTGCCCAAAATACCTCCTCCCACTTTGTAACTCTAATAGGCTGCGGTTTGCTGTGTACTTTCTGGTTATACTTTTGCAAATATTTGTAGGTAATTTTCACCCCAGTTGTACTCTGTGTACCCTGAGGCTGTGGGACAAGAGGGACTCGATGCTGTGTGACCTGATGGTGACCTCAGCAACACCTCATACCTACCAGCTGCCACCTCAAGCTGTTTTTTTGTTTAAGTTTGGTCAACAATCACTGTACACCCACATGCCTTAAGTTACACCACAGATTTTTCTGAGATCTGACCTTTTTTACCCCCTTCCTAACCCCCCCTGTGATTCTCTATGTGTGTCTGTACATGGAACACAGAGGCCTGCAGCACTGCTTCCCTACGCAGCATGGAGTCCTGCTCCCCTGCTGATCTTTTCAAAACAGTCCAAAGCTGTGGCTATCTCAGCTTATCCTGTAGATTTATATTGTGTTTGACTTTTCGATCAGCTTCGCTGAGCTTGAGTGTGGTAAATAATCTACAGGGATCTTGTTCTGGTCTGTTATGAATCTTGAATACGTTGTTGCAAACTAAGGATGGATATGACGAGGAGCTTAATGGCTTGCGTGTACATTGCCAACACAAAGCCCCCGTGGCGAAGGCGAGGGGAGGAGAAAGTGGATTACGCAGAGGATGATGTAAAGAGTAAAACTAATGGAGGACAGATGGATTAAATGAAATATTTTAACAATGACTTGATTATAAAATGCAATCTTTAAAAACCAAACATTATATTCAGCAGCAAAAGTTTTAGAATTTATTGACTTTGACAGCACGACTAAACCTGCTGCTCTTCTACACAAGAAGACATTAAATCCACGCCTGTGTATAATCATTCTTCATGTGCTGGCCCGCCCAGTTGTCCATCATTTTTAACAGGACAATGACTTATACACACCTGATGTAAACACGCATCCTTAATTATTAAATCACAAGTGGGTGGCTTTTAGTAATGCCAAGGCATTCTCAATGCATATTGGGATCCTTTCCCTCCGACCACATTTGCAGGTGATCTGAAAGGCATGCTATTCTTTCAGCAGTATGTACCAGGACATACATGTCAAACTCTACAAATACAGTGAACAGTTTCCCACATAAACAACCTCCTTGTTGCCCCCAGACTTACAATTTTGTGTTTGGGTTTGGAGAACTAAGTTAAACTTTGTTAATTATTTGCACCTCTTCATAAATTTGGCAAATATTATATATTAAGTTGTGTTCTTCTCTGGTTGTACCTGTTTGTCCTAGTGTACTGGGTATTGTTGTTGTTCCACCAGTTGAAAACAACAACAAATGTGCTCTTTTAGAAAGAAATGTGTTTTTATTCACATATACAGTGAGAAAAAGTGATTCAGTAACAAGTGTTCACAGGAGACTCATGTGTAGACACAATGTAACACCAGATATGAACTCAGCCTAGGACCAATGTTATGTGTGTCCAGCCTCTTATAATAAAATTCCATCAAACCCTACAGTTTGTAATGTCCTCTCGAGAGAGCTCGTCTCCTCCATCTATCCACACACACGCACACACACACATGCATAAAAATCTTCTGCATCTACCTACAAAAACATCGGCATAAAAGAGGAACTAACAATTGTCTTTTGCTTGGTGTTATATCTCAACCATCAGTACCAGCAGATTCACTACACTTCACACACACTCACAACACATGTTGGGAGCCTCTGCTGGCTTCACTCCTGGGAAATGCACATACGTGAGGGCATGAGGGTTCTCAGTAATGTGTTAAGTGATGGTTTTTCTAGCAGGACAACCTCATGTCTCTTTTTACCTCGTCACCCTCAGTGAATACTGTTTGTTGTTGTCACTCAGATGCTACATTCATGTGTAAAGTTAATGTTTTCCACCTATAACTGTTGATTTAAACTAAACATTTAATCCAGTAGTGGCAGGTTAACTGACTGCTATGTGGCCTAACTAAAAAAAGTTATCACACAGTCACGTCGCCTCTTATTCATGCATGAACTGATACATATTTGAGAGGCAGGGCTCTTCTCACGACATCAGCAGCAAAGGTAGGCATTGGTGGAAGAGGAGGTGTCTATAAGCTTGACCCCATAACTCCCCCAAATCCCTGCAGAACAAAGCATAGGCCTGTCCGTCAAGCTGCTGAACTGCTACAGGATGCCGCTGCTTGGTTGACCGGTTCAGCAACCTGGCTTCAATCAGGGGAGGGGACAGAGGGAGGGGAAGAGGGGAGAGGTCATACGTCTTATCCACACCTTGAATGGCGTGGCGGACGGACGGTCACAGGAATGCAGCGAGAGGCGCTTCGATTGTGGGGGAAGTGGGCTGCCTTAATGAGGATCTCTGAGAGAGCACCGGCTGTCTGTCACACTGTCTTTGCTTTACCCGTGAGGGTCTTAAATGCCTGCTCAGACACACACACACACATGCACTCACGCACACACACCTCTGTCTAATTCCTCATCCTGCCCTTTCTCTCCCTCTGTTTGTCTTCTTTCTCTCTTCCTCCTTGAAGTTCTGCTGTGTTCTGTTTGATTCTTTGTCTCTGTCCTCAGAAAGCTTAAGTAAGTCATCAGTAAAATGCCTCCACTGTAAACCAAAGCAGTTGCCCAGCAACCTGCTCTACAGGGAAGTATGGGAAGGGATGTAATATGGGTGCAGGATTTACATATGCCAGTGAAGAAATCCAGTGTGTTCTGATGGTGTTTTACAGAGTGATTCTACTGCCACCAAAATGATTGACACACACTTTTTATGCCTGGAGAGAAAAAAATCTTGTTTTTCAACTTTAACTAACTCAGTAAAAAAGGGAAGCTATGTTTTTTCCATCAAACCACATGTTTTTAAGGTTCCCGGGAGAAATAAACGATAGCCTACGTCTTTCAATTGATTGAGTGCTGTCTGTTGACTCACCGTAATCTTTCTTGCAGTACTTCTTCATGTTGATTTTCAGCTTGCCTTTAGATGCCTTGCAATAAGAGTCACAGTCTGCAAGAGTAAGAAAGAAGGACATAGAGTTAGGGGGCAAGAAAGATAGAAACAAGAAGTGAAATTGTTAAGATTTCATTGTTTAGAGGCTTAAACATTGTTACATTAAGTTGCTTTAACAACATATGAGCATAAAATCTTGTATAGGTTAAGGAGTTGTTGGATTTAAAATTGTTTCTTGAATTTTTTTCCCATAAATTTCAGCAAAGAGATATTTTCTAAATGCAAATAAAAATAAATAAATAAAAATGAAGAATTAACATTTTTTGCAAAATTTAACTAAAAATTGAATACAAATAAATCATTATAGCACTTAAAAATTTTAATTTAACTGTTTTTAAATTCTCTTTTTGGGAAAGATTTCTTGTATACTCACTTCCTCAGTAAGAATCTAGCTTACCTACATCTACCTCAAGCCCTCTACAACATCCCCTCTAACAAAATCAAAACACATGAGTAAAATATCCAAGTAATTATTTAAGAATATATGAACAGGATAAATTTTTTCTTTAATTTCAACACAGTATGGATGAACTTAAGGGTCAGAAGTTAGTGGATTAAAGTTTTTATTCTGTGTTATATTTTTCTCCATTGAGCCAACATTTCAATCACAGCTGCTTTTGGCACCACCCTTAGGAAGGCAATTCACATTTTCTCTTTCTAACCTTTTTTGCGTTTTTTGAGAATGGACCACACTTCAGCTTTGTGTAATTTTGTTTGTTGAATATATTGTTTTTGTAAAGAATTTTTTTAAAAAGAAAGATAACAAAAATTACCAGCAAAACACAGCAAATATATGTGGCGACAGTTGTCTTGGCTGGCTGGTTGACACGTCTGTCTGATTTGAATGTGTTGTCCAATGGGAAAACAGTGAGACCACTGCTGGACTTATTAAGAGTTGTGTGTCTTGTATGTGGTGGAGGCGCACCAACCACGTCTACACAACCTTCATGGGTTACAGTGAGGACGTCTGAATGTAACTGAAGATCCCAGTCACAGTTTGGGACAAATACAGATGACCGCTGCGATCCACCCGCTTAATGCCTGTCAGACTGTGGGAATGAGTCAGGCCTGTGCAGACCACCCTCACCCCCGCCTCCCTCCAAATCTCATCTCGCTTGTCACCTCAGCCCCTCGACCTCTCGAACAAAGTAACCCTGGGATCACATCAAGGCCCCACCGAGGACCATGTCAAGCTTTTGCATTTATTGCAGTGCGGACAGGGGAGAGAGCGCTGAGGGCTGGCAGCTATTTGAGGGAGTAGAAGGCGGGGGGTGTGAAGGGGTCAATGCCACACAAAGGGAGGTCAGGAAGGGAAAATTAGCCATCCATGAAGCGTAAGGCAGAGGACCCTTTTTTGGGGGGGAGGAGGGGGGGAGTCCACTATGGAGCCGTGAACAAATAAATACCTCACGCAGGCAGAGGGGTCACCCAAATTGCCTCACAGCTCTCTGCTGAGGGGATGCTCACAAAAATATGCACTTGTGAATGTGTACACACATTCTTTGAAGGAGATAAGCAAGTACTTAGAGAAGATTTTAGCGCGATTTATCACCTGAAAAAACAACCTCAAGCAGAATATTTTACATTTTCAGGAAAATATTGAAGAAATTTTCTGTACATTAAATCACAAAATTAAAGTTTGTATATTTCATGCATAATTGAGATAAAAGAATGTTTGAAAATTCACACTGAATCAAAATCAAGTAAAAAAAAATTGGTTTTATTCTGGCTGCAATCAGTGGACCTAAATGAAGCCAGAGCAACTTTTTATTAAAGCAAATAAATCAAAAGAGTTTTTTAAAAGATACATTTCTCTTCTACACCATCAACCTGGATCTGCATGTGTTTTCAATTATAAAGAGGTAAACTGTTATTTTTGTCAAGCTGGCAACACACGCATAGCAGATTATAAGTAACCCTGCTCCCTGTCCAAACAGATCCATGAGGATATGCACATGCCATCAGTTTTATGATAGATTACCAGAAGGTGAAGGAGGCAACAGTTTACCCCTCCCTCCACTTTGCTGGCCCCAGCAATTCAGCGAGTATATAGCTTCAGTGATTGCCCCATGCTATGCTGTCACGCTGCCAGACACTTACAGTGCCGGCCAGCATAATGTGACATGAGGCCATTTCATGAAAAAAAAAAAGAAAAAGAAAAGTGTTTTCCTTTTTTTTCATGCTCCTTTAGCGCTCTCCCAACTGGCATAAATTGGATCCAGAGCACTGATTTGTTTTACACTTCAGTGCTGCAAGTTGTAATGAGTGTAGTAAAAGAAAAAGAGGGAAGAAAAAGAGGGAGCAAGAGATGGATGGACAGTGAGTTGTAGTGGAGGAGAGTGATGGGGTGGTGGAAGAAGGATTGGAGCTTTCAGGCAGCCTGAATATGAACAAACTTCATTGTTGTGACCAGATCTTTGCTCCATGCCTTTACTCTCCTTTATACTCTGTTTGAATGAGGTTGCCGGGGGAACACCATGACAAGAAAAAATGCAGGGAAGGAGGCGGGAGAATGAATACTGGTGGAGAGCGGAGGGGTGGAGAGGTTGACAAAAAAAAAAGAAGACAGGAGTGAAGTTTATCAGGGGGGTGGGAAGAAGAAGAGGAGGACCAGGATTTAAAGTAAAACCCCCAGATCAGCAAAAAAAAAAAACCTCCTAGCTGTTAGCCTCACATGCTGAGCAGAAAGGCTACAAAGCCGGAGCTGGTGGTAGTAAATAGAGAGAGCAATAAAAAATAGGCAAAGTAAATGAAACAGAGGAGTCCATATGAGCTGTGCCTGATTACCATGTAAATGATCTAAAGGGGGAGCTGTGGAAAGGAAGCTTTGTTTTCTTATAACCCCCCTTGATGCCATCATGATACTTCCCTTTGATAGCCTTTCGTTCCCCATTAGTGTACCCCTGAGACACAGCTCCAGGCCCCGCTGAGAGCACCCCGAGATGCCCATTTAGGGCCAGGCAGTCCCCTACCGTGAGGACAAATGTTCCCTTTGTGCGCATGTTACAAGCAGGGGAAGTGGGAGCAGTCCTGTAGCACCGAGCTAAAATGTGCTTTGGGTGTTCTGAGTAGATGTAGTGACTACGGCGCTTTGTTTTCCTGCCTTTCAGAGCACTGAGAAGTGCGTAACTGAGAGGTGGACCTTTGCCCCTTCTATCAAAGTGCTGTACAACCCTTTAGGCTAATCGTTTCCATTTGGGATGCCGCTTACCAAAGTTGTAAGACAGAATACAGTAGCTGTACAGTTCTATGGGTTTGAACCAGAGCTTAAAGCGCCCATACAGCTGGGCCTGGTCCAGCTTCAGGAGCCAGCATTTAGGTGGGCACAGTTATACAAAGCAAAACATGCCAAAAAATATAAAAATGGTTGGAGATAATGCTGTGTTCAAGCTCATGTACGTCCAGTACAGGTTTGTCTTTGTGACTCTCAAGATTATGTCACGTGTAGGTAAGATGTAACCTGAAAAAAACTTACATATTCCTGATCAAAATGACAACAACTACAACAACAATGACAACAGGAAAATAGTGAATGGCAACTAACTGACTGACTGATGAAAGCCAATGAGAAAAAGCCCTAAAAAAAGTAACAACCTGTTTGACATCAAACTCTCCAGCATTCCTCTAGAAACTGGAGGGTGTCAGCCCATCAAAGGGCAAGATGTTTTTTTTTTTTTTTTTTGAGACTTAGACAAAAGCATGGAGATTGAAAAAGGAACACATTTCCATGAGGCACATCAAGCAGGCATTATTTCATGTAACTGATTTTAGGGCTCTTCCTTCATGAAACCTCATTCATGTGAATGAAGCCAGTCTGGCAGAGTAAAGCTGTGACAACAGGGAGGAGAGGGAGAAACTGAAAATAAAAAGACAAAAAGCAGGGCTGCCTGGCAAAAATATGAACTGAGCTGAATTTTTGCCACAACGTAAGGCAACGTCATCTTAAAAAGTGCTGCCATGGACAGAAAAAAAAATGTTCATGGTCATGGTGAATTTAGGACCTGGATTTCATCCCTACTCTCACATATGTCGTATGGAAAGGTGTAATGGTTGCCCTCATGATAAAAGCTGCGAAGCCCTGTCTCTGATTTGTTTCTAAAAAGCTTGTATATGCATTAATCTGTTTCTTAAACTGGATTGCCATACTTCACTGTGGTGCCAGGTCCTTTAACAACACACCTCCACTTTTATAGCAAGACTATTTATCCTGTTGAACAGGACACATCTGAGATTGTTCTAGTGCCAGACTCTACTTGGCATTTAAACGATCTTAAGCAATCTGATCAAATCAGATGTTAGCGAGAATCAATAAATGTTTTACACAACTCTATTGCCAGAAATGAATAACTGTTTTAGAGGATTCATTTGCCTGTGGATAGCTGGTGCTGTTTCAGTTTCTGTAACTTAAATTTGAAAAGGTCTATGCAGTAACACTTTGGTCTTCTTCAATACAGTAAGACCCTCTGCGTGCCCATCTATTCAACACATAAAGGCCTCACTACTTCCTGCTTTGTTAGTCAACACTGGATGTACACATGGCAGTAGTCCAATTAGGATGCAACTCTAAGAGATACCTGACAGTATTTGGAACAACTTTGGATCAAATCATTTAGGCAACATTATGAGCAACATTGAAAGCATGTGACTGCATTTATAATATGGTACAGTGTGAAAATACTCTCTTGATCACTCTGAGGAATCCTTGTGAACCTTGCAGCACAAATATTACACAACACACCACGTTGTGGTTAATTTGGCAACTCCAAAAAGATGTTGTGATCCATGTTTCAAAATAACAGCCACCTCTTCTGTAGCCGTCCTGTATGACTGAGTACTGATAAGTAATAGAACATTTGGTTTCTGTTCGACAGCTCTGTCCACACAGATAAAATTAAATGTAACCACAAACTGGATTCTGATCACAAGTGGCCTCTCGAATCAAAGGTGTAAAACAGCAGTCTGCAAAAAGTAGCTCTAGACACTTTCTGGACAAATCAACATACGAGATACTTGGTGTGAACGTGGTCAGAGAGGCGGCGGGGTTGGGGTGGGGTGGGGTGGATCAGAGGTGCCAGAGCTGTGAGATGAGGAGGTGTAAATGACAGCCCGGGAGGAGGCCTTTCTCCCTCAACCAGACTGATTGAGAAACAAATTGCAGCAAATAAAGCATGTAATTAGATTATAGAGCCCAGTGTGCTGCCCTGCTCTCGCACCAGAGCCGTGAGTCTGGATCCTGTCCAGCAAAGACAGAGAGAGAAAGGAGGACAGAAAGAGAAAGAATTCCCCCACTTCATCTCTCATTATAGCATCAGAGAGTAAAAGGTGGTTTGTTTTCGGCGGACAACAGCCAGAGGAGAGGCTAATTATGAGTTCTTGACCTGATTTGAGAATTTACTTCTCAGGTGGTGAGCAATTAGCTCTGATGAGTTGAGCCGTCCTCTGTTACTGTAACTGATGAGATTCAGATGAGTCAGCGGTGACTCCTGTTGCTCATCACCCAAAGCATTCCCCCGGAGACAGGAAACAACCCGGCCGGGGTTTTATGTCAATAAAAATAGTTTTGGTGACCAAAGAAGTAAATTGCATGCAGAGGTTTTGTATTGAAATGAGAATATGATGCTCTGCTGTTCTATTTTTGGCCCTGATTACTGCAAATGACTCTTTCATACGAAAAAGAAGTTGTGATTCGATCCCACACTGATATGACGGTAAAGCGTGGTGGAGTCGGCGAGTGCTGAACAGGGTGTGTGAAGCAAGACTCATGTCCAAAAAATCCAAGGTGGGGTCCGCCACAGATTCTGATCACTTCCAGCCTCAGAGAAGACACACACACACACACACGCATGACACAGATTCTCGTTACCCTTATGAGCCTCATCGTCATCACCCCAAGTCTCCTTCTCCTCATCATCATTAGTTACTTTCACATCCTGTGTATCCTGACAGGCCCAGGCGGCCATCACAGGTCATCAGCGGTTAATCTCCTCCACATTTCGTTGCTGTGCAGACGTCTCTGTCACGACCCGTGGGAGTGGCGGCTCACACCATCCGTGACCTAGCAGCACAATGTGTGTTTTGTCTGGGCCACACCATCGGAGGTATTCTCCATGCATTCCAGCCCTCCGTGTGGTCGAGAGGGGGAGAGCTCTGCTGCAGGAGACAAATTAATATCCACTCCATTTTTCCCTCACAGACTCCTTTACCCACAGTGCACACCCCCCCCCC
>JAQNCA010000024.1:17226286-17241231 GCA_029783725.1 Acanthurus tractus | reverse complement strand
TAATCTCAACACCATTTTTCCACCACAGACTCTTTTCCCCACTGTCAACCCCCCCCCCCCCCCCGCTTCATTCAACTGAGGCGCAACCAGGCACCTGCCTCACAGCTGTCACCCCAGCATCCCCCTGGCATCACACACACTTGTTTTGCCTTTTTTTTCAGATTTATTTCTAAATAACTGTCAGCATACCTTGATTAATCCTTAAATCCTTTCCAACCATTCAATATCTTCCCTTCTTTGCTCTGCTGTTTTATCTCCTTCTCCATCTACTCACTCTTATTGCCCTTTTCCCTTGGTTTTTCTTTTCCCTCTTGTTGTTTTGAAATTTTTCCTCTCTTTATGTTTATTTTATTACTACCCGAGCCTCTCTCTTTTCTATTATATACACCCCTTTACTACTTTAATACAACTACTTCTACTACTCATAATGATAATTGTTATTATTATTATTATTTGGCATTTTTTCCAGAATGAGTAATATCAGCTCTTGTGCAAGGGGTGAAAAACACGGTTCAGTGCTTTTATAAAATCACCACATCTGCTTGCAATCACATATTAGGTGATATCATAGCTGCTCAAACACCAGACTGAGCAAGAGTTGCATTTGCTCTGCAGCCTTCTGAAGAGGCTCAGAGGTTAATGTTTGCATCCTTTAGGCCGCAAACTCAGGTGGTTCAGCGGGATCCTGGTCTACTCATGAGTCCGACATGGCTGATGCAGGATGTACATCAAGGTGCGCCACCTTGCAATTTGCTTGATTTCAACCTCTGTGAGATGAACAGTTTCATGTCCATATATATTAGAGGGAATTCCCAGAAATTAGATTATCTGTACGGCCGCACGAGTCATTACACACCGTCTCCTTCAGGTTGTGTTTACATTAGTTCAATGACACAGTTTAATCAATGGAATTATTAGCCTTAAACCAGCCTGTAGCTACAGACAAAGATTTTGCATAAATACAGTGAAATAAAGGTAAAGGTAAGAGTATAATTTTCATGCAAAAACCCAGAATGTCTAAAGCATATTTCTCTCTTTCATTGTCGAAAAATCATAACAGAAAACCAATCAACTTCATCTAAGTTGATAAAGTAATCCAGATCCCCTCGTACTTATCCAGTAATCCCTCAGTGAGGTGAGGAAAATTTCCTTCACCCCAAAAGTGGACAGATTCCTGGGGGCCCAGAGAAACTCAGCACCACCCACAGTGTTATGTGAAGACAAAGCGTGAAACAGAGGAAGACGAAAGAAGTAAGGGAGAGCAAAAAGAGACTGAAAGAGAAAAGAAAAGAGGTGGAGGAGGGTTGGGGACCAGCAGTATCCTGACTGTGCTGTCAATCGAAGCTGTCCGGGGAATATTTGGGACCTCAGAGGGCCCAACAACAGCTGCAGGAGCCTCTCACACACACACTCATACAGACATATACCTCGGGCCTCCTGCAAACTTCATGGGTGAGAGCGAGCAAACATGCACTGTAGGATGGCTCAATTTTTTCCACCATGAGGCCAAAAGATAAAATATGGAACTTGTTCCAGCAAAGTTTTAAAAAAATTATTATCGATCACAAGAAGCAGGTTTTTCTGCTTGAAATATATGGAATGTAGGCCATAATCTGTGCAACTATTTCTGAATAATAATTCAACTAAAAATAGCCACAATAACCACTTAAGTATAACCAGAAATTCAACAGATAAATAAGCTCATAATCCAGTACACAAAACACTATTCTCTTCATTTATCATTTTGAACAAGCCAGAAGTTATTCAATGAGTTTCGTTCAGGCACCTGATGTTCAAGATCGTATAGAAAAATCCAGAGTTTTACAATAAAATTTCAAACATGAATCATCTGATGGATGAATAAAAAGTTATGGTGTCGTAAAATCTTTTTTTTTCTTTTTAATAAAATGATCAGATCCAGGTCCCTCGATCAGTCCTCTCACTTCACTGCATTAAGAAACTGGGAAAGAGGGAGTTTGGAGAGATGGAAATCATCAAATCAAACAAACTGCCAGGCCCCCGTCCTGCACGCTAGACCAACACCCCACTGTGCCGCAGTTAGACTGATTAATTGTGAAAGTGTGAGAGATTAAAGGAGGCACATCCCAGGGTTGCTGCTAATGGATATAATATTCATGAACCCCCAATAAGGAGGGGGGAAGGCATGAGGGATCCAATTTATGCAGCAGTCTGTTTTTACACTGATGGAAAAATATCATGGATGTGTGTGGAACTGTTGAAAAATCTCATAGCCACTGATGCTTCTGCAAGATTCTCCTCATCTTTATTTTATCTCTTATAGATAAGCAGTGTAGATACATATAAGAGAAGTAAAATATATGTTCAGTTCGCAGCTGTACTCACCTGACGGCTCCTCTGCACTGCTGGATGGGGTTGTAGGTGGTGCAACTGGAATCTCTACTCCCAGACAAAACATGACATACACACAAAGAAGGACCAGTTTCATTATTATGGGCATCCATACAAGTGTTTTTTTTTTTTTCTCTGTGTGCATGCATGTTGGCTTAGTGTGTAAATGTGCATTTGATAAAAGGCAGAACAGTTAAGGCAGAAAAAATTAATAGAAAAGAAAATAAACTGTTACGACACCAGTTTTTCAACAGACAAGTTTGTAGTGTGAATGCACTGCTGTGATGGAAGCTGATGGTACACAGCAAAGGGACTAAATACCTTTCTGACAGGGAGGGTGGTGCTTTCCATGCCTAATATCTGATGGATAAATTACAGTAAAAAGTAACACGATGTGAGCTGGTGGTTCAGAGGTTTAAAAAGCTAACATGAAATTCTAACATGAAATCCCTATTTTTTATCTTTCTCTTAGTGTTTCCCCTCCTTTTGTATAATGTATTCTCTGTCTCTCTAATAAATAAAAACAAAACGCTCAAAAAATCCTTATTGCAATTATACTTTTTATCTTCAGGTGGTCAGACTGTAAAAGCTGTACATAAGTAAAGCTTTTCTTTCAGTATAAAAGCACTCGTCCTCTAATGGGCTTTTATTACTCTACTGTTGTATATGAATCATTTCTTGTCCTTTGCAGTCTTTCTTAGTAAATTTGTAGCCTCCCTCCCAAACTAAAAATGCTATCTGACCAATAAGATTTCTTCCTTCATCCTACAAGCCAATCAGATGTTGCAGGTTTATATTAGAGTATGATTTACAAACATTTATAGGAGCGACCTTGAGGCCTTGACATTAAACTGTGGCATTCCTGGCTTTGCACCAAGTATTTCCCGTTGTAGGTCTCTCTGACTCCTGTTTAGTTTGGTGTCTCTGTGGTTCAGGAGGCTCCATCATCTTTCCGCTGGCTCTCTATCACCACCACTTGGATCCTGATCAATGCTTTTACTCTTCTCTCCAGTATTTTTTCTCTATAAGAGCATTGATTTATTTTAAGTACTGCTAAACTTCTTTAATACATTATTCTTAAATAATTGTAATAATAAATAACTAATTACTGAGTCGGTATATTTCTATTTCATCCTCCTCCCTTGTTCCCTGCTGCTGTGGTAAAACCAGCAGTATGATCGTCCAAAGACTTGATTCTCTCAGCGCTCCTCCACTTTGTTGTATTCACAAGTGGGTAGGAAGTTGACACTCGGAGAAACCATGCATGAAGATCGGCCCTTTTATCTCCAAAGGAGCAGGATGGCAACAGAGGATTTAAAACACACATAATGCCTTTTTGTTATTGTGGGCATGAGGGAGAGAAGGGGCCTCATCAAAAAGTCTGTACAGTGCTCTGAAGGGGGGATATGATTACAATAAAGCAAAAAACCGCAGAGATGTATCAAAGACACATGCAAAGAAAGGAAAGCGGTGCACAACAGTGGTGGTTTCAGCTGTGCAAAGGTGAAGACTGAAAGAATCAAGTCCTTTGGTCGAGTCAAATCTGATTTTCTCAGCTGGGAGTGAGCAAACCTGCCTCCTGCTTTCTGAACGTACACAACATTTATGTTTATTGTGCAGCATGAATTCAAATGGAATGATGTGGCTCGCCTGTTGTTAGCTTCTGGACATAATGAGGCCTTCCCTCATGACGAATTGGTCTCCATAATGACAAGAAAAACAATTGCTGCCAAAACAAAGGCGCCTGAAGCCCAGAGGTCCCTTCACTGATGTTGTTGTTGTTGTTGATCAGTAATCTGCCATCAGTATTCAGCCGTCATGCGTGCCAGTTTAAATAATGAGCCTGTTTCTCATAATCGACTCGTGTGGAATTATGGCTGACAGGACTGGAAGGTACACACAAAGTCAAAGACTCTCTATTAAAGTGAAAGTTGGCAAGCGGCATCACTGAATCTAAAGGCTTGTTAAAGTTAAGATGTGAAGATCAGAGAAGCTCTGTTACACCTCACAGGGTTCGCTGCATGTTTAACACCGCAGCTCTGACTTAAGGCTCTTAGCATTCAAAGACATCTGATAAGTTCATTTAATTTGATGCCTTTTTGGAAGCTCAGGCATGTATATCAATACAGGTATGAACTCCTTATGGGCATTTAATTCCTCGTGCTTATTATAATGGCAAGAGTACTAATTAAAATGTTTTTTTTTTCCATTGAGACGAGAGCCATTTTGCAATCCAGCATTAAGTCTACATGCACAGGCCTTCCCTTAGGTGATTTCATTTTCACTGTAGAACAACGGTATATTTTGGCCTTTAAAAGGTCACTGGATGTTGAGAACAAGATTGATTTTTAAAATCAATCCAAAGCTTTCTTTTATCTAAGACACTATGGGGCTCAGAGATGCTGGTGTTAGCAGCTTCGGGTCTTTACTCAGATTTATGGAGACCAACAGGCCGAGGAGGCTGCGCTGCCGTAACCTTGAGCTTTAGTTTAATGGTGTGTTTATTTAAGCCTGCAGATTTACTGGTCAGAAAACCAACAGGCAGACACTAAGCACTTGTCTGAAGAAAAAGGATGAGAGGATTTAAGCAGTGTAGGAGTGTCTGCTCTCACAGAGTGTGTTCATGTGTGTGGCGTACTGTTTTTATGTGTTGAAAGTGCACATGATTGAAGCGTCTGGTGTGGCCCTCCCTTTTTTTTTTTTTTTTCTAAAATGTGTGCAATAGACCTGAGGCCAACTGTTTTGCTACTACAATGAGGCAGAGGTGGTAAAGACTGGTTCCACGTACTTATGCAGGGGGCAATGGGCGAGCGGCTCTGCTGGTAGCCTTTAGCACAGCGGTTGCACGTGATACCAGTCACGCCGTCTTTACAGGGACATTGTCCTGTGGTTTGGTTACAGGTTTTGCCAGCAGCACCCACGGGATGGCAATCACATGCTGTGAGGAAAGAGAGGAAGAAAAAGAGGCACAGTGAGTGGTCACACACACACACACACACATGTGGGGAGATACAAACAAATACTATCTATAGAGAGTGCAGGTGGGTACACAGCAGTGGTGGCAACAATAATAGAGTGGTGAGAGACAGGTGGGGGCGTGCACAGAGACACAGAGGACACCACAGAGCTCACTTTTGAAGTTTGGCGTCATGGGAATAAGGGCAACGCATCACATCCACATTTTTGGCATTGTTTGCTAATTCGCTAATTAGCATGTAACCGTCACATCTACCACAATTAAGAGCTGCAATGGTACAGTCTCAGCATAGCATTGGGTTACAGATGTCTCTCTCTCTGTATGTGTGTGTGTGTGTGAGTGTGCTCGGTATGTGGCTGTGTGGCTTGATGCATATGGTGTGTGTGAGCGCTGTGTGGGACAGCGGCTGTATGTGTGAGGTAAAGAGAAAGGGGTTGTGCATATTTACCAAATGATAAAATAATGGAGGATAATCCTAATTGCCTGTTTCTGATTTCTGCCGCTCTTTGAACGCCTGCCCGAAACGTCTGTCACACTTCCTCCCAAACTGGGGGGTCTATCGAACACATATGCTTCAGGAATGTAATCGCTTTCCAATTGCTCTCCCCAATGAGAGCTCTTAATTTATTTCACAGCCAAACCTCTATCAGGTTTGGAATCAGTGTTGAATAATAGCTGTCAGAGAGTTGTTCCTTTTCATCTATTTCTGGATATGAATGAAGTGACTCTGGTGGGACGAGATGGTTGAATTCATTGTCTGCCACACAGTTTGTACAGTACAATCCTGATGCTCTAATCAAGACCAGAACAATTCACAACAATCCATCACTGATTTCTACGTCTTCTCTTGAAAAACCAGCATTGTCAAAAACGTGTTTATCACCAAACTCTCACCACTATAATCCTCACCCTGTACGTGTTATATTTTCTGTTTATTTCCTATGAGAAAAACTGCTGACTTTCAGCCTCTGGGTTTGGTTGGTTCTGCTCATTCACCGCCTCTCTTTAAAGGTTTTTTTATGCATTGTGTCACTTGTCACTCTGAGAGCCTTCAAAGGCAAAGCTGAGTTATGTGCTTTGAGGTTTGTGGAGGTATTAAGTGGTTTGGCCCGGTTTGTTTTTAACCACACAGACTGCTCGGCCCACAAAACAAAAATCATAGCTTCAAAACATTCTGTTCAGTTGTATTGGAACTATTGTTTAAAATGTATATATTGTCAAAACTAGTTTGAATAATTAGTAAAGCTCATGGAACTCAGTCAAAAAACAGGTTTCTCCTGCCTAATAATTTAAAGGATTAGATAATCTGATAGCAGGAACAGGCGTATTTTGATTATTTCAGTGTGAAGAGGAAGTCATCGTGTTGTTTGTTCTTTATCTTCACTTTGACCCAAAGCGCTGTTATCTAACTAGGTTGTGTGACGGACCTGCTCTTTGGGATCATCATTACAGCCTGAGGGACACAACAGGTGTAAAGTGGTATTGCAACACCAAATCAGTTCGCCTTATGATTGACCTGCTAAAAACAACCCTCTTATTGTATTGTGAGATATTTGGATAAATGAAGCAGCGTGACGCGGCTCTGACCTGTGGGTGAAGGCCAACTCCTCTCTCCAAACACACACCCACACACAAACACACACACACTCTCGCTTTTATCTCTACTACTAGTTTCCCGTGATAATGCTTCTGTGGCTGCTCTTATCTGTCGTCTGTATGTGTGTGTGTGGGTGTGTCTGAGAGTGTGTGTGCACCTTCTTATCAGACTCAGACAAGCCTCCTTGAAAGTGTGTGAATGTATTAGTGCTTTTATCAGACCAATCTGTCACAGCTTTCATTGCTTGGTTGTGTCTAGCTCAGTGAGGAGGAACCACACACACACACACACGCACACACATAGAGTCAGGAAGCCCGGTAAGGAGCATGGAGGCCAGTGCAGCACGTCTTCAGGCCTGTAAATTTAGGAGTGTGTCAGAGGAGTTTGAGGCACAGGAGGGCAAAGTGCATTTCTGGTTGGAGCTTCAGAGAGCTCCGTTTGTATTTTTTAAGAGAGTCTGCCCGGCAACCACAGCTCACAGCCTCCAGCCTGCCAGTAAATCAAGGTGCACAGCACATGTTCTACAGGTGGGAAACACTCCAGCTTCCCTCTCCTCTGCCTGACTGCCTGACCCGCTGTCCGCTCTGCATGACGAATCGCCTGCCTCCCTGTGCTGGATGATCCACCTGTTGGCCAAAGGACTGCCTCACTCTGGAGGTGTGAGTAAGAGTTTCTGGCTTAAGTGTGTGTCCACTTAACAGTTAAGTGGCCTCGTGCTCTGCTTCATGGCTACTACAGATGGCTCAGGGAGATAGGGGGCTGAGAGAAGCAAGCCCCCCCCCCCCCTTTTTTTGTCTTGACACTTGGAGTGAGGAAAGGTTACACAACTTCTTGATAAGAAATGTGGGTGTGTGTGGGAACCTGCTGGCTTTTTCTAACAACATAGAACAGAATCTGAGGAATTGGTCCTGTTTTAGCTCTTATGTTTCTAGATGAAGGCCGAACTCCTAAAACAAGCTTTAGAAAATAATAAAAAACTGTTCCTGGTTAACGGGAAAGTTGAAAGCTTTTCAAGTTAAGCAGTCAGTCCCGAGTCTGAGATTGCACAATGTGAGAATTTTGAACTCTGCCAATCGTTTACCATAAAACTGGTGTTTGAAGTCTGAACTCCGCTCCCCCAGTTGCTCTGTGTGCCAATAAGAGTTATTTGTTGGCCATGGAGTGAAGCCAAGCTACCCGAGTCTGTGTTCTATTATAATTAAGTTTCTGCTCCTCCCCAAGTGTCTTTGGAGAGCAGAAAGAGATAGCACCATACATAAACAGCTCACAGAGGGTGTGTCTTGCTTGTCTTATTGTTCCCTGTTTTATTAATCAGAATAAGCCTGAACAGTTGTGCTTTTGGCCACCGAGCGAGTTTGTTTTGTAAATGATGTTTGATGCACAACGTCGCACATGTGCATCGTTCCAAATTGGAAACATGCAGATGAAAGCACACCAAACTAAAAAACTAAGGCTCAAAGTGAAGTCATGAAAAACAATATTTTTTAAATTCCAAACAGAAAAGATTTTATATGCGGTTAGTCGAAAAAACCAAAAAAAAAAACCCTACTGTGTCAATTCAAGGCATATGCGGAGGAGAAGGGAGTGGGCATGTTATTCTGATTGAAACAGAACAACTCTCACTCAAAGCCTAATTTCCCTCTGTATGCAAAATATGTTCCTCATCACCCCACTGACCGACGCAATTTGTATGATGGTTGATGTTTGGACTCAAATGTGAAAGCCTGAATTCAATCCCTCAGTCGCAGAAAAACATCGACCTGCTAAAGCTTGATTTTATTAAACCTAAAAGCTCCTCTGAGGAGGACTAATCGGGGGCAGGGCTCATTGTTTGGCGAAGACCTCTTGTATCGTTATCACTGTCATTCAACACACTGTTGCGGTAAGTCCACACAAGGATGGGTTCTTAGGGAAATCACTAACTTTTTACAGCATCATAAGGAGCGGGTTTTAAAGGCAGTTACAGGCTGACAAACAGGGATAACGGGCAGCTGATTAAACTCAATGGAGAATCATCACCTCAGAGTGACATTTGTTATCTCACTTAAACTGTCAGATGTGTTCAAAGACCACCCAGAGCGTTGCATCTCTCGGTCTTTCCAAACCCCACAATCACATTATAGGTCAAAGTTTTTGCATTTCTCTGCCAAATGCGCTCAGTGTGTTTTACCCAGAGGTTTTTAAACAGTTATAGACACAAACAAGAGCTGCTTGAAACATACTCAGTGTTTACTCTTTTTCTCAATGACGGGTGAAGTTCTAAATTTTTGGCTTGTAAACGTAGCCACCGGGCACAGCTCGCTGTGCAGTGGATGAGCCGCTGCTCTCTTTCTCACTCATAATGGCCTCCTATGGAAATGAGCTGCTTTCGGGGAGGATTGTATTACGCATATAAAAGCAAACTCCTGTGCTCCCCCGACCTGTGCTCATTCTCTTCCAAAAGCCACACAGCAAAAGGGCTCTCTCTCTTTGAGTTCAATAAATAACCAATCCCCCTAATTGCTGTCACTTCAGTGCAGCGCTCATGCTGCTTGAGGAGCGGACAGAAATTAGTTCCGCGGTTTGAGTTTCATTGAATTATCTTGAGTTATGATGTGGTAAACCTGCGAGAATCTGGCAGGGTGAGACTTTGACAGCACATATAGGTGTCTGACGTAGGGAGAATGCTGCGTGTGTGTGTGTGTGGTAACTTTGAGTTTATTAAGAGAAAGAGGGAGGGGGTGGGGCATGTAATACAATGACACAGTTCTTTAATGTCTTCATCTGTAATTTTCCAAATATAGTTCACAAAAATGTTTTAATTGGCAAAAGAAGCAGTTCATGCTTGGTATCATTTGTCAGCTCGGGGTAATTACCACAGATCCTTTATTGTAAGTCTGTCCTGAAGTAACTGAATACCTCAGCAGAGTTTGGACAGTGTTTGCTTATAATTACACAGGACTGGGAGAGGTGGGAGGTGCATAAACTCTGGCAAATTTCAGGGATTAAATTGAACAAAACCGTTTGGATAAGCTGACAATTTTATAAATGATGATGAAAAGTGTTTATGTTTTCGTTCTGTGAGGCAGCGAAGAATGAGAAAGAGTGAGAAGTGAGTTTTTTTTTATGTTGGTGAGATGATTTAGCGTTTACTAGTTTGCAGACTCTGATCTCATTTGTATATGACATGACTGCCCTCCTGCTATGAGCCTATTGGACTATCATTATCTTATAACAATAACAGTACAGTGTTATAGATCATATTTAATTGTTGTGAGATTCTGCTGAGGGTGCATGGGACTCACAAAGAACACTGATGATGTATTTAAGGCCATAGTTTAAAGACAGTAAAATTATGTTTGGCTTGGCTGTTGATGATTAATGAGATTAATGATGATCAGAATAATAACGGGAGTTGCAAGTAAATGACTATTTTCAGTATTTATTTTTATTATCAAGTGGATTTTGGTCTTTAAAACTTCAGAATACAGTGAGAAATGGCCTCTGCAGAACTCCCAGGAGTCTTCAAACTGCCTGGTTTGTTAAAAACTTCACATCTTAGAAGATGAGAGCTGAAATTCTTTGGCACTTTTACTTAAGAATGGCAAGAAAAGGAAATGATTAATTACCAAAATAGCTGTCAATAGACTACTCAGTTGAGCAACTTACTTTTTTCCAAATGTAAGTGAGGTTTTATTAACATTATTGTAGCTTTTTGAGTTTTTTTAAACACAGAAACACTATATACTCAGTTGAAATGAATTTGAGACAAATATCACTGACATTTTTTTTCTTAAACTTAAATTCATACAGCAGGGTAACCATGGTAAAAATGAAAAGACTAAATGATGCATGTAGACGTCATATTAGCAGCATGTTTCCCTCAGCGAGGGCGAGTCATGATGAGAAAAGCAGCCTGCTCAGAGACAGAATCCATGCACGGAGGACAGATGAAGATGAAGGACTTTCCCGTCAGCATCCAAATCAGTAGCTCTAGTTATCAAAAAGCTGGAGACACAGACATTAAATAGAAAAGCCAACCCTACATATCCAGATGCACTATGAACACTACATGATTAGTTTAGTCCAGACGCCAGAGGTCCATACCAGGTGCATTTTTCACAGCCTTAGACTCGCTGTTTTGACTTTCACTTCATGAGTCATTTATCCAAAGTTTCCTAACATCATATTAGTCATCGTCGTCGTATGAGAGCAGATTTCCACATCAGTGAGAACTGATTTTTCTTGCTGCAGACAGGCGGTTTTCTAGTTAGGTTGAAAGTGTTTCATCCTTACATGAATTGAGGTTTTTCACTCATGTTTTCTTGCCTTTTATTTGGTTCCATGAGCGAACCAATCATAAATTAGATCTTCTCTGGTGACTCACTTTTTGCCTGCTTGCTTTCAAGGTCTCATTTTAGTGGCTAGCAAACTCACCGATGTAAGCAATAAAAAAAAGTAATGAAGAGCAGAAATATGCTGGAATCGTCATTTGTTTGCTGATTAAAAATGCAGAGGTCATCTAAAATGTGTTGGAGATGATGGCATTAGAGAAAATCTGTAAATAATACAGCCAATTACTAATTAAAATACTTTTGAATTATTTATCAGACATAAATATAAAAACGGGAAAATAATTGCATCAATTATTACGCTCTACAACAATATTTGTCTAAAGTAAACAAATTTATAAATTCTTAATTCTGTATGAAAATGCACAGCAGGACCTCAAGGCAACTAACTTTCCTCTGAGAAACAAACCTCCCTGAAAGTGAGTTATGGGATGCTGAAAGAATCAAGTCTCAGACATATGAGAAGAGATGTAAAAACAACCAAAAAAAAAAAAAGAAAAAGAGGTTAAATCTCCACAATTAGCCAGCCTGATAGACACAGCGGAGGATAGGGGTTAATGATACACAACGTCCCGTCGTGATGAATGTGTGTTTGCATTCCTGTTCGACAGGAGAATGGGCCCAAAGCCACGGAAAGGTGTTAATGTCAGCTCAGGAATATCGCTCATGAGCGGCTGCAGGGGTGAATTAATGGATGCATTTGTCAGAGAGCTTTTGTTATGAATTTATGTTCATGCAGGGAATGAAACATGCGGGATATGGCCGCCGCGTGTGAGGAATTCAATGAGACTAAATGCAGCATGGGAACCATTCTTTTGCATCAAAGTTTTTTTTTTAAAGCATGTCATTGTGGCAAAGCACCTTTTGGCAAAGGCAAAAAGTAAAATTTAGGAACTGATGGATCAACATTAATCCACTGAGGAAAGATATTTTTTGTATCCGTGGTATCATCTGTATTATTAATGAGCACAGCTAAATAAAACATGCTTTTACAAATCACTTTCCCGTCGGACATTAATTCTTCTGCAGATGTTTTACCCTTCCGAAAATGCTTTTCGTCTGAACGACTGACTGGCCAGTTTGTTTATTTACTCCAATGCGAAAAACTTAGTCTTTAACTGTCAGCAGGCAGCTAATATTCCCTCATGTGCTGCCTCTGGAATTGAGCGCTCGGAAAACCTCAAACAGTTCTGCATGTATCTCTGTGCGTGTGTGTGTGTGTGTGTGTGTGTGTGTGCAAGCTTCATCCATAGAGAGCAGCTCTGAGGTGTCTCTGGGCTTGTTTGCACAGGGATTCAGCTCCTGTTATCTTTCCCTGCAGCTATAGAAGAGGTGAGAAAACATACCCTCTCTCTTTTCAATCAACCCCCTCCTCCTCCTCTTCCTCCTCCTCTTTTTCTTTGACCCTTATTAGCTTATGGTGAGGGCTGATGGCAGGCGATTTATCCAGCACTTAGTAGTGAGCACACCTGCGTGGGGGCGTGTTCCTCGAGTCTTCTTCTCTTCCTCTTCATTTTCCTTCCCTCCCTCCCATCTTTCACTCTCTTTGCCACCCCTTCTGAACCTGAGTTTTATCTCTTTATTTCCTTTCTCTCCATCCTGCAGCCCCTTCCACCCATCTACCCCGGGTTTCCACTCGTCTTTGACCTGCAGTGAGAATCACTTCACACCTCAGCTATGTTTGTTTTGCTTGTCCTGTCATCCCCTCACATCCCCCCGCTGCGAAAGAAGCCAAATAACTCAGCTGTCGATGAGGGAACACCCAGCCCGACCCACCCATACCACCACGACCTCCACGATCCCAGCAGACCCCCAACTCATCTCTGCTGACAGGAGGAGATGAGGGCGAGACAAGAAGGAATGAAGAGACTGCTATCTTCCCCCACTTCCTGTAATTCATCTAAACTGTCTCCTAACAGACGTAGATAGTGTATCGAGTCTTTAAATTTGCTGTATATTTGTCCTCTGTAATTCAAAATTCAGAGAACTCCACTCACGTTGCTGCAAACCTAGTCTTCAAATTCTCTGTTTAGGCGAAGTGACTGCTCACAGAAGTGGATAAAGGCGAGTGCGGTAACCAGAAGAGAGAAACAAAAAGCAGAACCAGAGTGCTGTACCTTTGCAGGCTTTTCTGTGTGAGATAGGTTTGGACAGGTCTCTGTAGTAGCCCTCCTTGCAGTAATGGCAGTGGCGTCCAGCTGTGTTGTGGCGACAGTTGAGGCAGACTCCTCCGCTCTTCCTGCCTGACAGCTTGTACAGCTCCATGTTGAAACGACACCGTCGTGCATGAAGGTTGCAGTTACAGGCTGAGGAAGTAAAATATGAAATGTTTAAGGGTTGCATAAATGGGTAACAGCATAAATTGTGTCAGGTATCAAGACACAAAGTTTAACAGACTATTTTTACTGAACCATTGCATCATAATGAACTGTAACAAAGACTGAAGAGGTTTGCTGAGTTTCACCAGTAAGTTAACACATTTGTGTAAATCATCAGAAAGCATGTTGAGAGCATTTGTTCATGTAAGAGTTTATTTTTAGCTGCATTCATGTTCCGTATCCTGCTTGTTTTTGTGACATAGAATTCTGTTCCTTATTGTTGAACTAAATTGAAATTAATGCTATTAAGCACTAACTCATAATATCACAGATGTTACGACATTCCCTCTTTTACTGTCATTCTTATATCTTTTTAAGTTTATTTCTAAACTGGTTGGGTTTATAATGAGGTAAATTTCACTTGTGAAAGTTAACCCGTCACTTTCTGTAAAGCAGGACCATTTTCATCAGGTTACTTCATGTTTATTTCCCTGCACCTCGTCCAGTAGGTTACAGCACACACTTTCAATGGGCTTATTCCTGCCAATCAGCGTAGTACGTTTTGTGCATCGTCTGTTTATTTGCCTGACATCAATCTTAAAACAGTGTCATAACAGACTCAGAGGGAACTGAGGGAGCTTAAACTCCTGTTATAATGAAATCAAACATTGAATTCACTCTGTACTTCCGATTTCTTTCTCTAGCTCCTTTCCTCAAGGTCCTCGCCTGCTCTCCAGAGTCCAGACTGTACTAAACAGAGAGCGAGGGGCCTGGTATTACCATTCCTCCATTCCCCTGCAAATCCCTGTGAGTGTGTGCGAGACCCCTCGCTGCCGCTTGTTTACTGATGAGTACAGTTGCCGGAGAGAGTTTAATTAGTCGACTGATATTTATTCATGACTTTCTGGCAGCGGAGTGAGGCAGACATGCCCAACTTCATTAAGGCCGGCCGTCCGAGACACCGGTCCTACACCACCACCACAGACACATTCATGCATTATTAACAGCAGCTCTTCTGATACAGTTTGTGGCTCTACGGTGTAAGGGTACACACTATACTGTATGTGTGCGTGTGTGTGTGTGTGTGTGTGCAGGGAAATGGGGGGGTTATCTGGGTCCGATTGGGGTCCCTTGGTTGATCATCTGCCCATGTTTCTCCATCCTGCCTCATCACACAGCTTTTAATCATTCGCCTGCCATAATGGAAGAAGACGGGGGACAGAACTCACTTCCCTCAGCATCCTTCAACCTGTCGTCTCAATGATGTGTATGTGTGTGTGTGTGTAAGAGAGAGTTACTGGGTATGTTTTTTTCTGGATGTGTGTGCCTGTTAGAGACCCCTGAGAGTCCCC
>JAQNCA010000024.1:17205630-17226186 GCA_029783725.1 Acanthurus tractus | reverse complement strand
GTGTGTGTGTAAGAGAGAGTTACTGGGTATGTTTTTTTCTGGATGTGTGTGCCTGTTAGAGACCCCTGAGAGTCCCCGTCTCCACTCCAAGGACCTAATTACAATATCTTTTCTAAAATACACTTACAGCACACAACAGCGCGCGCACACACACACACACACACACACACAGAAGCAGCAGCTCTGTGCCTTATCAGTGGTGACTTGGCTTTCTGTCTTTCCTGCAGGACAGCAGGGGTTTAATTAGCGATATGTCTGCATGTTCTCCCTCGCTGCTTCAAACTGTTGGTCTTAAGCCTCAATAGTAATGACTGCAATGCAAAATACCAAGACTTTTTAATGGCATGAGACCACAAAATGTTGATATTTTAATCAAAATTTCTGGGAAAACTATAAGTGAATTTAAGCGAAAACTATCTTTACTTTAGTGTGTCCTGTGGATGAAGACACAAAAAAGTGACACAGATCTGGTGTTTTCATTGTTTGTCTTAAGCTACATTTACACCTGTGCATGACTCATATTGTTAGCCTTTCACACAACAGAGTGTATTCTTTGCTTCCTGATTCCACTGGAAAACCCCTATAGCCCATTGAAAGCCACAACCTGTGTGTGTGTGTGTGTGTGTGTGTGTCTGTACGTGTTTGTGTCTGCACAAAACTGCTGTGATTTAAGAGATAAAGGTTCTTTCCTTTATAGATATTTAGTAAGTAAACTAACAATTATTTTGACCACGGAGATCAATTGATAACACGGTGGATTTGAGATGACCTATGTCAATGTGTTGGAAAACTCGAGCTGGCTGTCAATCTGACCTGTAAACGCCTGGGGGCAGCTTCTTTCTCTCTGGGCCACAGTGGGTGAAAGCTATCTCTGAGCCGCCTGCGGGTAACAGGGATCAGTGTGGTGAGGGGATGCAGCAGGCCTCAGACCTGCAGACGCGGCTCTGTTACACTACAAAGATCGTTTCACACCCTCTTTTAAATGAAGAAGGGGGAATTCTAGCCTGCCGGACTTCACCGCCCTGTTGTCTTGGGAGGCCCGTTGGATATTGAAGAAGAGACAGCATACGAGCTGGATGCAAAGGTGTGGGGCAGGAGGCCACATTGTGGTTACCGGTGTCATGCTTCATAAGGTATTATGTCAGATAATACTGACGAGTGAGAGGCACTTTATGTAAACCTGCTGACACCGAGCATGATGTACGCTTGTTCACACAATATTTCTTACACTGTCTGCGTGGAAAAAAGAAATATGTAGGAAACAGTGTTATCGTTGGCACCTTTCCAGGTTTTTCATTGTGTACGGGCTGCTTCAAAAGTGACATCATCACATCCTTGTCCAAATTCAGACGCATTTAATTAAAAAACAAACGAGGATTTGAAAGTGAATGTGTGGTTTGTCTGCTGTGGGCTTATCAGGTTTCCTGCGGCGTTTTAAAGCAAGCGCCTGTCATTCAGACGTGTCGGTGTTATCCATGCATGTGGAGTTACCTGTTTCCTTTCTTAAGACCCTATCAGGCAGGAAATTAACGCATGTTCAGAGATAACGCTGTCACTCATGAGCAAATACCAGCAGCGAGACTCTGCTCTCAACCTTTTCTTTCAACACGAGCTGCTAATTATCCGTAGGAACGTAGATGTACATCACTTTTAGCACAGTGATGTGTTTGTGTTGCTGTGGACAAACTCTGCATTCACTGATCGTAAAGCATATAACAATCAATAGGACTGATAAGTCACACAGCTTGCTTAACCTCAGTTCTACTGACTGCAGTACCAGTCACATCTCACACATCCTTTATTCTATCATTCTTGTTTAAATAGCTTTGTCGTTCAGTTTGTTCTAGTTGACTTTATATATATTTTTTCTCTTTCTCTGTTAATTGGTGCTTTTTAAAAAAGTGATAATGTGTTTGGCCTCCAGTCAAAAGTACCCAACTCTGGCAACGCTGTTTAAATAGATGGAACGATTAGGTAAGTTCTTGATTTCCACAGGTCCTAATTGAAACTGTTGCACGCTGTGATAGCTGATCACGAATTTCCTCCTGTGCTGTGCTGACAACCCTGAATACTGCTTGTTTTTCCCATGGAAGGACGATGTTAAAAGTCAGATAAGCAATAAATAATTTCAAGATAAAATGTTTAATGAAATGAAATTATATGTTTATTTTCTATTACTGTGAAATAGTTTGCTTTGCACACAACTGATCGCAGAGCGCGATCACTGCATGTTGTGCACATTTTCCATTCAAATTAAAGTATATTCACTTGATCTGGGATTTTTTCGCTAAAAGCCAAATTAAACTGCAATCAAACAATGATAGTCTTTTGACTTCTTATGTGAGCTGTGCTTGGGATAAAAGCTGTATTTGTATTGAATACAAGAATAAAATAAGTTTTGCATATTAGGCAAATGAATTGGCAATTTTCCTAAACAATCCTTTTTTTCAAATGCTTTCAAGATGTATATAATAAAATTTTATGATAAATTAAATCAGCGCCTTTGCTGGATTATTCTGTCACAAGCATCCATTGAGATCATTCATGGTAGTCTAAAAACACTCAAATCTGACATAAAACAGAGCTGTGCTGCATTCAGACTGAGCTCCTCAGGAAACGCTGCTGTGTTACTGCTGAAATACCTGCCCTTTCTTTTCAGAAGGACCGCTGTGATAACAGAGCAAAATAATGGTAAAGAGGACCACTGCTGCACACACACTAATACATGCACACACGCTGATACATGCACACACAAACACACACACAAACACACACAATCCCCACACCTGCTCTTTACAACAAACAGGATTCAGGGTTTCTGCTCTGCAGTGGAAACACAAAAGCTGAGCTTTGGTTTATTTCAGCCAAGCATCAGCTCACACACCTTCACAGCACACAAAAGCTACCTCTGGCTTTCACACCAAAACACACACGCACACACGCACACACACACACACACACACACAAAACACAAAACACAAACATATGCCAAGTACACCAAGTGCAATATTTGCCCTTAGTTTTCCTTGATTAAACATATTTTCTCTTTTTGAAAATATAGAAGAATTAAAGGTATCACGTGAAAATTATAAATATCACACAATGCAGACAATAACCTTTCAGTATAATCACAATTTTTGTTTTTTCAATTCATAGTGTGTTTAAATCTTCTTTTTCAGTATCAAAATTGACAAAGATTAGATTTTCCTTAAAGGACCCCCTCAAATATTCAGCCTGTTTTCAATCAAGTTGACTGCTGCAGGCTGGATGGGTGTGTGTGTGTGAGTGTGAGTGGCCAGCTGTAACCAGAACATTTACCCCCAGGTGAGCAGTAAAAAACGTGTGAACTGATATCTTTAAAACAAATGTAATTGAATTAGCTAGATAAAGCTCAGCTTACCCAAAGCTTTTTAACACCTCCTGCAATGTGGCCCACAACTTTTTAAATGACAAAAAACGCTGCATTCGAGTCCTGCAGCTTTTTTGACCTCCAACTGTAGAATTAACAGGAAATGTATTTGTTTATCGGGGGTTGCTGTTTCCCGCACATCGTTGGAAACACGGGGGCCTCATCACCGTGTCTGAGTGTGTTTTGGAAAGTTGGCTAATTAGTGTCTTTGAGTGGTTCCCAGCCTCTATCAACTGACCTCAGTCTCGCCGGCAGCGCAGAGGCAGCCTACCCTCGGCTAATTAGAGGGAAAATTCAAGCAGCAGAGCTGGAGGTTGAGGTTAAGCTCGTCGTGCTGACAATAAGCCTGATAGCTAAGTGATGTTGGTCACAGTCTTGATTTGTTCTAGAAACACTCATGAAACTGATCTGTGCCACTTTAACTCTTAATACACGTGTCTCATGGTAGCTGCTAAGTACACTGAATATAAAGGCTCAAATAAAGAGAAAAGGCTACATAAAGTGTTTGAAAACCCTTCAAAGGGCAGCCTGTATATCTGTGTTTAACGCAGGTATCTAGGCTGAGAGTGTCAGTTAAATAGAAATTTTCAGTCTTTGTGAGGTCTGGGGAGGTCACACGCTCATTTTTTCCACGGCTCTCAGGAGATGTCAGCCTCCACACCTCCACCGCTCCACCCGAAAAAGGACAGAAAAACCAAAACCCAACACCAGTGACTGTGAGCAGGGGGCCAGCAAGAGCTCTGCTATTCTGTTCTCCGCTTTTAAGCAAACACCGAGGGGAGTCTACTCATGAATAGTTTACTTTTAATCCTGCGGGCGCTCCAAAGTAATTAGATTAACTTCTAAAACCTCCTCAAGAGAAAATGAAAAAGTGGGGTCCCCTGTCTTTGCTGTGTTTGGGGATGAGAGAGATTTTAGAGTAAGTTTAGAGAAGTATATGTGCTATTATTTCAGTATCTTCAAAACTGTTTCCCAAAACATCTGGAACAACTTGATACATTCAAAGATAGTATAGCAGAAATCAAGCACATGTCTTTCTATGCTACTCATGCAAACACGCACACAAGCATACACACCCACACACACACACACACACACATTAACACATGCCTGCTCTCGCTCCCTGTTTCTTTCTCTCGAGGGGGGGTCAAGGGGAAACATAGCACACATGCCTGGAAATTTTGGGAGTTTTGCTGCTTGACACTGCCAGCAAAGGATCAGAAGTGTGTTAAACACAAAAACCACATGAATCCATTTCGGAGATCCAGTGTGTGAGAAACTGATGTGTAGGACTGTGATCATGTGATACATGGTAAATGTCATTAAAGCAATTCAAGAAAATTACTGTGTTTGGTAATAGTTATTTTTTTCCCCACAAATGAAAGGAAAATACTGTTGTTAAATGAGTTACAGCCCAGTTAGTGATGCATGTGCAGAAATCTTTTTCCATTAAATGTTTATCAAACCATGACAAGAGTTCTTTTTAACATTTACAATTTTAGGGGAAAGTTCGGTCATTTTAAATCAAGTAATTGATCAGCAATGATAAAAGATTTTTCTCAGTAGAGATAACACACTTGAAATAACTCAATTACAAGTTCTGCCACAAACTACAGTCTAACAAATGTCTTCCTTTTTAAAGTCAAGTTGTGGTTTACATTAATGAGCAATGTTACACTCAAAGCTATGATGATGATAAGATTTCAGAAAATAATTTCCAGAGTCCAGACTCTTCCATCAACAACTCTTTACATCACAGAGGATATTTGCAGGAAGCACATTTTTAAAGTGGGTAACGAAGATTAATATCACCAATTTAGCATCAAACAAAAGGTGAAATATGATCCCATTCTTCCCATCTGTGACCAGTTATGATGTTAAATAATATACAGAGTGATGTGGAATTTTAAAATGTCACAGGGAAGCTGACTTCTGATATTTTGGTATTTAAATGTCAGAACCTCGTCATTTTATCCTATTTTGGGTCAAATCTTGTTGTAAGCAGTGTAACAATTCTTGAGTTATGGCCAAAAATATTTTTGTAAAGTCACAGTGGTCTTTGCACTTTGACCACTAAAATATACTTAGTTTATCTCTGAGTCCAAGTGGACTTTTGAGCCAAATTTGATGAAATTCCCTGAAGGCATTGCTGAGATATTGCATCCATGAGAATAGGAATACAACCCAAAAACATAATGCCTAATACAACTGCTCCCTGTGCAGAGGCACAAAAACTTGACTGTGTGAAGCAGAAATAAAACAGTTTCTCTCTCATTTTTTACATCTGCTCAACTAGGAACAACACAAAGATGATACCGAATAACTTTTACTCATTTTTTAAAATAAATGCTTGTTCTTTTTATACAAAATGGGGAAAGGAGCAACAGATGACTGTGAAAGTTGGGGAATTCTCTAAAAATAACTGTTATAACTCATTTTTACAAATTTACTGTCACTTGTAATTTGTAAAGTAACTTTAGAAAAGTGGAGTAAAAAGTGTGAGATCCTCTCCAAAATGTAAAGGCATAGAAATATGAATTGCTTTAAATGAAAAAGTACAAACACCTCTAATTTGCACTTACTTTGTATTACATGAGTAAAAAAAAAAAAACAGGATAAATCTTGTTCAGCTCAATTTTGTTTTCATGTTTGCTGTGATAAAATAATGTTTTTAATTCTATTCAGAAATGAATGGGGTTAATGCATTCAGATATTTATTAAACTATGCTGAATGAAAACAGACAGCAGCCTGAAGAAATATGTTACTGTAAGTACTCTGATGGGACGGCATTTCAACAATTGGCACCAAGTGACAAAGAACAAACCCTGGCATTATCCTTTAATGTCTGGGATTTCATTTTGGGCTCAGACATCACAAACAGTCATTTAGTGGGCACATTAATGTCATGTTGATATTTTCTCAGGGAGGAAAGATTTAAGAACATCATCAAGGTGACAAGCTGACATCGAACTACACAAATAAAAGAAAATATGATTCACCGACGATGGAATTCCACTGTGAAGAAATAATCACCCATCGCTGATAATGACTGTTTTCCCCAAAACAACTGAAGAATTAACATTTGAAGCCTACATAATGACTGTTGAGCCAAAACACTGAGTGAGTGCAACTACAGCAAAAGCTACATTTACTCTGTAACCATGATGCTCCGTACATTTTCTCCCTGTTACATAGCAACATGGCGACTGTTTATTTAGCTACTTATAAATCAGAACAGAGCTGCCTTATGTTTTGTATTTGCTGATCCAAACGCTGGCATGATAAAGGCAGGAATTTCCAAATAAAAGGAGAGCTAATTGAAGGTATTTGAAATCTTAAGATGATAGATACTCATCTCAGTGTTTTGCTGTCCACATTCTCTTTAAATATAATTATGTGTTCATATAAATCACCATTAGCAGCTTAATTCAGCTTTTTAAATAAGCCAATCTGTTATCATCCATTATTTGTTTCAACAATGGGCTTAAGCGCTGTTAGAAGGAATAAACAAATCTTTATATGTTGCATAACTGTAAATCATCTTCATACAAACACTGGAAGTCTGTTCTTTTCACCTTTTATATTCAATCTAATAAGTGGTAAATTGCCACCAAACAGTTCTGATTTGGGAAAAAAAAAGAAAATCTTGAAATATGGGTTCATACGGTAGTAGCAAAAACAGTGCATTTTAAATGGCTTTTGCAAGATCAATAAACTTTAACTGTCACAACCCACCACTTGAGATTTTATTCATGGTTCCCTGTGTTTCCTGTTTTATTTTGGTAACATTTTCTTGCCTTGTTTCTTTTCCTGTCAAGTTTTCCTCCTGTGTGATTGTTTTACCCAAATGTGTTTCACCTGTGTGGCGTTGTCCCCCCTGTTTTTTGAGTATTTAGGTCTTTGTGTTCCCTTCATTTGTTATTAGTTTGGTCCTGCATCTGCTTTTTCATGCTCCTCATGTTTCCCTGTTTGATTTCAGTTTGTATTTTCTGAGTTTTTGTTTTTATATATCAGCTTTTACACATTACAGTTCACTATTTGTATCATTAATTCCTGAGTTGGTGTTTTTGCATTTGGATCCTTTTTTGTAAACTAAACACTAAGTAACTCTCTTCTGTGATGAAAGAAAACCCTGGTAAATTGTCCTTATTATTTTGTTTAAGCATGTGTTAAACATGTGTTAAATCCACCATGAAACTATATTTAAAACTCTTCCATATTTCATGAATTTTCCTCAGTGGCTATCAACCAGCAATGTCATTTTAATCCATTAGGTTTTTGCTGAAACACAATGCTGCAGATTTTACAGAACACAGAGGGTGAGAGAAACATCCAGAGAGCAAACAAAAGAAAAGAGCGGGTAAAAGGTGGAGCTGACGCCGGTGTTGTGGAGGATGTATGAAGTGAGTGGGAAGTTTAAGGTCAACATGTCTGGATGTGTGGATCTGCTAAGAGCATGGTGGGAATGCAATGAAACTGTGGGGTGATGGAGTGAAGGGTGCTGGTGAGTGGGAGGAGGGAAGAGAAAGGCGGATGAGGCGCCCGCTGCAGAGATTATATCAGGCTAATTTAATTCCTTTATTGCAGCCAATTAGCTGCAGCACTTTAGCCCCCTGCGAGCCCTCTGGCCTTCTTCACTCGCTCTCCTGTGACCCCAACTAAACTCTGGATCTCAGCTGCTCCCAAAGAAGGCCATGTTTCACAGCCGCTGTGTTTTTTTTAATAGCCGGATAGCCTCACAGACACTGTACCAAGGATGAGAAAAGAGATAAGGAGAATATAGATAGAGATAAGGGGGGAAAAATAGCAGAAAAAAAGTTGGGAAGTGAAAAGATGAGGTGGACAGAGCCTTGCTGCTTGGAAAATCCCAGGCTCCAATCAAGGAGACTTGGCTAATTGAGATCTAGTCACACAGAATATTCATCAGTCCTGCAGGGTTATCAAAAGCATACATTAAACATGCGGTGAGGAATGCTTTCCAGTGGACATATTCCATTCGCTGTCAGGCAGCCTTCTACACACTGGTCTGACCTTTTTTTTCATACCAGTCAAGCTGTTTATTTATTTCTGCTTACTTTATTTCATAATTCAACACTCATATATGTGTGCTCATATTTGGTCAAATTATGCAATTCCCAGTGCAGACAGAGTCTACGGTGCATATTCTGTCAGTGGGTGATAAAATGTAGTCTGATTATCTGACCGGCACGTTTAAAGAGCTGTGAGAACCGCCTCGCCTCAGAGCAGGCAGGGATCTCTCATGAAGCTATTAGCACTGGAGCGTTGGTTAATACTCAGAAATGGATTTACAGTTGACTGCAAAGTAAATAACAGCAAACCAGAGCAGGACTCAATACATATCCAACAATATGTGATCTGCACGAAAATAGAATGAAAAGTGAACATAAGGGAAATAAATATTTGCAATTTTAGTTAGATTGATAAACTGCTGAACAGACTTTAATCTAATATTTTAGCCACACTGGAGTGTCATTACTTATTGTTTGTTGTATTTTTTTCATTTTATTTCTTGCTGTCTGTATGTTTAAGTGCTCATATCTTCTGAGCCTTTTCACATTGTTGAAATTTTATGATCCATGCTTTATTTTTCTGTGCAGATGGCAGTTAGAAAATAAACTTTACAAGACAAATTTAAAAAGGATGCTCTAATAGTGGCAGTTTTCATGGAGCCCTAATTTTTCACAGTTTCATGGATGCTGATTATCTGTTGCTGCAAGAGGACAAACAACTACATGTTTAGAAAGAACTGACGATGGACACTCAGGTATGTTTAAAATAAGGCAAATGGATTTATAAAGTCATTTTCTTAGTAACTGGATACAAATCAAGCTGGTATTTTCAATCCATGAAATGAATAAATTTAAAATGTTGGTCTCCCATGTTGAAAAGGGGGTAAATTGAGTTTTTCAGGAAAAAAATGTTGAACACATAACTTGCTATTTTAGAGGGTTGATTGATTTTAATAACTGGCTTGTGTTTTTTGCTCCCACTGTGTCACTAAGACATTTGTTAGAGGAAGCATAAAGCTGGCTGGAGTGGCTTATGTATTCCTAGTAGGAGAGATCAGACAAAAATGCATTTTAAGATCATTTTCCTACCGTCCACCTTAACTGCAAACAAACTGATAACACAGATTGGAATTACTTTGACGCATTAACACCACTTCAAATGTGCATCACCCTCCTTTGGACATGGCCTCACAATCTGCAGCAGCCTCCAGCAGCAAACCAGCCTGCTCCATGCTGAGCTAAATGGCCCATATATTCACTCTCTGCCTTCATGTGGGGGCTAATAAGGCCTTTCCTTTTTCAAGAGTCTAACTAGCCACACAGAGGCACACCAACAAAAGAAAGGCCTAATGGCCTCCAATTTCCCGCATTAGTGCCCATTTAATGGCTGACCTGCCCTCTCGTTAGGCAGCGCAGCATGGGAGCACTTCTTAGATTTAGTGCATGTACACACACACTCACACAAACGAAGTCCCTCAGCCCTTCACAGCCACACTGCCTTAGGCCCCTGCAACACTTCCACCCCACGCTGAGGCTGCATAATAGGCCAGTTTGTAAAAAGGGCTGGCCTGTGATCAGTGGTGCATCCATTTGCTGAGTAATCAACGGCCTTTTGTCTGAGTGGTGTGTATAGAGCGGCGTGTGTGTGTGTGTGTGAGAGAGAAAGTGCGTGTGCGTGAAAGTGTGCACACCTGCGTGAAAGAGAGCGATTCCTCTCTGCCCATCTGTCTTTATTTGTGCGTCCATTGCTCTGAAGAACGTGCGTGTCTCTGTGTGAGTGCTTGCGTGAGTAATTCCAAGATAAAGTGGGGCTGCCTGGAAAATATCTCCTCTGGTTCATGTCTATGGGAAAACACCAGCTGACATACAGTGCGAGAAGAAAGGGAGCCCAGCTACAGCCACAGAGGGGCTGATGAGAGTGCGTTGTGTGTATGTCAGCTATGCCATAAAAATGCCATGGGTGGAGGATGACATTGGCAGGTCCTATTCAGGGCTACAGCAATGAAAGGACCTTTAGGATGAACAAAAAAAAAAGATTCCTTAGGCCTGTCAGGTCCCCATAGCTCCACGCCGAACAATACCCACTAAGAGCAGCTGTCTTAATAGCGTGAGGGACTGACAGCTTTAGGAGCGATGCGATGCACAGAGCGGCATCGACGCAAACTTTGGTTGAGCCAAAAACAAACGCTCCGCTGTGTGACAACATAATACAGTCTAACAGGATAGCAGCCTGTTTGCCAGATTCATGAGACAGTGAATGCATCCTTTACATTTCTATTACATGAAAGTCTTTGAGGATCCTGAGCTGACAGCGTTGGCAGAGATGTATCACCTCGATGTTCAGGAGTCTCATGTGTGAACGGTTGCAGGGGAACGATAGTAACAGATCCTCCCAGAGCGTGATGAAGGTTGGAACTAAATGGATTTAAAGTTTCTTTAGCAGGAAAAATGTATGCATTTGCTTACAGGAAAGCGGATGGTTTTTATCAAACGGCTACGAGAAGGGATTCATTGTGTTTGACTGATGCAGAAATGTTTCCTTTTCATAGTAAAGGCTGATTATCAAAACAAGAGGCTGACGTTTCTTTCTGCTGTAGCGCTCCATTTGATAATCACAGTGTGAACCATCTGAGACTCCTCCTCAAGTATTCATTTTAAATCAATTGTGCAATGGTTCGCAATAACAGTGAAGCTCTGCACCGTCCACCCATCTGTCAAAGCCAAGCATTATAAGGTTTCTCCATGGTCTTTGCTCTCTGTTGTTTCACATCCAGCCATTACCTAAACCTGTCTCCTCTGCCCTCACACATCCGCAAAACACCGCTTGGGCTTCCATGAAGGGGACGCGCATCGGAAACAGGCGAGACTGATCTCCAAATGTTCCCTCAACAAGAGCTTGCCATGCTCAAGTCAAACATCACCTCCAGTCTATTTACTCTTGAGTTTGGTTTCTATGAGACCAGCAGATTCATAGTGTTTAGGGTTCACATATCTCCTGGCAGGTCGTCTTTTGCGTTGCTGGCCCCGAGGCTGACAGGGATGGGCCGGTGCTGTCAGTGCTAGACGACGAGACGGAGCTTACTCTGGGCTAACTCACGCTCCTCCATAACTGTGATTCATAGTAATCCCACAGCTTCTGCAATTAAGACAGTCACTATGTGCCAACAATGATAACTAAAGAGCTTAAACCCGTTGTACAATAACAGAATGCAGTCGGCCAACACTGATTGGCGGCTGTGGGCTGAGAAAACAAACAGAGTTTGAAGATTGGATGATTAGAAGATTAGATGAGTTAATTTGGCCCTTCAGGCAGGAAAAGGCAGAGACCGTTTCCTCCTTTGTGATTGTGAGAAAGAAGAAAAGACACTGGAGAATCTTCATCGGCCATCATAATTGTTCATCTTCTTCTTTTTTCCTGTGCTAACTTTTTTTTTCAAATTTTTCACCTACAGTATGAGAAGAAAAGCCCTGTGGGAGAGGGCGCTCCCTGCCTTACATTGGAACGTTATCCCATAGTGTTCTGACTCAGCCTTAAGGATAAGCAGATGAGTCTTGGATTAGGGATGAGAGAGGAATGCTCGCTTGGATTTCTCTCTACCGGGTAAACATTTATGGCTTCCACTGCGTCTGCCGATCTGGACACATTCTTCTCTGAAGTTTCAAGAATGATTGATACAGATACTTTTCTGGAAATGATGGTTTTTGTTGAGACTGAGTTCATGCTTCACGTTTGAAACAGCATGTGACAAAGCTATGACTTAAAGGTCAACGACAAAGATGTTCTGCAGCTTCTGTTTGATTCACACAATCTTTTCTGCAAAAGGAGCAACCAAGATGTCTTGGAAATCTGGATTATCAAATTTCTCTTTTATCTTAGAACTCTAGGGACTTAAACTAAGGTTACCAAAATAATTGCAGAAATACTCAGAAAACAAATTAAAATACAACAAATTAAACAAATGAGAACTTCAATTTCTGTTTTTTTTTTTTTTAATTATCCTCCAAGTTCTTTAACCTCTGTAATTAAACACAAAACTATTTTCAGCATATTGGAGTAATTCAATACTTGCTGTTTGATATATAGCATGATCTTTTCTCTCAGCTCAAACAGTCCTCTGCAGTGGAACAAAAGGTCAGGAGGCTCGTGATCAGATGAAAACTGCGTCCGCAGAAACCTTGTGGTTGTAACCTCAGTGAGCAGTAAATGCTCAATTGAAGCTCAGCACAATGCTATTTTATTGTAGGTTCATTAGCAAACCACAGTGCTGCGGCCATGCTAAGCAGGTGGGAAACCTTTGACCTTCACACACCCCCTACATTCCTTTGTCAAGTCCTCATTACTAAGTTACAACTACTCCGAAATCGGCTGTGGCCCTCCTCCACCTCCTCCTCCACCTACTGCTCTACCTCCTCCACCTTTTCCTTTTCCTCTGGGGAAAACCGGGCCTTCCTCTCTGTAGATGTCATTAGTGAGTTGTGTTCTGATGGTTGAGACAAATCTGTCTATAAAATTTATAATCCATGAAAACGGCTTCAGTTTTGCAGTCGAGCACGACGAAGAGGAGTTGAATTATTTGAAACACAAGTTCATCTGGTGACAAAAGCGCAATGGAGGAGTTGTGAGAGGGAACGGCAAAAAAATAAATCTAAACTACAGACGCACTTTTAAGAAAAAAGGCATCACTCCCCATCCCTCTGCGTCTTTTCCGCCAGCTAAAACACTGTAAATTAAAGTTCCACTACTTAGCCGCTGACCTTTAGTAGCTCTTTTACAACCTGTCAGTTACTAACATTTATCAGGGGGCTGTTGGAAATCATCTTAACAGTACTGTCTGATTTCTATGTGTACAGATCTTCATCCTGGAAATAACTGTTTTAGCTGTTTCAGCACACAGGGATGGTTTACACGTGCTTCCTTGTGCATCACAGGAGAAATCACAGGATTTCTCAGACCGTTCTGTTGAATGACAGCAGTACACAAAGGGGTTAACTGGCTGCATTTAGAAACTGACCTATTCCCCTACAAATTAAAACCAGACAATGGTTTGAATTCACATGCTGCCTAGAAAAATCACCCATAGTGCTCTGCAGCTCCAGTAGAAGCCAAACTTTACGGTCCAAGATAGATACAGATTCAAGAAAAACAAACTTTCCTGGATGAATAAAAGGTAACAAAAAGACAAACACGCCACATTGTGAGAATGTAAACAGACAGTGAGCCTGTAATCAGAGAGACATTTTAACTGTCTCAGCCAAGATAAACTAGAACCTGGGGTCACTGATCATCTTGGTACGTGTTACGCTTTTCTACTGCATCTGGTCTTAAAGGCAAACTTGACGCAGACAGCAGCATGCCGGGGAATGATGACGGGAGTGTAGTTGAAGAGTTGTGTGTGTTTGAGTGTGTGTGTGTGTGTGTGTGTGCACTGTACATTTTTGACTTCTTGCCACCAAGTCTCTGATCCAAAGGCGGGAGTGTGCGGGAAGCCGCTGAAAGTCATAAATCCCAAAACCCCACAGTGCAGTTCCTTCACTTTTGTGACACGTTTATTGTCCTTTTTTCATTTCCTCCTTCTCCTCATATTGTCCTCAGCTCTTATCCATCTCTGAAAATGGCGTACTCTCAAACCTCTCTAACCTGAATTCCTCAACACACTGCACACTTACAAAAAACTCCATTAGTGTGTGAATCCTTGAGTGCATGTGGGCAGGGGGAAACAACTTGCCATTGTGGCTGATGCCTGTTTTCTCCACTCTATATGCTATAACCCTCAAAGTCCCCTCATTCTAGTTGCCTCGGTCACAAGTGTAGTGTGAAGTCAGCAGCAGGCATTGTATCTGTCACAGCCCAGGTGTTTTTCTTGGAAAATGCTCCGGACAGCAGGGCTGCATGCAGAGACTCAAATTCACCACGAAACAAATTTTACAGGCTATTGCAAAAAAGCAGATACAACGGGATACAGAACCGATGAACAAAATGATCAGTGCATATCAACGGAGAAGCAAGAGTGAAATCTTTCAGCTTAGTTTGAATCTGTGATGAACAGAGAACACTTGTGACTGACAAAATTAACTCTGAGCTGCAGAATATAATTAACAATACACAATAGGACTTAATAATAATCTTTCAGACTGAATAGCGGTTAGCTTAAATCATGAGCTTAGCATAAATATGTATGCCTTATGAAACTATGGGAACATGAGCACATGCATAAGTGCCGTGGAGCAAAGAGGCCAAACAGTGCAGCTCATTTCAAAGAGGAGGACAGGATCAAAAGGCTCAAAATGTGGCCAGAGTGTGCACATGCATATGCATCATTTTTAAGGCGCATTCTGTCTTTGGGCTTTAAAAAAAATCTTCTTACTGGGTTTCAACCTCAGCTATCATTAGTCATAATAAGACCATCAGGAATACGATGCTATAAATGTAAATCAAACGCATTCAGTGTTGTTTTTCATTTTTGCAGCATGTTTTAGATCCCTCTACTCAGTGATTTGATGTTTAGTCAGAGGAAGTCTACTGTCCAGGCTCGACCACCTTTAATTATTATTGTATATCACATTTCACAGATCCAAGCACAGTGATGGCAGCTGACTGTTGGGAGATCTGCCATTGTATATACAGTAGCCTGTATGCAGCATGGGACTGTAGGCCAACTATCAACATATAGACACTCTGTTTAATGCACCAGCATAGATCTGCTTTCTCAACTACAAATATATTTATTGTTTTTAGACGGAGGGAATGTATCATAATTGATGAGCTCTTTACATTTCAAAATATGTAAATTGTCACGTCTTTTTTTTTTTTTACCCTATCTCAATAGATTTTTGCTCGTTTGAATTAAAAGAGTTGCCATTTTCATTCATTTTCTGTCTGTGAGAGCAAGTGAATTTAATATCGGTTCAATTCAATGAAATTTATTTAAAAATTATGAAAACTAATTTTATTTCAACCAAGATCCTTTTAAAAAACAATAACAAAAGCTGAATATAATCAGACAGTGGTGTGACACAACAGCACAGTGCATTAAGCATATATCCTGATATTGTATTGATGATGTACAAAAACTTGAAAAATGTGCATGAATTAGAATCTGCCAGTAATTCTGTAAAATAGGCGTCATTGTGACTGTAAAATTAGGAGTGCGTTGCTGTCCTGATGCAGCTCCAGCAGATGGGTTTCTGTGTTTTAGGGCAGTGTGGCAGCTGGATTGGTCCATGCAGATTGTTTCTGACACTGATGGAGCAGAAATGTTATTACTGTACTGGCTCCAGAACCACATTTACTGCATTCATCTGCTGTGGCATAGTGCCCACTGCTCAGTGCAAATGAGGCCCTCGTGCACACACACAAGCATGCACGCTGAGAGACATGCACACACACATTTCCATAAATCCACTACTCTAACTGCACTGTTGGAACAGTAGCTCTTCAAGGATGTTGTTCCTTTTCTTTAACGGGAAACAAAAATCACAACACTTTATATCTTCCATAAGTGAATGTGACACTTCTGACTGAGGCAGGAAGGATGCAGTTGAGGAAGTGGAGAAGGAGGAAAAGAGACCCCTCTGATCCCGAAACCCAAAACCTTATTGTAATTTAGTCATTGGTAGAAGGCAATTAGAGAGGGAAGGACTGGTCTTTGCCAGAGCAAGCAAAGAGCTGACACACGCTGAGAGTGAACTCTGCGTTTTGTAATGAAAGCACAATTCTGCTGCTCTACTAATAAGACGACAGTAAATTGTTGGGGTTTTTTTTTAAAGATAATAGCAAGTGCAAGGTGGAAGTCAGAAAGAAAGAACAAAAAACGTTTTATATTACCAGAAAGGAAAGCAAAACAGAAGGTTTGCAGCGTTTTCTGAATAGAAAGGCTTGGACACTAATTTTACAGGGAGGGAAATGAAATGAGGATTTATTGACACATTGGAGATGAAAGACAGAAAGTGGAACATTTTTATGTTTGTTTTACGTCTCATTTTAAATAAGGATTTAGTCAGACAAGACTGGGACAAAGGCTGCCGAAGCTACAATGCTGTAAGGCTGCGACACAAACTCCAAAGGGGCGACATGACACCTATAGGTGCAGCAAATCATTGTGGTACACTGGATGAAAAAATTAATTACAAGATTAAGTGGCCAAAAATGACACCTGCCTGTTGTACAAAAAAGCAAATTATAGTCAAAAGTGGACAAAATGATCAAAAACAGAAACTCTGTACAGAGATGCCAGCTCTCACACAATGAACGCAAATATGACAGATTTAACAACAAACGTGTCTCCTCTTTTGCTAACTTTTCATTAGGGATGGAAACTGATAATTTAATTAGTTTGATTTTGAACTGATACCAATGCTGTTATTAATTCTGCTTGTAGGTAAAATCAGTTTTCAAGATGAGCAGGCAGTGGCCAGAGTGCTATCCTTAGCAGCAGTCTGTTTGTCATGGTTTAAAATTGGAAGAAATAACTAACATTAACGTGGCAGGGGTGTTTCATACAAAGATATTTCAGCGTATTGATGGTCTTTCTTCTCTTATTCTTTACAACAAGAGCTGCTGTTATATATTTCCTCTTCGAATGAATTAAACTTGGGCAGCTAAAACACAAACAGGCAAAGATCACAATTATGTGAGCACAATAGTCTGGCATGCTCCATGACCTCCTTTTCTTTCCTTTATACCATCTGAGAGGCACATTACTGAGATGCAGAATACTGGAAAAGGAGTATTTTATAGAGATGAAAATTAGTTTAAGGTCGCTGAGAAAAAAAAGAATCTATGACTGTTTCCTGTGTCAGCTCACGGGTTTCAAACCAAATACTACGACTATTGTGAGCTGACTGGCAAATGAACACGTGAACCTTCCAGTGAAATGTAAGTGTTTGTGTAATTTATGTCAGGAATAACATTACCCCCGATGTGTTATTGATTCTGTATATATTCCTTGATATTTACTCTGGCAGGAGGTGGACTCTCGGTTACAGGATGATTGCGATGCTCGGTGGGCCTGGGAAATTGACTGTAATTATCAAATAGGCCACTTTAACTTGATCTAATGAAAATGACTTTAAACAAAAAAATTCCAACCTCTTTCTTCGGTTATTTTTGTCTCAACATCTCACTGTTGATAAATGAATAAGAAACCAACAGAAGGCTGTTGGTCAACATTTAATACTAATCAACTTGATGATGTTATCAGGATTTATTGATGTTTTATTATTAATGTTTTTAAAAGCCTTTGTTTCTTTTATTTTTTCCTCTGTCTGTTCAAATAAGTCCCCCTTCAACACATTCACAACTTGCCCATTGTAGTGTAATCTGCACTGTTGTGTCTAAAATATTAAATCCTCCACACTGGCAAGAGAAGTGTCATTTCCGATGAGGTCACCCGCCGAGGCAGCAACCCAAACACTAGCCACTGTTATTCTTTTCCTTAAATCCCACCCTTCTGTTTCTTTTTTCTCTCTATCTTTGTTTGCCATCGCCTCTTTCTTTATTTTTTCACTGACCTTGTTTGTTATTGGGGCTCTCAGTTAATTTCATTTCCCGCCCACTGCTCTGGAAACCGCTCGCAGAAACCCAATACTGTCTTTCTTCTTAAAAGTGGAAACTGTGCTGCTCCATGTTCTGTGAATAATGAAAAGTTGGCTGATGCAGGACGCGAGATAAAGGCCAGATTTAAAGATTGAAGTGATCTTTACTTTCTTTAAGTATCAAAGTGACAAATTAGCCAATTACGTTTCTGATGTAATATGAAAGAAGTGTGAGAGTGATATGAGTCAAAAAGTGAAATGAAATGCATCATATTGTGCTCTAAAGTGCCATCAGCTAAGGCATAATTTCGCATTTTGGTTTACAAACTCAGCACACTAAGGTAGTCAATTTAAAAAAATGTCCCGCCCAGTTATTATCAAAATTCAGTCAAAAAACACAACTGCACAATGTTTCTTAATACTTAGATTTAAATGATTAAATGTAAATTTACCTCACATTTGCAAGAAAAAAAATCCAAAAGAGTGCTCAGTATTTTTTAATTACAATGATTAAATCACTTACTAATGGGATTTTCTTTTAACCAAAATGCTGTTTTCTTTCATGTTTTGTCTTATTTGTCTAGATGGAGTTAACACTTGTTCGTAATTGTACACACATTTTCACAGGGAATTACTTTTTAACTTGATTTTCTTAAAATCTGCTAATAGCACATACTCTTTGAAGTACTGGTTTAAGTTAAGGATATGGTCTTGGTTATATAAGTGACTGAGGCATTAAACAGGGCACATTTACTATATTAACATTTAACTGAACCCACAGTCTTTCTCTAACCTAAACCGAAGTGCATCAGATGCTGAACTTTAAGTAAGAGTCAGCTAAAAAGTCATGCACTTTGTGTGACCGCCATCCACTATACCTTCAGAACCAGCATGTAGCATTCAATATTGCCAGAAATTATAATTCTGACATAAATTATGATTCCTTTCAAAACATAACTGGCCGACTAAATTGTTAGTATGTACGTGTTATTTCCAACAGACAAAGTTGTGAGAATAACAGTTAAAAAAATCCTATTTAAAAATTGAACAAGTTTACAGGAATCAGGTCTGTTTCAGCGATTGTTAAGACTCCCGCAGCCCCCCCGACAGACCAGAGCAAAGATGAGGCCGAGGAGGAGAATGTTAGGAGCATTGCCCCGCCCTCATAGCTACCTCTGGCTGAGCTTCATCTCTCTATCCATCTACCTCTTTCTTCACCTCACTCTTCCTTTTCTCCTCAGAGACCCTGATAGAAAAAGAGAATCATCTCCCGTCAGTCATTCCTCAAACCTTAAGGCTCCACCTCAACTTTCATCTGCAGCCAACGACCTGTCCTGTCTGCACAGACCAAAATACAAGAAGAAATATACAACCAAAACAAGAGAGGGGGCTCCAAAAGGGAGGGGGGGTGCATTCTCCTGGTTCTTTTTTATCATCAATAGTAGGACATCTGGATATCTACAAAGACCTGGTCCATAATCATTTCAGTGTCTGCGCTTGTCTTTTGAGGTGAGAGAAGCAGAAGATAGACGGAGAGAACGAGAACGAGAGCAAGGCCACGTCTTTCTCCCTGTGTTATAGAGGTCTGACTTTCAGAGAAAAACAATGAGGGGCCCCATTTGGAAACGATTTTTTTTTTGCTATGAACTATCATCTCATAACACAAATATTACCGTTAATGACTCAATTTCCTTATAATTTCCTTATCGACAACACCCCTCCTTCTAATTTGGCCCATTTGTTTGCTTTGTCATCCTCCAGTGATACAAGGCTTTTGTTATTGGAAACAGAGAGGAGACTCATGCGGGAACCTGATGACTTATTTGGCCCCCACAGCTGCTGAGGAGCCCCTGCAACACATACACACACACCCACACACACACACACACACAAGCCACATTATGACTATAGAGGCAACCCTCATCCTGCAACATGGAGACCCAGCAGCAGCAGCAGCAGTGGAAGCTATTTTAATAGCACTTAGCAGTAGCATGCTGAGTCAAGAGCCGCCCTCTGTCTTTATCTCCCTCATCCTCCCTCACTCGCTATGCCTTCAGGTCACTGCAATAGTCTCTCTTTCTCTTCCCCTCTCTCTCCATAAAGGGGCTTCTGCAGAGGAGCTAAATCAGCTGCTTTTCCCAAGCTCCTCTCTGCTCTCGGCTGGACACGGAGCCTAATTAATTGGCTGCACTGTCCCAGAGGGAGCAGGGCCAGTAAGGGAAAAGTGTTAATGGGGAGGAAAAAGCGTTTGGCAGAGGAGGAGAGGGCATGGCTTTTATTCTATCTGATGCCCTCCATCTCTTTCTTTTTTTTCTGTCCTGACTGAAAGACACTGAAGGCCGAACATTGTGTTTTCTCTTGTAAGAGAGAGAAAGTGTGGACTCACAGCCCTTCACCCCACTATGTCTTATCAACGAGAGCTAATGAGTGATGGATTAACCTGGGATCACCCCTGGCAAATTGAGATGACCCCGCAAACTTACCCTAAGCAGCCTCCCAGAAGTCTGCATTCCACTTCACACCATCAAACAAATACACACACTTCAAGAGGCCTGTGGTGTTGTTTTCTCTGGAGAAAATGC
>JAQNCA010000024.1:17191661-17202801 GCA_029783725.1 Acanthurus tractus | reverse complement strand
TAATTGTGTCATTGTTGTTTTGGGGTAAATATTGCAAAAAAAAAAAAAGAAGTAAGCCAAACAAGCCTCTGCAGCTCGCTCCTAATGCCCACTCCAGGTTAGCCGCTGTTAGCATAACACAACCAAATCTCCAACTAATCTGTAGGTGGTCAAGATACATTTGGGGTAATGCAAGTGCCAGATTTGGATAAGAAGGATGAATATGTGAAATAAAAAGACAACATCTTCTGCTGCATAAACATAATAAAAACCCACATTGGAACAAGAAATTGTTTTTCCTCAAACGAGCGATTGCAAAAGCGTGCCTGGGCTGTAAAACTGTATTTGAATTTAATAGGAACAGTTCCTCTGGGTAAAGGCTTCAGCACAACACAAACACTATCCTCCGTGCAATAAAGCATTCATATGCTTAAATACATTTGTAGTTACAAGGAGTAAAGCACTCCTTGTGTTTATAGACACATTGTGTCCAGCTGTTGTAATCAAAAGTAATAAAACAAGAGGATATTTTTTCAGCTAAATACACTGTAAGTACATTTTCTTATGTTCATTTTTAGCAAAATGGTCGGTATGACAGAGTTTACTCTGCATTGTAAATGTGCCTACTTGACATTTACATGTGAGAGACAGGCAGACAAGTGAAACATTGGAGTGTCTTGTGTCTATTGTGTTAACACATGCTGATCTGATCTGGCATGGGTTTGATTACCCCTAATCATCTGGTACCCGCTTGAACCAGACCTTTCCATTACACACAAACACCTCCGTCTCTCTCTTGCTCAGCCTCTCTCTCATACTCAAACACACACACACACAAAAACACATACTCACATACACACATGAAGACTTATCCCGCGGTTCATGCCAAACCCGCAGCGATCCTCCCTGGGCTTTCACTATGGCATCAAGTCACCAATTAATTCATTAACAGACGTCTCCCCAGGCTCTGAATAGCTGCTCACATCCTGGACAGAATTACTGTTTGCATAAAAAACCCCACTGGCAGACAACGCAGATTAACACTCACACACGCTTGCACAATGTCTTTCTCTCCTTCACACACACACACACACACACACTCTACACCAGAAACAAATACACCGTGTGATGTCAAGGCATACTGGTGGTGAAGAAAGACACATGGCAACACTCACAGAGTCCTACACTCACACACACACACAAACATCAGCATGTTAGTGGAAGACAACAGAGACGGGTATTAACAGAGACTGAGAGAAGCGTCATGTATCTCTCTTATGCTGAAGGAATTAAACACGAGGAGGGACCTGTTGAGTGGTGTGTTTGTGCACAAGAGTGTGTATGTGTGTGTGTAGGAAAGTGTGTGGGAAAATCTTGGAGTTGCCTGCATCCCTTAAGTCTTTCAAACACCTTTTCTGAAATAGCTAGAAGCACTTTTGCAGATGTTTGGGAGCCATCCTAGTCGTGTTTGAACACTGTTTTTTGGTAAATTTGTAGCACATTCAACTTCTTGCACCTCAGGCGACCAGCTATGATCAATCTCTCGACGCTGTCACAGAGCACGCCTTCCAATAAAAATAATGAAACAGCTGTCATCGCTGTAAAGAGGGCCGACTTCATGTGTGTGGTTTGAAAAACATCAATCAGATTGTTAGATATCTGTAGTGTGCAGCACACCCAGAGTTCTTTTTTTTGAGAATATATCTGACAGCATAAGAATATGGAAGTGTGTCTGTATGTGAGCTGCTGCATTGCTGATCAGAGGAGGGTTGTGTTATGGGATAAAAAAAAAAAAAAAAGAGGGAGAGATCTGCTTGGACTTCATCGGCAGAGCTTATTATCACCAGCTGTTCTGAGAGAGTGTTACAGACTGGACGGAAACACTAGAAATGCAAGACACCCATGAAGGATGTTTGCAGCAAAGACATTTCTAATCAGAACAAAGAGAAGAATGATGATAATGGGGATAATGATGACAATCTGACTTTTTGGCCTTGCTGAATTTTGGGTACAAACCAGCCACAGCCCATGTTGAGTTCAAGCGCCAACCAGGGTGACAAGAGGAAGTGAGTACAGGCCTGACGCCAGCAGAGTAACGCAATATGGCTTTCCTTCAGAGGCAATATGGCTGCCGACCAATACGTTTCTTAAAAACAAGGCCGAGGTTCCATTTCTGGTATGAGCATGCGCACGAGGACCCGTGTGCACACACTCACACATGCATGGAAGCACTGGCTAAAAATGCGGACTCACACTGTGAGCAGGATCTGTGTTGCATTACATCTCGTAGCCAACGCAATGAAATAAAACCACAGCCGCAGAAATGTTCACTTCGCCCAAAGGACCCTGACTTCAACAACAGTCACACACAGGCTGTGAAATTTCAGAAGAGATTTTGTCTTTTCTGACAAGTGAACACATTCCATCACCCCAAGCAGTGCGAATTGAGCCTCGTCAAAGGCTCTAAAACTGACTGTAATGAAAATGATCTTTTACCACTTGAGACTAATACCAGCAAACATGCACATGAAGCTGCAGCTAAACACAGCTACAGATGCATTTTGGATTTAGCTTTTAGATCTATGAATGGGGGCAGCTTTCTTTGTATTTCAGAACAAACACAGACATGAACTCTTTCTAATTATCCTTTTGCGTGTTAACTGCCTCTCTTATCTGTGTATCAGACATTTTTTTTTAATATAAACTCATTACTATGCTTCAAAGACCTGTCAGAATTTATTATCAGGGGGAAAACTGGAATTCCATCAAAACTGAATTGTTTCTTGAACAGGCCTCATGACAAGCAACAACTAGCTCCAAAATTCCAGATCAAAAGGTCTGCTGCCAAACACTGACATTAATTGCTTCAAGATCTTCCAAGCCTCAACATACTCAAGCGTTTGCATTCGTTGTCACATGTATTGCTTCCATTTGTGCATAAGTGATTGCATTTACAAATCATCTCACACCTGGGACTGTATGTTCACAGGAGTGCTCAGGATAGCAGTTTTCTAAAAGTCCTTTGATTGTGATGACTTTATTTAATTAAAAATAAATGCTGAAATATTCTTCTGACGCCAAATGTCAGAATTCTCTTTGCTAAAAACAAAAAAATCAATCTACTCCGCCTTCCTTTGACCCAGACCTTAGAGACTAATTTTGCATGATGACGGTTCAAGGGCCAGAAGCAGAATTTGCAGTCCTGTCACCAAAGAATCCATTTACAGATATATTTCAGTTCATAAGGTAAAAACCAACAGTTACACTGGAAAATATCAACAACACAGTGATTGGGAATAGCCCCAGTTTAAACCTGATGGGCCCTGGAAGTGCCCCTTTTTCACTTAGGAGCAGCTCTTTCGCTAAATGCTGAAAAAGCAAATGATACATGAATGAAAAGCTTTGTTGTCTGGTGCCTGAATTCATTGTTTGCCTTTTCGAAAACGGTTCAAGACAAAAGCTAACTTGCTGTTACTTAGTAAAATAGCAAAATGCTATAAAAAAAATGTATAATTTTTTTATGACTGAAAAAGATTTCCTGCAGTGTGACGAGCTTCTTACAATAACTACTTATTGACACACACACACACACACTCACACGCACACACACGACCATACTTCTATTATCATGAGAAAACAGGAGCACTGGCAACAAATGTGCATTTCCACACACACATGCTGTACAGAATCTCCTGTGCTCACAAAACATGCTGCAGAAAGTTTGTCATTATTACTGCCTTCTCTACGCATGTGTGCGTGTGGAAGTGTGTGTTAGTGCATGTATATCTTTTCTGGCTGTCTTTTCTTGTGTTTCGTTACAGCACTTGATAAACCGTACCGTCAGCCTTGCTTACAATATGTTCTGGCTCAGTGGCCATGTTTCTGTCTGTTTAAGAGACGTAACAGGTCTCAAAATCTAAAACAGAAGGGTGAGACGGTCGTCTGGACCATGGGCGACTTATTTTTGCAGCCGTTTACAAAACCAGTCATAAACACTGATAAGAGCTCAGGCAAAACAGATTCCTGAAAGTGAGAGAGAAGCCGTTCCCCCACTGTTTGAACTAGCGGCTGAAGACTTGAAGAGAAACCGTGAGCGTGAGTATGTGTGTGTGTGTGTGTGTGTGTGTGTGTGTGCATATGTGCATGCGCACAGGTGTGTGCTGCGACAGGTGAGTGCTGACTGAAGAAGAAGTGAAGGTGAGGAATAGTGAGACAGTGCAAAGTGCAAAGCTACTCAGTCAGTTTATTCCCAGCTTTGTTTGCTGTGGCGGGGACTAACAACGCATCCTGCCGGCACCTTTGAAGATGAAGGATGCCGATTTATAAAGGTGCTAAAACATTAACCAGACCTTCAGTCAGGTCTGAAAGGTACCAAACCAACATGACAGCAAGGAGACATCTGAGGACAGACTTGTGGAACATCTCAGCCCCTCAAATGAAATTTTATATGAAATCCATCACCTATGTATGCAATGTTTTTTCTGGCTGGAAGGATCATATATAACGCAAATGCTTCTTACTTAAGTTTTTAAGTCTTATTTAGTTTTATTGTTATTATCTGATATTTGCAGAATGACTGTAAACAACTCCCCTAATCTTAAAAGGAAAAATAAAAATCCACCCTCTTACAGATACCACAGTCAGATATCAAGTCTGCGATGTTTAATACTTTATTTCTTGCAATGAAATTTAAAACTTTGGCTTTTACTATGTATTAAAAACATATTTTCTTCATCCCGAAGGGTCTGTTTCTACTTCAAGTTCAACAACACTGACAGCATGAACCTGCTCTCGATCAAAGGTGGTTGATTGGAAACAAACTTGACAACTTTATGAATACTGAAACCATTGCATGTCTGATGACGACATTGCCTTCTGGTCTATTTAGGACACAATCTACAGTTCTGAATTTTAAATGCCTGATTTCTCTTTGTAACAGAGTTGGTACACAATGGTTAGCAAGAACCTTTTTTTTTTTTTTTAATTTGTGTTGCAGAAACTGCACATAATCCTTAAAAATGTTCAGTTATCAAACGCTGATGCAGCTGTTCTGGAATCATTCTTAACATCATTAAGGTTTGGGGTAAACCATGAAAATAAGAAAAATACACCATCAAAAATCAGTCAGGGCACAGCTGTTTTTAAGTGTCTACATGTGTTTGCTTGGACATTTCGTTTGAGGTAACATTCACATCTAGTCAAAGCATTGGAAGACCTGTTCACATATTTTTTTTACATTAGAAATGCAGCCATATATAAAGATTGCAAGTGTTTATTTATTTACTTATTTTGCATCAACACAATTGGTTGTGTCTTCAATTTTTTTGATAGGTATGAAATCATCTGTGTCAGTTTCCCTGCAGCTTAAGTTTGCTCCTATCATCCACAAAACACTGAGCAGCACCTGGGAGCATTTGAGTGTACTCAGTACTCGGTGTAGATTATGAGATAGTGAGGCAAAACAAGCAAGATTCAAGTTTCAAGCCTCTTCTAGGTTTCAGTATCAATGAACTGACAGCACTCTGAATTTCTAAGAAAAGGAAGAAAAAGTGTCTCCCTGCCCCTTCAGTCTTTACACTCCCACTGGCCCAATAAGGCGTGCCTGCGGAAAAAAAAAAAGACAAATGTCAAAATACTCTGCTTGCCTACGGGCCATGGAAATGTCACTCTATTGCCTCTCTATTTCTCTCTCTGCCTCACACATTTTCCTAATCATACTCCCCCTTCCTCTCGCTTACGTCCGTCTCTTTCATTTTCACTATTGTGGTCCTGCTCCATCTCCAGCCCCTCCCTCCGTCCCGGCTCCTCTCTCTGCAGTGTCGGTCCCCTCATTCTGCATGCCTTCAAGCTGTCTTTCTAATCTCCCTGAATTATTCAAGACACTTTCTCCTCTTCTTTTTCTTTTCTGTTTTTTTCAACCCACGCGTCAAATAAACTGCACAAACCTGTAAAACTGTAACTGAGGGCCAAAGAAATCAAACTGAAAAAAAAAAAATTTGACATTTACAGTTAATTTGCAACGAGATCATTTCTGTCCGGAGGGAACTCTCTGACTGCAGCCATTTCTCATCATACAGTAATTAGCTGAAACAATGTCACCTTCTCTATTATGTGAGTTAAGTAGGATTTCTGTGGCAGATCTTGTCATTTAGCCAATGAAGAGTGCAGAAGAATTCATGGTGCACCAATAATTTTCCCACAGTGAAACAGCTGACCTTTGCTGCAAGCCCGGATTAACACCTCTAAACTGAGACTGAAACAGTTCTCTGTCCCGTCTGAGCTGCCGGCTATTGAACTCATTGCATTAGAAGCTTTTCCTTTGCAGTGAGTCAATAACCCAAATGGACGAAGGTGCACGCTCAGGAGTGCATGAGTGTCCTTTAAGATCCTGATGGAAGTAATCAGCAAAGTGCACTTCAAGAGAAACACAGAGACAAAACACTGTGTCCAAACATGCTTTTGTGATTTTTTTCCCTTCCTTTCTTTCCAGAGTTTTTGCTTATTTTTAGTGAAAAGTGAAGATCAGGAGCTGTCGACGGAGTCAAAGCCTTATGTCAGTTTCGACCTTGCACAGTGCCAGACCTTTAACTACACTTCTCTGATAACTACGTCCTTATGAGGTCACAGTGACTGTCACAGTGTTGTAATGAATGGCAGTGCAATGACACAGAGATTTCAGTGTGGTCACTGAAGTTGTCTCATTGAACACACCCGTCTATTTAACACACCTCCCTCCATTGTTCACTGCCCTTACAGAGGTGTGATTTCTTCTTCTCTGCAAGAGTTTGCTTTAGCACGCGCACATGCACACACACACACACACACATGCATGCATTCATATATGCACATATACACACACACACACACACACACACATTCCATAAACTGCACAATGCTGAAAACAAACAATCCAGCTGACAAAATGATGGATGCAGTAAGTGTCAGGTTTTTATGGCTCCAGTGTTAAATGCAGAATGCATGTGTTGGTCAAATAAAAAAACGGATTAATGAAAAGTGCAGTAAATTCACTGAAGAAAACAACTTATTTGCATCAGTTTTCACTTTACTGAATTTTTTTCTTTTTCACACAAGTGTCTCGGTGGATCATGTAGAGATTGAAAATCTGCAAAACAAAAATCTCCCTCTACTTTTAAATTTGGTAAAAAAAAAAAAAAAAAAGAAAAAAATAAAGAAAAGGCAAAGATAAAAATAATTCCCTAACTGTATGATTTGTGAGATTTTTCTCCACAGTTGTCTTTAAAACTGAATGCTTCTAATGTTGGCTGATTAAGAAATCTGAGTTATTTTGTTTTTTTTCTCAAGATGATCCCTAAAAGTAGTGAAGACATAAAGAAGAAGGGCAGACAGCTCAAACGCTGCTGACAAATGCAAACATAAATTTACATAAATTCATTTGTGTTCTTTCTGTAGAGCACTTGGAAATTTGGGGAGTTTAAAAATAAATATATGTGGAAATATATTTAAAAATTTAAAATTGTATGTGAACAGACAATATCCAAAATTTAAGGAGTTAAAAAAACACCTCATGCCTCAGTTTGATGGCTTTCCTAAACAAATTTTGAGTGTTTCAAGAGTTGCACACAGTGTGTACAGAATGTAGATATTTCCACAAAAGTGCGCCTGTTGGTTAAGCAACACCTTCACGTCTGCCAGTGAGAATATGTCAGAAAGAAATGGACAAAGCCAGCACACAAAAACCTTCTAAACAGCTGCTGTGTGTCCGAATGGCTGACATGTCCCTCGACTGTCAAACAGCATGGAGCCTCTTTCCCTGCAGGAGAACTGGAAATACACCAGTTTGGATTTGTGTCGACTGTGTTTTCTGCGATTTTGTGGAGTCACACAAAGGTTTTCTGGTTTTACTTTCTATCCATGACATATTTCTGCCTCTTTATCCCTCACCATCCCTTTCACAGTACATCCCCTGCAGTAGGAGAGGAACCCACATCAAATTACTGCAAGTCTGTGTCATGCTATTAAATCAAATACTTTTGTCCAATTATTAAAACAAAATAAAAACAAAACAATGCCAACAGGGAACTTAATGAAAGACTTTGTACCACCACAGGCCTAAAACTAGATGACCTGAGCTCAAGGTGTCATAGTATTACACAGTTTAAGACATGTGATATTTTCTGATCCACTATCTACGTGGAATTTACTCAGTTATTTCATTTTCAAATCCTCTCTCACAACCCCAGGCTTCTTTTCTTCATTGTATGCACAGTACAGAACTTCACTGACAGAAAACTGGCCAGCGGTCCTCGATTTTGCAGAATTCGTAATCTACAGGTTCATAATGTCAGGTTGTAATAAAACACAACTTCTGAAACTACTGTAACTTTGATCACTTTGATCTCTCAGCAGCTGATGAAACATGTTGGCTCAAAGAGCAACAGCAGAGATAAGATCAAAGATTTGCTTCTTTTTTTAGTTACACCTGCTTTCGTGTTAGCTGTGAAATTTTTTTGTTATACATTTAAAAGCTCTATTGTCCACGTTTTAGCTTATTTTTCAGTTGCAATTAGAACATAAGAGTGTGTGAATTATGTCAATAATAATTATAACAATATTCAAATTTAAGTAGTTTTTACTAATGCTTATTTTTATTATATTTTATGTTTCCTCTAATAGAATTAATGCAAGAAAACTCGGGCAAAATTGTACTATTCCATGTATGAAAACGGTTTGATTATAGTCTGAAATAATGTAATAATAAACCAATAATTTCTACGTAAATAATGATACATTCATATTTTATTCTCTACCACAATACCTGACATTTTGGCACGTCCTTATAGATTGACTCTCACATGGAAAAATACTCATGTGACAGTACAAAAAAAAATATGTGTCGAATTACCACTGCGGTGGGTTTGTAGCAGGATTCTTCAAATAAATAAAAAGGCATCGCTTTATTGCAGCGGTAAAGTAGAGCTCTGAGAAATGTTCCTGTGGATGGTTAGACTCAGTGGTCCCGTTTGAGGTGGTTTTAAAGCCTCTATTATGGCCTGTAGCAGGCTAAATGGACTGTCAAATTGCGTTTTCATGTTGCATGTGACTTCAAAACATTTTTATGCTCGTGTACGTGCGCCACAATATTGGAAAAATGATGCTTTGCTGTGGTTTTGTGTAAAAGGAACGCTTAAGTTTGGGATTAATGAACTGAAGTTGTAAAATTTAGTCGCATATTAGCAAAAAGGATATATTGTTGTTGTTGTTGTTATTATTATTATTATTATTATTATTATTATTATTATTATTATTATTATTATAGTTATTATGTTTTGTCATTATTTTTTCATTCATAAGACCACCAAACTCATATTTTTGCATTATTAAATTCAACGGAATTTACTTCACATTTATTTTTACAAATTCCTGATCTCCCTTTTCCTTTCGTCTGCTTACAGAACGTATCCATTGCAGCTGACAGTTTATCTTAAAATCACAACAGCCTGTTCTCCAACCAAAACAAAAATAAATCCTACATGTAAAGCAACTCTGTTCAGCATCAGCGCCAGACGGCCGCTCCGGGATGGACTTACCGACACACTCGTTGGCCTCCCTGGCTGTGGCTCTTTGCCACGGTCTGTCGTAGTGGAAAGGTTTGCACCTGTCGCACTCCGGCCCGGCGGTGTTGTGCTTGCACTCGCACACCAGACTCCCATCCCGGTCCTTTACGCACCGAGACGCGTGCCCGTTGCATTTACATCTCCCTCCGACCTGCAGGTCTGACACGGCGTAGAAGTACGAGTCCCGGGCCAGCTCCGAATCGTCCTCGTTCTCATCGCCGAAAGTGTGCAACCGGCTGAAGATGACTTTAATGTCGGTGGCCGTTACCCAGTCCTGCAGCACCGGGGAGTTGTCAAAGTCGTGCGCCGAGGGTCGGCCGTCCAGCGTGCTGAAGGCGATGAGCCCGCCGGTCAGCGGGTACATGTCGGTGTGCGAGTCCGTGCAGACGGCCTCCTGCTCGTTCTGCTTCGTGATAACGGCCCTGTTTGGTTTGTTGTACATCTTTCTGCACTGGGTCGAGTAAAACTGAAAGGGTACCCAAGTTTTACCGTAGTCCATGGACTTGTAAATAACCATAGATTCAGGTCGAGGCGAGCAGAACTGCAGGCTCACATAAGTGACCTCAAACTTCTTGCCGAGGGACAGAGTCAGGGTGACATTTTGCGGGTACTGGATGAAGTTCTCGGACTGCCAGCAGGTGAGGTTGTGTGGATTATTGAGATCCGTCAGGTACGCTGGAGGATGGTACTTTTTGGGGTCCGAGGCATCACAGGTGTGACAGTTCCTGGTCCTCTCGTCTCCTTTTTCCGCCGATGTGACCACGCAGTATCGACTGGGCGTCTTACCGCAGGTGCTGGACACTTTCACCTCCTTACCGAAGGCGGAATTGACGAAGTCCGGGATGCATCGCCGTGGGTTGCCGTGCTCGTCGTAGCAGGGGTCCGGGGGAGAGGTCTGAGCCGCGAACAGACTCATCCCGTATCCGCCGAGGGCGCTCCGGCACGACAGGGACGCGGCGAGCAAAACCGTCAGCACAATATCCACAACCCTTCCCATGGTAGGTCCCCGGGTCCCTAAGTGCGTCCGCCGCTGGAGGTGACAGAGGAAGGAATGTGGGAAGAGAAAGAGAGTTAAGTTTGGAGATGGCACAATATATAGCTATAAATGTAGACTGTCTGCAAACATTTTTTAAACAAACATTGGGGCTGGAAATGAGCTAGAAGATTACATGACAGCCAAAAAGAGGAACATTCATTCCCAGCGCATGCATGCCAGGTTTGGTGAAATTTCAACAGAGCTTACCTGAGAATAATTTGAAAAGATGTCCAAATACCCGCGATATAAGGCTACTTTTCTCTATTAGGCTTCAGCCACAGCTCCTCTTGTGTTGTTGTTTGTTTCCTCAAATCTCCTGCGTAAAAACAGAGGAGCGGCTGGATTTTAAGACTCGCTAGTGTCCTTATAGCAGCAAGTCCCACTCCTCCTGCCTTTCACAATCTCTCTCTCTCTCTCTCTCTCTCTCTCTCTCTCTCTCTCTCTCTCTCTCTCTCTCTCTCTCACACACTCACTCACACACTCACACACACTCACACACACACACACTCACAGATCAAAAGAGAACACC
>JAQNCA010000024.1:17158320-17182919 GCA_029783725.1 Acanthurus tractus | reverse complement strand
TTGGTGGGGGTGGGGGGGCAGACACACATACTGTACACAAACACACACACACACACACACACACATTTACACACACACACACACACACACACACACACATATTTACACACAAGCTCTCTTCCATGGTCTGTGGGAGTATATCTCAAAGCCTGATCACACCGTAACAATAGGGAGGCACCTGCTTCCTCAGCTGAGCAGGGAAGCTCTCTTCCTGTTAGGAAGCAGTTGGTAATGGGATCAGTGGGAGAGATGGGAAGCAGCAAGGAGATGGAAGAAGAGGGAAAGAGAGGACAGCATGAGAAAGATGCAGAGAGACAGCGATGGGGGTGCAGTACAGTGCTGGTGCAGCTGGGAAAATTTGATGCATGTAATGCTAGACATTTGCAGGTATATGTTTTTAAATCAGAGCTTTTTGCAAATCATTATTTAAAAAATGAACCATTCTTGAGTCTTGTGCTCTGAAGTTTTGTACTTGTCCAAGTTTAATTTGGTCTTTTCAAGAGGTAGTCAAGGGCAGACAAGAAATATTGGGGAAAGTTGTAGAAAAACAGAGGTAAAAGAAGCACTGCTGTGTTGAAGATGGGGTGGATTAAATAGTTTTGGATGCGGCTGCAGGCAATGTGACCAACGAGGGCCAAGGGAGAGACTAAAGCTAAAAAAAAGTACAAGAATCTGTGACTAAATAGTTTTGATTGTTGCTTTTTTAGAATCAGTGGTTTCTCTCTGGTGGAAATTAGCTGACAAGGCTAAAGACCTTTTTAGCTTTGTGATCTCCATATTGGAGGTGGAGCTGTAAAAACAGACTGCTTCTGTTTACATCGACTTGGGTTATTACAGTATTACATAAACAGAATGCTTCTCCTTTTCTTTTGAAAAGCTCACAAGACTCTCTCTGCACTCTGTGGTCTTGTCTAAATCTGCGTTTCAAATCTCTCTTCCCATGTATGAATGTCCTTGTTATTGTCTGACTGTTGTGAGTTGCAATGCATGAAAATGTGGAAGTGACCTTGTTGACTCTTAGGGATGTACTGCATACATCCTCTTATGAAACATTACAGACTCATGAATTTACAACACCACTAGCAAATCTACGTAAACAACTCTGATGAAACTTTGGAGTCGGGAATGACTGTCTCTGTTGAAATCCAAATCAGTGTGTGTTGCAGCACATCTTAAAGTGCCATTTTCCATTAACTCTCAGTTTACAGAGTGGTGTTTTATTGTTAATTGAACTAATGGTTACTGATCTGAGCATAGACATATATTTTGGTTGTGATTTGATGCTTGGAACATAACATCTGCATTGATAAAGGAACCATCGATCAGACACCCAGCGCTCAATGAGTGTAACCTTTTCTCAAAATGTTCAGTAGCTTTAAAGATCTCCATCTCTGAAGGGTAAATGAGATCTTCATGATAAAATTTTTTCAAACGTTTGCTTAAGAATAAAATCATTTAAACTTCAAACAAACATGTAGTGAGGCTACAGTTGTAAAAACTTCAAAATAACACAATAACTTAACAGGAATCTGATGATGTCATCATTACTAATTTTACTTTACATGCTGATATAAACTTTCTCCTTATTATGCCACCTCATATGAAATCTTCACATTTTTTATTAGCTTAACATGTCTCCATTGAACCCCATCCTGGATGCAGGAGTCATCATAGCTCTGACTTATTAGTTCCTTCCACTCTCACCAGGCTCTCATCCAGCTCCGTCCAACCCTGACAATGAGCGGAGCCTTTAGCATAAGTGTCCTGCACGCTCAGCTCTCTCCCCCTGCTCGGTGCTACTCGGGAGACCTCATAGACACAATAGCTCCCTGGGGAGGTGGAACCGCTGAGAAAAAGAGCTACGTGGATGTGTTTATGTCTGGAGCTGTTGGTATTGTTGCTTGATGGTAACTGTAGGAAAAGGAGTGAAGTGGTGGGGGGGATAATTGAACTTCATTCCTCTTGCCTGCTGAACCTGGGTTTGCACAAGCTTCCTGCCCCAATTCTCCTCTGGTGTTTAGTGATGAGGTTGTTGTACTGTGTGCACAAGGATGTTTGTGATTATATGGACAATTGCTGAACAGATGTAACACACATTTTAAAAGGTAATTTTGTTTGTGTTGACTTTTCATGATGATTTTTAAGTTTGTATGTCTTCGAAGGCATAGAGAGACGGTTACTTTTTAGCTCTTTTGGCTAGTGTAAGATGAGAAATACAGCTGTTTAAGCTAGCTAACATAGCTAACAAGCTCAGAAACTTGGGGAGTAGGATGTGCTGGCTCTGTGTGAGTATAACAAACCACCTAATAAAACAGTATATCTTGGTTATTTGGCCCCCGAAACATCAGGCTAATCAGCTATTGGCCAGTGTTCACCCTTATGAAAGCATCAGTGATCTTGGTTTTTGTGGATGTTATAAATCATTCTAATACACATATATTTCCTCAAAATAATTTGGATTAAGGAAATTTAGGAGCAACTGATCAGCATGTTTCAGGAGAAACTAGCTTCAGGTGGGCAAACGATGTTTTATTATATCAACAGTTTGTACATATAGTGTCTTTGTTCTTATGCTTTCTCTTCTCTGAATGACAAACACAGCCTATCAATATCTACTGGTGTGGAGAGTTGTTTCCACTCAAAAGATGCAAAAAATACCTGCTGGCCATCAGCAGTTTTCCATTTGGTGCATCAAGTAAACATCAGCCTTCGTTGCTGCTAGTTCCTTGCACTTGCAAAAACACCCTGTTGTGGTTTGTGGATATTTCATGAGGATTTCAGGCAACTTTAAGTAGAAGAGATAATTGCATTTTTCTACTTCAGTTTATGGTTTATGGTTTACAAACAAGACCTTTATGAGATCTTTAGAATTGCTAGTAGACAGGTTTTGTGAATCTTCAGACAGAATCAGACCAGCTGCTTCCTTGGTTTTCCAGTGTTTTTGCTAAGTTAAGATAACAAAAATTAAATGTACTAGCTGCTGGGTATTGTTTTTTGAAAGATTAAGTAAATATATAAGGATGACATCAATCTTAATATCAAGCTTGCTTCACACTTGAATAAGGGCAAATAAATATTTTCCTAAAATTCTGCAATATGTATTTTAAAGGGAACAGTGTGAGTTGGTTTGTCAGGTTTAGTTTTAGGTGAGTGGGTGTGTAAGAGCAAGTGAGTCATCTATTAGCTCTGTTCATGACAGCTTTCATTTATTTCTAGCTTTCATGCGAATGGGGAATTTGTCACACTCTCTGGGGAAATTTTGAGAAGATGTAATCAGGCAAAAACAGTTTGCTCATTTCAGTCCGAGTGCTGAGTTAACATTGTCAGGACTGAGTTAACAAACGCATCAAAACAAGCACATGGAATATGTGTGTAGGTTAAGCTTGGATTAATATTTTTAAAGCTTCTGAGAACTTGGCTATACATGTCATAAACAAAAAAAAAAAGTGCTGAGCAGCTCAAGTTCTTAAAAAAGCCAAACTTTCAAAAAAAGTTGCCCTCATGTCTTAAGGGAAGTATGTTTTTTTTTTTTTGCCTCTCAAATTTGGATGTTCCCTAGTGCTGTTTTTCCATGAAGAAATTTAAATATTTGCTAAGAGTAGCTTAAAAAATCTGTCATGCACTGACATAATGCATTTCCAACCACCATGTAATTTCTCCTTTGACCAAATTCCACTTAATACTCATTAAATGTCCCAGTGTTGATCTAACAGCAAAGTTTTACATAATGTCATTATCATAATCTTTTTCTAGTTCAAAACAAATATCCCAGATATATGCAATGTCAGACATTCATGAACATTTAGAGACAAAATATTTAAATGTCAGACTGTTCAGAAAGGCATCTTTAAAAACATATTTGTTGTCTATCATTTTCGAACCAATCACAGGTCACCCCCTTGTTCTCATCTGTAGAAGCCATCAGTCAGTGAGCCAGGTCATCCAAGTATCAATGAAATGAGTAATATCATGAGATGTGATTCTGACTCAAAAGCAAGAGAAACTCTGTATGTTTCTGACAGATTTACAGGGATGATTATTTACTCAAACTTTGGTGTCAAACAAGACACTGGCTAAATACTCATCTTCTCATCTGAAGAGCTGTTGATGAACTGTATGGAAAGTAATAGATCTAACCACATTGCTTTGGTTTCTCCAACTGCCCACACAGAGCTGAACAACATGGTTATTTTTCACAGAAATGTCATTATAAAAACTCAATTTTACATTTTTTTAGGCTTATCAGTTAAAAAAAGTGCTTAATCCATTGATGACATGCCATTTGCGTCAGTGTAAATATCAGAAATTGTCAATCTCTTGTAGGTGGACTCCATCTCATCGAGTTTTCAGGGTTTTAGAGAAGTCCAAGTATATTTATTACAATCATTGTAGTTTGATTCTACTGATCAACAAAACACATCATATTTCTATGGGTGCAATCCTACCAAACGCAAATCTTCTTTTCACCGTGCAGGCTTCGTGTGCTTATTTGATTACAGGATCATTTGTGAAATAATGTTACTTGTGTGAGTAACATGAATCGTGAATCGATCATGAACTATTGAATCTAAATTGCTAGCCAAGTCTGTTGTGTTTGCAGGAAAGCCAGCGTTTATGCTAGCTGGTTGGAGATAATGCTTATGCTAACTTCGTTTAACTGGAATGAGATAACAGAAATACATTTTATCATCTTAGCTAGTGCAAACTCCCTACCTACTTTCCTCCAAGCCATTTCTTTTTTGGTTTGGCCTCTGTCTGCATACCAAGTTGCATTATAAAGCTCCAGGTGGGAATTCACTGCCACAATTATCTTGTACTCCATGTCTGATCCAATGTCTCGATGGCGGAGGTTGGTTATGTCTGTGACCTGGGACGATCTCAGAGCTGATTTGCTTCTGTGACATAGTTTCATAGCAGAATTTTGCACTCAAGTTGGAGGTTTTCAACTTGTGCCAAGGAAGAAAATAATGTGAATAATGTGACTTTATGGATTTTCACCCAGTTCATGTTGTGTTGTTAATGTCCCCATGTTGTTTGCTTTGGCTTAGTATGTGTGTATGCTTTGTGCTGTGGGAATGCACCACATGAGCAAATGACAGGGTTTTCTTGATAAATGACGAAAGGGCAGTGATGCACTATATATATAGTTTGTGTTGACCATCACATGCTTCTTTGCAAATGTTATTTGATGACTGATTACATCAGATGCAAACAGTCAGCCCACAAAACACCTGTGCTACTGAGGAAATCCAAAAATCTGGTGTTGCTGGTGAAGAAGTGATCATGGACGAATCTGATTGTGTGAACTTGTTTGATTGTAACACTTTTCCTTATCAAGTCTAAATTAATATTTTTAACCACCTTAAAGATGGCTAGGATTCATAAATCTGTAACTCAACTCTTTTAAGTCAATGATGGGACTTCCCTGGCATCTGATTATGCATATAGCCTTTGATGGGATGTGTTCATAACAGAACTGAAACAACTTGCCACACCTGGGCTGTCCTCAGACGCTACATTAAAACAAAGAACAGCCCTGTGCATAAACAAGTTGAACGTTATAAAGTGAAGTTCAGCATGTCTCGATGAGTAAGTGCAAAAGATGTGATGTACCTCCCAGTGTTTTGATCATACTGGAATTATATATTTTACTGTTCTTTAGAATGTCACTCAGATATACAACTGATATGATACTGATTTTAAATTGCCAAGAGCATTTTTCGTCCTATACCCTTACATGAAAGTCAGTTAGTAAAAATCGTGGACTTTTTTTGGTTTTCCAAATTGTTGCTGTCAAGGCTTATTGAGAAGAGTTTAAATGTCATGCCACCATCATATCAGGTTATTTCTGCCTACTGGCAGAAATAACCTGGCAAGCATCCAAATCCATAATCCATGTATTTGCACTGATTGTGCATATATTTATTTTTTTCCTATATTTTTTTATCTTCTGTATATGTGTACATATTTAGTTATTTATGTTTAGGTTCTGTTTTGCATTTTGCTTCTCTCCATGCTATAAGTGACACCACCTGCCGAAACCAAATTCCCTGTATGTTGTGAACATACTTGGCCAATAAAGCTGATTCTGATTCTGATTCTGATAACTATCCAATATGTGTGTTTCACTAATAACTCGACATCTCTGTTACTCGAATTTTGACAAAGGTCATTATACAGCTCTTTCTCAATCCGGAAGGACAAAACTGGCATGAAGATAGAGTTTGATTGTTGTTGTATGGTTTCATATCCTCAGTGCAGAACATTATATCTAGTTTTGCCCTTGTCAGTATTTTGCATGATTTTAAATTGCATGGTGGTGGTTGAAGTTGAAAGCTGTTGAGGTCGAATATGTGTTGTTCTGAATCTGACATTTCAGGAACTATGGCAACAAAACAGCGATACAAGCAACACCATGTCTGTTTTCCCTTCCCCTTAGAAATATCTCTTTAGGGTTTATGTATCTAATTTCCCAGACTCATTTTCATACTCAGCGGTGATCAGCCCACATGCAAAACAGGCATGATAACACATACTGTCCAGTAAAAAGGGGAGCATGTTTGTGAGTGCATGTAAATGTTATCACATGCACACACAAATGAATTTGAAGATAATATTCCACAGAATACATGAATGGGGGATAGGATTGTGTGTTGTGTTTTGATACTTAATGTCAGCTGTATCTCTTGTCCCTCCACAGAACCTGAGAGGTGAAGATGCAGCACACGTCGTGCACAGAGGACAGGATCCAGCATGCCCTGGACAGGTGTCTGGACGGACTGAGACAAAGCCCTACAGCTGCACATCACTGGAACGGTAAGACTTAAAGAGCAAATGATGAAAAGACCACAGCTGAGATTTGTTTATGCTGCGAAGAGTTTATTCAGGGCAGGTAACGGCATCTAATAGCATTTCTACACATAGAAAAGAAATCATAGAAAGGAGAACTCACCACTGAAACAGGTTTAGTTTTTGTTGATGATGATGATTACATTACATTTTAGACTCTCTCTGATGTGGTTTCCAGTTGATATAGTCAGAAAATATTATATATATATCTCATATATATCTTATAAATCTCATTTAATACTTGAAAATATATAGATATTTTTTTAAAAGCCCCCTGAGGAGTGCATAACTCTGCAAACATATCTGCATCATCGTCTGAAGAGACAGTAATCATGGGGCATATGCAGTATTACAGTGCCATATGTAGATGTAGTTTAATTGATAACTTTTTCCTCAGTGTGGTATTGAATATTATAATATTAATCATTTAAAATAAAAAGTTCTGGATGTACTCCTGTCTCTGAAGCCACACCAAATTCTTATCACTTGTAATAAGGTTTTTCAATCACCTACAATCACTTTTCAATGAAGTAGTGGATTATCCAGTGTTTGCAGCTCACACTGTAGCTCAGGTAGTGGAGGTTATTCAATTCTTTTAATAGCAGTAATTTTAACATGCCGTAGCAGGAAAAGTGCAAGTGTATTCAATAAAATGAAAAATAGCTGCATTCTATTAAAAGGAAGTTCTGACATATTGTGTTGGTGTTGTCAAAGAGCCTATGCCTACGTGTGCACCCACAGATGACGATATTTACAACACGCTGAACGTTGGGTACGTGCAGATTTGTTTGAAGATATAAACTCAGCTTGAGCTATTTTTATTGTGCATTTCCTGATAACAAGTGAAATGACAAGTACCTCCTGCAAAGACAAATTTTTGCTGGAATGATGGTTCAAACCTGCCACCTAACGTGCTCAGGGGCTGCGGAGAATTAATGTAAGATCCTGTACAAACTTTTTATTTGTTGTGAGGTGTAAGGGTTCACTGGTTGGCTAGTCTAGAGACACTTACATGGATTGCTCAAGGCCTTGTGGTTATTGCGCTGGGTTACTTGCAACTGTTTTTAGGTAAATGCAGCACATTTTCTCAGTAATATCAACCCTGGTACACACATTTGCATGTGATCCGTGCTGTTCAGAGTGCTGACTCAAAGAGATGGCAGTTGTTTGTTCTCACTATCCGAACACAAGGGCAGCTTGTGACAGACACTCAACACACAGGGCATATGAGCAACTGTGTGTTTGAGCACGTTGTCAGTGACACTGTTGCTTTAAGATTTTGTTCGAGGGGGTGTTGCTGGGTCCTGGAGGAAGTTATGTGAATAGACAGCTGGGAGGAAGTGGTGGCACAAACCGCATTGTGTGAGTGAGGCATCATGAGCAGAAGCCACGGTGGTGCAGAGTGTAAAAACAATTTGGTTGATCAAATCAGCATCAGCTTCCTCTACGTCAACCAGTGACAGGGAGAGTGACACCTGAACACATTCTAGGTTTTCTATGATGACAGACTGTGTCGTCAGGCAAAATTTTGTCTTGTCCATTATCCTTGAATCACACGTCCCTGTAAGGAAAAAAGTTTTGACAGTAAAAACATGTTAGCTATAGCTGGATTTTTTTATTATGATTTTTCTTGGTTCCTTCTCCATAACACTTCTTTTTAATGTCATGAGCCTTTATGGTACAAGTTAGAAGATACAAGTTTTCAGAAGAATTTTAGGGATGTGTATGCTGTCTAAGAGTGTAATCACATCCTTGTGCACTTGTTTGTCAGATAATCAAAGTTACCTCCTTAAAAGATCATTGGAAACTTGCAGCTTTATATCCAGTGCTGACAGCTTATCAAGATAAAGCTCTCCAGTAAGTAATCAAGATAGTTGCAACAAACTTTAGAGAAATGCTGCAGTTGACAAGTTTCTTGGAAAAAATTCTGTGTAACCTGAACAACTGCTGATGTGTCACTGCCTTGGAAACTGATCTCCTCAGAGATTTGCTTGGAGTCATTGTGAATGAGGGATCAAATGGAAAATAAGGTGCTTGAGAAGAGTCAGCAATCATTCTCAGTTGTTTTCGTGAGTGCAGTATACCTCAAGGTTTGTGTGGTTTGAGATACTGTATGCACAGCTTTCTCCCGTTGCTTTATCTCGCGTTACCATTTCACACTGTAATAGAAAACTTGCAATCAGAGCTGAGATCTCCTTCTTTTACATCCCAAAGTCTAAATTGTCTAAATGAAAAGTTTCTAGGAAGTTGGGGTCATATTTTAAATCCACTTGATGTAGTCTATCCCCATAAGTTTAAATATCTCACATTTTTGCAAGTGTCTCCTTCAATCCTCTCAATTTTCCTTCATTTTGTAAACACTAAGTACCAGAACACGTTGGGGAGGATACCTTAAATGTTTTTTTGCAACAGGAAATCTGTCTTACCAGTGCACAAACATCCTAACTGAAACACTGAACAAAAGGTGATAAAAACACACCCTTGATGTATGCAAGCACCGACAGTTATGTGCTTTAAAGCCCTTACAAGAGTTGTTGCAAACCTGCATTTGGCTCATGTCAGTTGAACACCAAAGCTGATTGTCTGACTATCACTTTCTAAACAGTGTTGTATATGGGATGGTGTTAGAAGCACCCTCATTACTATAGAAACAAGTAATGTATTTGTCCTGTAGGCTATGGTTCTGTGTATTTCACGGAAGAAATGAATTACCTTATATGAACTGGAATACAGCATTTAATAATGAACAAATTACAACAATACGCAGAAAAGTTCTGCTTCAGCTGGATGTCCCAATGTACAGGTAAAACTGATGTGCAACAAGCATGTGAGATTTACTGTTAAGTCAGGGTAACTAAAAATTTTATTGTATTAAGATTTAACTATTTTAAATTGTTTTTATTGTTCTTATCTTCTTGTATCTCTGAATGTTTTGTCTTATCTATTTTAATAAAGCACTTTGAGTTGACTATAGGTATGAACTGTGCTCTAGGAATAAAATTCTTCACCTTGTCATAAAATGCAATCATGGTAAAAGCAATAATTCTGTTGTATTCATGTAGAGGGCTGATGATCTATTGTAAGTTAACTATTGAAACTACAGCTTTTGTTTATATAGTTAGAATCAACATTGAACAAAAAGATACTTGACAAGAAATTAAGAATAGTGAAAATAGTGAATGACTGGGCTTCATGCTTTATCAGTCAAACACCATTGTGTGCTTCATCCTATATCTGATTGACCATCACTGTATGAGGAGAGAGTCACTGGATAATATTGATTTAAAAATTTCATCTTTAGCTGCTTTTTTTTTCCTGAAATCAAAACTAATACAATCTTGGCTCTCAAAATATTTGCTTCTGTTGCTTCGCAATGCTGGGATTACAAACAAACAGTTCATGCCTTCTGTTTATATTCCAAGACACATTCAAGATCGTGGGTGGCTAGTTTGTTTGTGTTCTTGTTTAACTTTGGTGTTTTCTCATGTCAGTTCAGATTTGAACTGAACAGTGTGATTACAACAAGGAAAGTTATTATGGCAGCGGTTTGCCAGCCAGCGATTCCTGTGTTCTGTGAGGTAAAATGGGTGTTTTTGTCAAAGGAACCTGGTGGCTTTAAAGAGAGCATAGATGGATATATTGGCTATAGTTCCCTGTTGAAAATGGATGCTTGAAGGCAAGGTAAAGCAGTACTTCTAGTTTTGGTATTACGCAGATTATGGTGGATAAATACCTCATTCAATTCAATTTCAACATTTCATTTTAAGATCCCAGTCAATGCAAACTGTTCAGCTAAACAGGTTCATAAGTGTGTGACTAATTTAGCTAACCAGCTACAAAGAGAGCTGCAGCTGTGGTTTTACTGAGAAGCAGTTTGAGGTTGATCTAATGAAATGCTTCACCATACAAACATGGCTTCTTTAACTCACTGATTGAGCTGTCATGCAATGTGGTCCTGCACTACTCATTTGCATACAAGATTTTATTTGTGGAAACAAGGCTTGAGGGGCTACATTAAAGTAAGCTTTTCTGCCTTCAGTGATATATTATGTTTGTTTGCATATACAGTTATGTGTCCAATGGGGTTGGAGCAAAAAATGTGGTCATGACGTTAAACATGTGGCTTCTGAATCCACTTTTATGTGAACTGTTTGGCTTTCGTTGCATGTTGAACGTGTTCACTGACATGAATCCACATGTGATGCCTTTCAGTGCTGATGTGCTCTGCGGGTCAGTCGATGAACCGCTGGAGCCTGGAGGAGATGGTGAAAAGAGACCCCGAGAACTTCCTCATCCTCCTACAACAGATCATCAGGAAGACCAGAGAGGTGAGGGGAAAAAGGTTAAGCGTCATGGTCAGAGAGAATTTATTGTCCATTGTATATTTTTTCTACACAGACGATAAATGAAATAGTGGACAGAGCCACCCATGTTTGTAGAGTCCTGTTTTGAAGCCTTAGGTTTCGCGTGCTGGCTGTCAACATTTTGGTTATTTTTGGAGCCAGAAGTGCAAAGCAACTGTGTCCTTTTTTAGTGTAATTTTAAGCCTCAGTTTTATTTAAAAAAGTGAATTGTTGCAAAATTTAGCCTTGCACAGTTGTCATGAACAGGAAATAAGCTATATTGACTAAAACTGTTTTTCTTATCAGGATGTGAACATATTTATCTCTGCTGTAAAACTTGTCATTTTATAATGGGCCTCTACGAGGTCCGCTGACTGGCTTTTGTCAGCAGCCTCAAGTGGCCGTTTGAAGAATTGTAGTTTTTGGCACTTGTGTTGTATAGAAGTGTCTCACTGCTCTTTTTCACTCTGTCTGTCCTTTTCAATGTGTGCATTTGTGTGTGTGTTCAGGTTCAGGAGCAGTGTCAGTATGAGCTGGTGGCCCCACTTGCTATCATGTTCTCCTCCACGCTACTTCAGGTACAAACTGCCTTGGTCATTCAGATGTTATCAAAAAACTTCCCGTCACCTCTCATTACCATTCAGAGTGTTTCACACGTGTAAGAGCTTACTCCATCAAAAGGTCAGCTAGTTCCTCAATCCAAACCACTAGAACGTTTCTCTTTTTTTAAATTTTGAGGTGCTATTATGAGAAAAGCTCAACAACTTTTTGGTTGACAAACATTACTGCTTTTTTTTTGTATTCACACTCCTTAAAATGAACTGTCATGTCAAATCTGATCAACTGATTCAGCATTAGTTTGACAGCTTGCTGGTAAACAGAGAACACAAAGGCCAACGCTGATTGAAAACTCTGACAGGATAACATGTTTAGCACAGTTAGTTTCACATTACCTACTGATCAGAATGCCAAATACTTCTCACAATTGTCGTCATTATGTTTTTTTTGGATGGACCGGAAACATCAAAGGTCATTTTGAGGCTTTGCCAATTGATAATATTACAGCTCTGGGGTTTTTTTAGTGGCAGATGTACCTTTGGTTATTTGTCATAAAAACCTGTAATAGAATGATGCTGTGGTTGATAAAACGGGCACAGCATTGCATTATTGTACGTAAGAGGATTATTTACCTCATAAGGTATGAGACATACCTCAGTGGATGATGTAATGACGGATAAGAACAAGAAAATGTGACATGAGTCAAGTGGTGTTATGAAATTATGAAGTCCAGTAAAACTCTTAAATGGGTGTAAATCATCACATTATCAGGCTTGATTTCATAGCTCATCCACCAGGAGGAACCCCACTATTAAACCTTTCCTCCAATGTTTTATTCGGTTGCAGACACCATACTGTCCTCCAGACACAGAGCTGCTGGAAGAAGCTATTGAGGTGTTTCGCTGCTTCCTCACCTGGCCTGAGCCTTACAGCAGTGTGTGTAGAAACCTCCTCTCCACACTACAGCTGGAGATCAAGGCCCCAGGTAAATATAGATAGGTTAATGGGGAAATATAGGCTATTTTTTACCAGTGTGCTGTTGGTCTCTGACAGACTTACTTACTTCTTTTTCTCAACCTTTGTAATCTTCCTCCCCCTATTGGCAAGTCAAAGAAATGCAAGTTTTAAGATTGAATGTGAGAATAAAGAAACTTATCATATAGCTTACATCCACCTCAGCAACAGCAGTGGCAGGAAGATGATACGACTTCATGCTGAAGTGGGAACTTCTTCCTAAGAACCTGAAATAATTTGATAACGAAAGTAGCTTCAGCATTTATGAAACAAAAATGCAGAAGCCACCTACGCTAAAATTTATAGGCAGAGTCAAAGGAAGTGCTAAAAACAAAGGAACAGATATGAATGAATACATTTAGATTAACTTATTGAATGAGCATTAAATGGAGAATTGATGTTGGGGGGGGGGGGTTGTTGTTGTTGTTTTTTACAGGCCAAGAGTGTTTTCGCAAATTTCAATTGACTTGTAAACCACTTCTTTGAAGATATAAGATATAAGCAGAATAATAGTTGCATGACAAGCTGCTTAAAAATCTGCTGTGACATTTTGAACACGATGTTTTTATTGTTTTGTTTCACTATAAACCATAATAAGATCAAAGAAAGTTTTTTCCTCTTTTTTTCTCAAAGGGATCTCCTTTCAGAGACTGGTGAGAGAAGAGCAGGGCCTTAACACTTCCAGCCTGAGTTCCAAGACCATGTAAGTCCTCACAATAAAAGTAAATGTACCATCTATAGTAAGTAGAGTTTTATACACAGCTGCAAAATGAAAAAAAGATTAGCTGATTAGTCCATCTGAAGAAAATAAGCTGCCAGCTATTTTGTCAGCTGATCATTTTGTTCATTGCTCATGCAAAGATGTCAAACATTTGCTGGTTCCAGCTTCTTAATCGTAAGAATTTGCTGCTTCTCTTCGTCATTTATGATACTAGAGTCTTTCAGTTTTGTGCTGTTGGTTGGACAAGAGAGGTGACTTGAAGACACCACTTTGAGATCCACGAAAAAAAAGAGAACATTTTCCCTTTTTTAAAAAAAGAACTATTTACTTACTGATTAATTATAATTAAAAAAAATTAGATTACATGATAATGAAAACAATTGCTAGTTGCAACTTTAATTTTACAGTTTAAACATTTGATGTAGTTTTACATAATTTAGGATTTAAAATAAATTGTAAAGCACTTCAGTTTCCCCGTGGCATCTGTGACTTTGCAGGGGCATCCATGCTGAACAAGTGCTGCTGATTCACACATTTGAAAAGGACATTTTCTATATGAGTGCTTAAATTTGCTTGTATCCCTTTAACCAGCTGTGAGTTCATGACCATCTATTTCCAGTTCACTTTACTTGCGTGTTATCACCGCACTTTTAAGCTTCTGCTTTCCTCTTAAAATTGGCATTTTTTTCAGAAATGCGAGTGGTTCATAGTAACTTTATCTTATCTGATACCATTATTTTAAAAACAAAAAAAAGAATTCAATTCAAACTAAACTTCACTAATTCAGTAGGAAAGTCCCTTTTCATCCCCTTCCCCTTCCCCTTTCCCGCCCACCACCAACCAACCACCACCATCGCGTCTTTTTGCATCTTCTCCCTTGTGAATTTGTGTGCATGTTCACATATTACCAGTGACAACATCTGTCTGTTGCCTGCAGGACGGTGCTGCTGATGAACCCCAGTGAGGTGCCCGCTGACTTTCTCTCTGTGGCTGAGCAGCTAAGTTGCATTCAGCATTCGCAAAAGGAAACCTACATCACCTTGATCAAACACGCCTTCCAGTCCACACTAGGCACCAAGTACCCCCTTCACAGCATCCACAGAGCCCTGCAGGTATTTGTTTAGAGCAGAGGTTCAGAGACTGAATGGACTAGAATCTATAGATAGTCTAGTAAAATTTTTGCTTTATATTCTCTTCATAGAAAGGGTTATATTATTGTTTCACTTACACAAATATAACTTTGAATGAAATCTTGCCTGTCAGTAAAAGCTGCATTTCAGTTTAAAAGCTAATTGTTAGCATTTAAAATAAAAAAAAAAAAATTAAAATCATTAGTTTATCGTATTACAAGTAAATTACAAAAAGGCTTTATGGTATTAAATATTATACAATCATGGAAAGAACACCAAGGAAATGTGAAGCATTACATCTACTGTATGTTTCAGCCATGTTTGTGTAAAACAAGTAAACACATACCTTAAGGATGTGTGTATTATTTGAAAAATTAGAGAGCATAACAGTATAAGAATGTGTCAAGACGAGCACCTTACTGTAGCAAATTATGATCATTTCTTCTAGGCAAAAAAAGTGAATGAATTGGAGGAGATGTTCTCCACTGTGAATGATGTGTTGGAGACAGCCGCTGCCATGAGCGACCCTCTGCAGGGCCGCAGGCATGTCATCCAGGAACTCGAACAACTGAGGATCAGGATGAGAATCCCAGCATCCAATGGGAGAAGGTCTGACGGTAAGAGGGCATATTTCATACGGAAGATATTTATATTCATACAAATATGTGTGTGTGCTTGTATGTGTGTATATATATGAAGTATGTCACATGATAACAATAATTTTGTTTTTATTTTTGTCCCTTTTTAAGGAATGCTACAAACTCTGCCATTGCCTACAGCAAAGTGCTACATGTTTCACTGGGAAAAAGACAACTTTGGTAAAGTATTCTGTATGATACTTTATTGATTGTTGGAATTTTCTTCCATACCTCTTTCAGTTCCATAAAATCCATTTTAATATGACAGAGGAACAAATTAACCATATTTCAAGTACGAAGCATATTTTAATTTTAATTCGTTTGTCTTGATTCCTGCAGATGTTCTGAACACCCTTTTAGAGCATGACCCTGATGACCTGATGACCTCCAATGGGCATACTGAGGAGGAAGATGAGATAGACAGTGGTGATGATGATGATGTGGAGAATGTGAGAAGGATTCATGTAGAAGAAGATAAAGAAGATGGAGTTGACTTGCATTCAATGTCTATAATCCCTATCGGCTATAACTCCAACCCTCGTGCCTCCACCTTCTCCACCATCTCCACACTGTCCACCGCCTCCAAAGACTCTATGTTTTCCACCTTGTCTGTAACCTCGGAGTCCTACGCTCCGTCTCTCTTCTCTGTAACTTCGGGAGCAGATAGTGACTTCTCAGAAGATTTTGATGATTATATCTGTTCTTCTCCAGTGGCTGAAAAATGTTCGCCAAAGTCTGCACACAAGACTTCGGCCCGGCTCAGCCAACAGTTTTACCGACTCTTCATCAAACCCAAGAGCCCGCTGTCTCGGGCCAAAAGCTTAGGAAACACAGAATCAAAAGACCTTTTAGTGGTTCGAGAGAGGCGCTCCAACTCTCTACCACAGCAAGTCAAGTTAGGTAGTCCCGAGCCCGTACTCCACCCACAAAGTCAAACTCTCAGACATGTCTGCTTCCGAAGGAGGCCTATTCTCAGCAGTGACGAGGACAGTAAGAATACTACACTGAGGGTGGTGGTGTTTGGTGCTGATCATGTTGCAGGGAAGGTGGCCCGGGCCTATAATAGCCTGAGGAGGAAAGAAAGTGCATGTCCACGTCTCAGCAGGGCCTTTAAGCTCCAGTTTTACTTTGTGCCTGTGAAAAGGGACTCAGCAGCTGGGCTGGGGAGTCTGAGATCTCCTAGTCCTGTGACTCTAAAAGGAGTGGCCCCACCTAATGTGAGTAGAAGAATAATCCTGCATTTTTGACAATGTGAAACTTAAGAAACATGTAGAAATACAAGAATTTGACTATTTGGTTGTAATTGTTGCCTTTGTAAAGCAGGATCTTCACCTCACGGGCACAGGGGACAGCACTAATGACATTGCCCATCTCCTTGGCATGTTGGACCCTTGGTACGAAAGAAACACCCTTAGCCTGCTCAGCCTGCCCATCAACGTTGTCTGCCAGGTACAACTGGAATTTGACTCTCACACTGCTAAACCAAAACTAATTCAAACATGGGACACAAGTTAATGGCCCAAAGTCAAAGGAGAGGAGTTATACAGCTCTCTTTACATGCATGTGCAGTTCAATTATGAAAATGATTAAGTAGCAAATTTGAGGACAAAAACTTTTGGGTATCCTGCTTCAGGTGGTTGAAAATTCTAAGTCAACAGTGTCTGAGAAAATGAACGATGTTAGCCTTTGTGAAGTCATCTCTCTCTAACAAGTTTGACAGACGGCCTAGCCTAGTCTGATGAGCATGAACTGATGAAGCCCCTTGGATAAGAGGCGAAACGTCTTCACAGACATATTACTGAGTCCAGTTGCCTTCAATTTATTTGCCTTGGATAACTATGACCTGGATGAATGAGAACATTCACAGATTTGAATTCAGCCTTCCACTTCTTCATCCTCCCTTAGTGTTGCCTCAGTGTCCTCAGATTGAGGTGGTGGATGACTCCACATAGGCCAGTGGCCTGACTTGCAATCTTCAACCATCTAAAACAGAAATACCAAAAAAAGATTCGTAGCTTCATACTATCAGCATAATCACTCAAAGGGTTAAACTGTGCGTGTGATGAGAGCTGTATGACCTGTCACCTTCTGTTTTAGGCAACACATTTATCAATCATCCCTCATAAATACAGCTTTATCGGTCTGTGAACACACAATAAAAGCCTAAAGCAAAAAACACCTTTCAACAATGTATTGTTAAGATGATTCTTACATTAATCAACCTGCTGTATTATTATTTTAGAAATTAAAATATTCTGTTTTGCTTCACAGCAAACATCAAAAACAGAGTCCGAATCATATGACAGCTCATATGAACAGCGCCTTCCCATCCTGGCCGACCTGGTCCTGTACTACTGTCGCTATGCTGCTCGGCCAGCTTTGATCCAGCTCTATCAAGCTGAGGTTAGACACATTTCTACATCAAAACACAATACAGATGCAGCTATAAAACGCTATAAGCAACCATGCCTTGCAGCCTATGTTTTCTGCTCATTAACCTGGATACTGGGGGTCCAGGTATCCAGACTGTGACACTCTTGTGAATAGAAATAATATGCTTGCTGTTTGTCATAACTTATGTACCAAAACATTGTTCCAAATTCAGTGAGTGATTGAGGATCTTTGCTGTTGTAGTTGACGTTAGCTTGTGGGGAGAGGAGGACTGAGGTGTTCGTTCACTCCCTGGAGTTGGGTCACAATGCTGGAACAAGAGCCATCAAGGCCATGGGTTAGTGTGACACATGCACACTCTAAACACATGCACCATGCCACAAAAAAAAAAAATCCTCAATGTTTTAAATTTAGAGAAATGCATCATCCGTTTTTATGAAGTCGAGACTGCACTATATTTATGGGAGAGGAACATCTGTTACTTCTACATCATGACTCAGTTTACTTCTACTTTTTTTTGGTTTGTACACGTCACCTCCTTTTGCACTTCTGGTTTTGAGTTTCCTTTGAGAATTTAAGACTAAAGGGAGGCTGTTTTTTCTATTACGCACATTATGCCTCATAGAGAATAAAATAAGAATAGAATAAATTGAGTGTTTGTTTACCTGCACCTGCTCATGAACATTAAACATATTTAACAGCATTGCACCATAAACTTGCAGTTTTTTCACAAATACAAACTAAACTTAAACTCTCATGTGGACCACCTATGGGTTTTTGTTTTTCTCATTTCATACAGGGGCTGCCAGTAAAAGATTTGGGATTGACGGCGACCGTGAAGCAGTGCCCTTAAAGTTGGAGGTGGTGTACAACAGGGTAGGATGCTGTATGATGCATGCAAGAATCACATTCATAACTTCACAGTTACAGTTACAGTTACAGTTCTGTGTCTCCTTTGTTTCAAATATGGCCACATCTGCATCCACAGGAAGTGGCACATTAAGCTAAAGCAATAAAATACAGAGTTTGCTAAACAGCAAATAGCATGTGCCCTGACCTGACAAAACTCAAGCCTCTCCCTCACAGTTCTTGTGGTTTGAAGAAGTAGACTTGTAAACATGTTGTCTTGCCTTACCAGTGTTATGATAACTTAATCTTTAATCTGTCCTTTGTCTTTCATTTAATATTTTTTTCTGTCAGTCATAATTTTCCCCATTTAAAATTGCTGTGGTAGTTCAGTTGAATTTATAATATTTAAGGTTTGTCATTTTTGAATGTTTTAGTGTTTTTTTCCAAAATAGCAGTGATCTTAATTTTCCCTCTCCTCCCATCCAGGTGGTGATTAGTGGGAGAAGCCAGTGGAAAAAAGAAAGTAAAGTCTGTACTTCGGTTAACTTAACCAAGGCTTGCAAGAATCCTGAGGAACTAGGTACGTTACAGCCTTAGGGCAATTAGGCGATTAGGGCAATGCACTGGCTGGGCCAGATTCAGCATAACATACTGATTACTGCCTATATACTGTATATATATATATATATATATACATACATATATTGAAAATGTATATGCTGTTGCTTTAGCCAACAATAAATGGAAATCTCTAATGAATTAATGCAAACAATCTCTGTCAGACTCAAAGATGGAGTGCCTGCAGCTCACCATGACTGAGGTGCTGAAGAGACAGAATGGTAAAAGCAAGAGGGGCTACAACCAGGTGAGCTAGACGTCGTTCTTGGTGATTTGTGGTTAGATAAAGTGCCGCAGCAGCACATTTTTGTAAACATCTCTGCAACACATTTTTTATTTAAATACTGACACCTCACTACGTTCTTGACTGCATCTCAAACTTATCTACACTAAATCTTTCATCTTGCCTGTGCTGAGAACAAAGCTTTTCACACTCACAGAAAGCCACAACACTGGCAAGACTCACGTCTGTTTTGCAAGTGTTTATTTTGGTAATAACATGTATGTCAGCATTGTAGCTAATCACTTAACCTCTTTTAGATATCAATCTTTGATTTGAAGTAGTCATTGCGCACCTTGGCAGAATGCAGACTTGTTTAATAAACAACCGATTTTTAGCTTGAGGCTTTCTTTGTCTCTTAACTCAGAGACAAAACTCGGGTCCTACAAACAAAAACAGAACTGAAACAAGGTGCAACATCAACAATCATCATATTAAGTTATGCTCAGATGTGCAAACATATAGACTTGCTTTTAGTGGGATTTTAAAGAATTTTCTGTTTGTTTGTTTTTTTGTCTGAAAGGTTTATTCATGCACTGCATTTAGTTTTGCTTGGTTTCTTCTCTTTGCAGCAACTAACCATGACAGAGGTGAAGGTGGACAAGGTGCAAGTGAGCGGTGCTGGAAACACAACTTTTGCTGTGTGTTTGGATCAGGATGAGAAGAAAATACTGCAGAGTGTCACCAGGTGTGGAATGAAGAAAAACACATGGACATATGTTTTTCCTCTCATTACTTGAAAGGATCTCCATCACCATAAATGTTAGCCAAAGCCCCTAATGATCTAATTTAACATTACAACTAAATGCCAAACCCAAATCTCAACATGTCTCAACCTATAAGAAAACAACCTTTAACCAGGCCTTTGCAGTTGGTTCTCACAATTAGAGCACTTTGCTAAGAGACATTGTCAGCAACAGATCAGACATGCTTGTTATTTCTTCTTTTATTCTCACAGTGGTTTCTTTTCTCTCCTGCATGCTCTGTAGCCGCAACCCAGTTTCAAGTCAGGGAACACAAAAAAAACAGAAGAGATTACACACTTATTTACACAATCTACTCACAACCATTGCAGGTGTTGTCTTTTATCTAACCAATGTCTCTCTCTCTATTTTGTATAGATGTGACATATCTGTGTGCTATAAACCTGACAGCTCCACTGACTGGAGGCTGAGAAAATCCCAGACTTCGGCCCAAATCCAGCCTCTTAACCCGACCTTCTGCTCCCTGCTCTGCCTGCCTATAGTCACTTTTAGTGGGGCTCTTCCCTGAGACTGTTGACCACTGGTTTGGTTGGTTTAAAGGAAGAATTCTGTGGACTGTTCCTTCTTTTCTCGGACTACCAGACACTGACTGAAGAGAAAAGTGGAATAGACATACAGTTTTCATTTCTGTGCGGTGTCACAAAAGCTATTGGGGTTTAGCTCATATAATATCAGCCTCAACATGATGGTTGGAAACATAAGGACCTACTGAGAATGGGTATCAGAAAACTGCAGACCTGACTGGCCTTTTTGTCAGTGCAAACACGCACCAAAGAATTCAAAAAACAAAGAACGACGAGAGATAAAATTGTTTTTATTATGCAGACTTCAGCTTTCTCTGTAGAAAGTCATTTGCTGTTGTTAAGGAAACTGTTTAAATTTAAGGTTTCAGTTCCTCTTTCCATTTAAGCAGAGAGGTGTCCTAGCCCAAAGTAACATCTAGAACGTAATTCAGTCAAACATGGTAAATCTGCAATATCATAAGAAGTTCCACAAGCTGTCAGTAGCAAATGTTTTTTATAAGCTGGGGTTCTACAGAAAGATGGAAAATATTTTTTTTAAATGTTCTTTAAGCCAATTTTTATGAACTTTTCTTTGGATCAATGTACATGGACGGAAAGGACTGTGAAGGAATGTAACATCTGTGACCAGCCTGCATGTAATGCTCCCCAAACGGGACCAGGTGCCTAAATCTGAGAATGGACACTATGGACTTACACAATATGTAAATTTTATGTATGTAAAATATTGTATTTCATGCTTCAACTTTAATGTTATGCCATAATGTTTTATATCTGTTTTACATGAGCTTAATAATGACATTCCTCCTAAGGAGTTGCATCAAAAAGTCAGTGGTTTAACTGGAGTTATAAATATGGCCAGCAGAGGACTCTGTTGGTCTTTTGACTTAAGTTAAAGAACTAATTACTTTAACAGTACAGAGTTGTGGTTAACTAAGTTTTACTTTATAATAATTGTAATTGAACTTATACTATAGTACATTTTTGCTCTTGTAAAGTGGTAACATTTCCTTAGGGGCACATATGTAGAATATAATACTGATATTATGCACACCTTCCTTTATGAAAGGGAATACTGTATACATACTGTAAACTATAATATTATCTTTAAAAAATCTAATTTTTTTTGCTGTAAATGGATAATATACTGATAATCTAGCTGAGACTAAAATAGTAGCACTGCAAAAAATATATTTAATGGAATCAAAGCACTTGAACATTAGATTAAATGAATCAGGTACTCTTATGTTCAGATAAATGCTTTGAATTGTTGGCCTTTGCGTGAATTCTTTGATGAAAATTTTTATAAATACAATATGATTTTATAACGTGAAATTAAAACATGTTAAATTTAAATCTTCATTAAAATATATATTTTCATCAGGAGATTGCTTTTATTTTTAATATATGTTTTTATTTAATGGGGTGCTTTTTATAGCAACTGTTTTTTTTTTTTTCTGCCTACATATACAGCAAGTACTGGTACACTGGCAAATAATTTAAATTTTCTATCACTTCACTCTACATTCCTCCTTTACAGTTAAGGTCACTGGATACAAATTTAATAAACTGGTAAAATGTGATGCACCATTTCTTTGAACAATTATCAGAAGCAAACACAGGATTTCGGAAATGGAGAAAAAATCGCTTGGCTTGCCAGCTTGTTATGGAGTTGGATGAACAAGCCAAAGATGTCTCTACTCATGACAAGAATTACAGCACTTTTAATTGTGAAACTTTATAAAGATTTAATACTGATATTGCAGTACCTCAATACTGAAATAATCTTTGAATACAAGACTTTAATTTGTAAGATGATTTTTTTTTACTTTGAGATCGTGGTCTTTATAATATTTTTTTATTTTTTATTTAATAATTTATCCATCTGTCTATTTATCAGAAAGGCATACAATTATCCGCATGTATACTTGAAGTGTTAAAATGATAGTTCATTGAGATAAGAGCTCTGATTGGTTACTTGCAGAGAGTGGTGGGCGTGGTCACAGTTGTAGTTGTCTGTCTGTTGAGCTGACTGGGGCTGAGTGAGGTGTCACAGGCAGCGTAAGAGACATGAGTGAATAGGGCCGTGCACAACATAACTGAAGGTAAGTTTTCATAAAGGCAAACGTATATGTCGTTTTGTTGAAGTAATTTATCTGTGCTTGCTGTGCACCTAGTCGCTGAAGAGGTAATGTCGACGGCTTAACGGTATACATTGTAGCTTTAATATTAACATGGCGGGTAATGACATTTGAGTTAGCCTCCTTGTAATGTGTGAAGATGCAAATTTCATGCCGTTTAATGTCAGCTTGCCGGCGTGAGTTTGATCAAAGTTCGTGTTCGGGCCACACTTATGTCTGCTTCTCTTCCTAAGTTAAAGTGTTTACGCTTTGGAAATGTTTTTTTTTTTTTCGGTGCTGAATGGGACTCATGTCTCCATGAAGTTGACGTTTTTCCCTAATTAGCCATGGGGTCTAATCTGATTTTGACAGCGTGCCACTGAACGCACTGCGCAGAGCAGATACAGCAATTTGGTTTACTCCGTTGCACCTGACTGAAACATATTACAACTCATGATAGTGACTATTTTGAAGGCTCCACTATTTTTAGCTAAATCGTCTTTGTTGTTGTTTTGTGAATGGGCTCTTTTACAAGTATTTCAGGCTGTAAAAATCATGCCACAGGACACCGGAAGACACGAGGGATGGCGGTTTATTTTTTCTCTACTGAGCTAATAATACATGGTTGATAACGGTGCCTGACCTGATTGAAGCCCTGGCTCTCTGTTGTGACTGGTGGAAGTCTAAAAGCGCAGCTGTATTTCCTTCGGCTTCCTTGTTTAGCATCCGAGCTTCCTGGTACAATTTTGGGGATAAAGGGATGTAGGGTGGCTCCAGTCTTTATGTGTTTGTGTGTGTCCCTTTGTAAGTGATATTTTTGTTCTTCAAACGTGCAAGAAGTAATTTTTCTTAAAGACACACTGGTCTTTAATGCCCCCACTACGTTTTTTTTTTAAAAAATTCTATATTAATCCCAAATGTTGATAAAATACAAGAGTTGAAATATTTCACTTTTGTTCTCACCACCCACTTAAGCAAAATCTTTCAAATCTGAACTGAAACTGAACTGGTGGCTTTAATTTTTGGGCAAAGCATGAGGAAATTACGACATAATGGTTGCAAATATTAGGACTAACAGCTGATGCTGGCAATCTCTTCTTATACCTGAGTCTCGGAGAAACAGGTCATGACATATGGGGACATCAAATTACTTAGTAAAACAAAAGTAACAATCGTTTAGCACAATTTTACTTTACATGATTTGTGCAAAATGAGTTACAGTCCATACAGTTTAGCTAACCTAACCTAAGCAAACTGATAGCCTGATTGTTAAGTCAAATTGGCTTACAATCTTACTGAATCCCTCAGTTACAATGTCACAAGAGTTACAGTGTTACAATATATTAAAAAGACAAAATAACCTGACTGACATGAGCTGTGACACTGTTTACAAAAAAAGTTATTAAACTTCAACATGTGTGCAGCGACAAATTTATACAATTCAAACTGCATTAATAGAAAAAAAAAAAAATAATTTTAAGTTCACAGTCCTAGCACGGTCATCCTTAGCATGTAGTGTTATTATGATGAACACAATGAATACAATGACTTTCACAGGACAAAAATTCTACACCTCTGCATTTTGTCCTGTATTCTCCAGTGTTTTGCTCCTTAAAGTAAAAATCTAGGTAACAGCACAGAGATGGGATGTCATTTACAGGCTACTCTGAGAAAAATGTGTTTGTTTTTCTTAAATTGCAACCGCCCCTATCAAGTAAATTCTAGTGGTAACTGGAATTGGGTATACTTATTGCTGCCGTCTTATCCTTTATGAAGAACTAAAATAGACACAATTTTGGATAC
>JAQNCA010000024.1:17140705-17153021 GCA_029783725.1 Acanthurus tractus | reverse complement strand
ATAGCTCTGTGTCACCTCTCTCTCTCTCTCTCTCTCTCTCTCTCTCTCTCTCTCTCTCTCACTCTCACTCACTTTCTCTCTCTCTCTCTCTCTCTCTCTCTCTCTCTCTCTCTCACTTGCTTTGCTCTCTCTCCCTCTCTCTCTGTCATAGGCTTGTTAGGTTCAGTACAGAGAGCATATTGTGTTGGTGTAGACAGACCTGCAGGATAGTTTTGTCCTGCCTGTACAGAAGGGGTAAGTTTATGCAAAGTAATTTTTGCCGGTTTACACCTGTTTACGGTCTTTCGCTTGTAATGCTTTGACTTTTAAACATTTGATAGCTTAAATTAATTGGATGGTTTTGATTGTTTTAAAGCTTCAAATTGTGCTAATGGAAAACGTTCGGAATTTTTGATTTCATTTTATTGGTGGTTAAGGGGTCCACTAAAAAGTTTTAGAAAGTGAAAAACACCTGGCTTCAGCCTTTTTTTGGGAAGTGCCTCAAATCTATTAATTATAAATCATAAAGCATTTGTGGTGTTTCTTTTACACTCAGGTTACGCTAAGCTTCAAGAGATCTCTATTCAAACAAAAGTATTCTCATAATAATGAGTTATTAGTCAGTCTTTTGAGAGCATTTTATTAAAGTTTTTATATGAATAAACTGACGTCTTATCCACTACACTTTGTGTTTATAGTAAGGCATTTGTGTTTGTAAAAGTGCTGCAGCAAGTGCACTTTTATTTGACAAATATTGATAAGTTTTTGTTATGGTCATAATGGTCACATGTTACTTATGCTGGAAAGATTGATGATGTCAGGGGGATGTCTGTGTACGTGATTTGACCGAATTTTATCTACAAATTTATTTGTGGGAGGTTTGAGAGGTGACTCAATAATCTCATTAATCTAAGAAATGAGATAAGGCCTGTGACTTGAGGGTTTAGGCAGGTTGGAGCTTTAGGCAATTTTTTAAAAAGGGTTAGTATGGGACTAATGCACCCTCTGTCGCCTTGTCATCATCAGTATATGTTTGTAGGTGTGTGCGTGTATGGATGTGCGTGAATGTAGAGTGCATTTTTAAAAAACAATCTTTTAACGTTATTTCTCAGCAGTAACAACTGTGGCATGAATGTAAGATGGAGGCTCTACATTTCATATTAACATAAACAATGAGAGAAGCACGTAGACATGCAGATAGAAATGATATTATTGTCAGCCCGCATCTGAACAGAGAGCGTTTTTAAAATAGCTCTATTCAGCATATCTGTGTAATTTTACACTCTGCTGTCAGCAAGCGAAAAAAGTCTTTACATTTACTGTCAGCCTGCAGAGTGAAAGGCTGATCACACACTTAATGTTCAACCTCGGACGAGAAGAACATGACTGACATTTCCTGATTGGGCCTGTCTTCTTTTTGCTTACAGCAGATAGACCCACTATGCATGTTAGACATGGCCAGCACGGCCCTGTGGGATAGCTCGAGCAGAGTGTGCAGCATGGAGCCAACAGGTACTCAAAACGCACACACTTCGATAAACACTCAGCATCCAGTTTTCGAATGTGTGCAGAAAAATGACTCGATCTCACTCTTGAATAAACACTGTTCATCCTAAATAGTCATCATACATTCACATAGTTTCTGGGCTGTTCTATGCTTATTTCAATACTGAGGAAAACGGATTCATATTTACAACTGAACACCCAACATCTCTTCTTCAGTATCAGCTGGCTGCTCCCCAGCAGTACCAGAGCAAGAGCTCTACCGCAGCATCCAGGCTGTGCTGCCCAGGGATACAGACAATCAGCAACCCCCAGACTGTTTCAACAAAGGTACAGTAGGAGCCACTACAACACATACAAATAAATTAAAGCAAGGGAAAATTTATTTGTCTTGCTCATAAGTAAAATATGAAATATTAGAAACAACCTCTTCTGATTACCTGTTCCTAACTTAATTGAAAAGAGTTGTTGAAACAGCTAAAACACCAGCTTTATGGTGTTAATACTATTCAGATTTCACAGTTGTTCAATATAAACCTGTGGATTTAAATTTACATAACTGACTTAATTTCCTGCTGTAGACTGCGTTTGTGTTAATGTTTTTTTGTATCCCAAACTGTTCTCCCTCTAAGCTTTTCCGCCCTGAATGGTTATTTATTTCCAGTTCTGCTTGAGTTAATCATGCTGTGGGATATTTAGCTGTGTCAGCAGTGTGAAGGCTGTTTGGTTGTTAGTCACCGGGCGTGTTTGGATTAGCGGTGTAATGGAAAAAAGTGTGACATAATTAGCAATTTCATATTAATTGTGTGGAAATCTTGCATCTGTTAATGGTTTGTGTGTTCATCTGTGTGTGCAGGCATACTGAGATGGACGCTTCATAAGAAGGTTCAAAACAACCCTGACAGCAGCTTATCTCTGGTGTGGGTGCTTATAAAAGAGCTGGAGAAGGTACTTGATCTCAGCAGGGAAGCTGTTAATGCTTTTGAACTGTAATGTTAAGTGAACAGACCTTTGTAAAAAAAATTAGAGACAGTCGTTTGTTTAAGTTTGAGTTTGATTAAAAAAACATTAAGGCACTATCTTTGCACATAAGAAGCAAATTATTTTAGCATCAGTAGACTAATTGTTTCAGCTGTATTTGCAGTGTGCAGTCCGAAGTACAGAGGAGCCCTTATGTGTCTGTGTGTGTGTTTTCTCTGCAGGCTGAGAGATGGGATGCTCGCAAGTGCATCATCCCTCTGCTTCACACACTGATGTATGCCATCATTCAGGTACATTAGTTCTGCATATTTGACAATGTGAAAAGCAGCAGCAGACTTTCTTTTTCACACTTTTTAACACTATTCATTGAATATAAATACATAGGATTTGTCACCTGATCACTTCCCGGAGCTGCACTAAAATGTAATCTTACTGTCTGCGGTTCTTTTGGTCCTTAATTCAACTGTATGAGCAGATACATGTGATTGAATATATTTTGTTGGCCTTCTTGACATCACACACCAATACTGAAACATTAAAAAAAGTGCAGGAATTTATTTTATCCCATGAACAAATGTTCACACGGAACAAGGAAAATGAAATCAACAAGGAAGTGGATATTGAAAAGAGGGCTTTCAGAAATGTGCTCTTTTCTTTTCCTCATCGTTAAGCATGAAGAATGTGAACACCATTATTCGCCAACTGTGAAAGGAAATGTTATTTTTTTTTAATACCTTCGTTGTAACCTGTATATGGTGTTTGTGTATGGTTATTGATATTCTAGACAGCCTACATTCCAGACGAGCTGTACAAGAGGGTTTACGACTTTTGTAAGAGACTCTTGACTTACCCTCACCCCTACTGCACCGTGGGCCTCAGCTACACGAGACAGATAAAAACTGAACGATTCATTCCAGGTATTTTCCAAATATCATCTTGACACTGAAGTCTAATTTTATACAAGCCTTTCATCCTTCCTCAGGACTCCAGCTGCCAAATAAGTGTCATCTTTAAACACGCTCATGACTAAAAGATCATAAACACAATTGCATGGGGCTCAACAAGCAGGGGGATGATTATGACAATGATAACTGTAACACTTATTTATAGGCCTTCTGCCATGTTGTTGTGATTGTATGCTTCACTTCACAACAAGACCAATCCTACTAACAGGTCTACCAAAACATTATTTATCTATTGGTCATACTGATGACTCTAGAAAGGGCAGACAAAGGCAGACCACAAATACGCTGTAACTGTAAAAATGTATTGTCACCTAAAGCAGAGAGAAAACTTAATCAGGACAAATGATGACAGAAGAAAACAAATAATGCCAAAATGCTCGTGCCATAGAGGCAAAGAAAATCTGACTGACAGACACTTGCCATACTATAGATCTTAACTTCCAGTTAGACTAGATGAAACGCCAAAGGCCATCACTTACAGGAAAGAGGATTGTGGTTACAGAGATGTCAAATTAACTGTTCAATAACCAAGTACTTCAGCTAATCTGCATGAGGATTTGCTGCTAGGTCCTGTCATTAAGTGCTAGTTTGATCCACAGGTCTCATGTACCAGAGGAGGCTCACAGCAGAGCAGAGACTAAAATCTGAGCACTATCCCTTTCAGGAGAGGTGAGTCATTAGTTAAAAATGTATCACGTCTCACACAATAAGGCCCTAAGCATATTAGAGATTCACAGAGGGGTTTTTTAATTACTGGGTATTGCAAATCCCTGCAGGGTTTTTGTGTTGGCTGACCCAGAAGTCTTCTCTGGTTCTTTGGAGCAAGTTCTGTGGAGTGATAGAGACGCATCTCCTTCAGCTTCAGGTGGATCTCCAGGTCCTCTGGATCACATGTGCAATGCGGTCCAACACTCCCTTCAGGCTGCTTTGGGAGCAGAGCAGTGCCACGGGCAGAAACTGGCTCAAGCCCTAAAGGTCAGTTAGACCATGCGGTACTGTTTGGCTTTGTTCACTAATTGTTTTTCTCTTGTTAGTCCTCTATCGTTGTCTTTTGTGGTCAGTGCATTCCATACTCTTCTATATTTGTCACTACTATTATGCTTTGTCTGTTTACTCTCTGAGTTCTTTTTAAGTATTGTTCACTTACCCACAGGTTTGCAGGCACATTGTACTCTCTGAAAAACTCTTTGTTGGACTCAAAAGGTTTTGTAAAATTAATGTGAATGTTTTTGGGGTTTTTTTTTGCATGCTTGCCATGTTCTCTTTTGACTTTGAGTCACATACAAGATCTCCTGTTTTGCTCTTTAATTTTTTGGTCTTCTTTAAATATGACTTTACACTTGATTTTGAGCTACACTAATCTCATAAAAAAGTTTTCCCACAATTGTTTTTTAGGTAAATGTCCCCTACCAAGGCTAATGTGGGCAGATGTTACCGCCAATAGAGTTGCAGCTGTATAAGATTTTCACAGTAGGGAAAATGATGGAGTTCAAGAGCTGGCTGACATGATATGAAATAAATAGTGGATGGGAAAATTTACACTGCATTTAAACCATAAATTTTAATGAGATGGCTTTTATGCCACCCCATTTGATTAAATGTGCCATTTTCTAATCTCTTTTTTGTTTTTGCTTTTTACGTTGCAGCCACTTGGAGGAAGCTCATTTCTTGTTTTCTGCCAGAATTTCTGAATCTGTATCAGAATGTCTTAAAAAGGAAGCAAGTAGACTTTGAAAGCAGCAAAACCTCTTTCAGTTCACTCATGTGGCTTCGAGCTGCAGGCTTTAATCAATAGAGGATTTGTGCACAAACTAACTTTTTCATATGATACCTCCCACCTCAGTCAGGCTGACTTGCATATGAAGAACTGTCAGAATAAACAATGATCTGTACATTGTACAGGACAATCAGTGCCGTCAACGTGGATTGAAAATTATATTTTGTTGACAGTTTTGTCAAAATATTTTGTTTTATTGTTGACACCCATAGAATTAGTATGTTTACATTTTGCACATGCTTAGAAAAAAATCTCTCAATATTATTCTCTTATCTTTGTTTATGTCCAGTCTAAAAAAAACTGATCAAATCTGTTTTTTGAGTCTATTGCGCAACATCTTTGTTTTTGAGCAATACTTCCGATTTTCCTGATAAAGTTCATCTTTGCAGTTGCTGACTGTTGCCTCATGTGTTGAGGTAAACAACCTCTGTGTTATGTGAAAGCGCTTGTATAGCTGCAACAAGCAGAGCATGTTGGGAGATTTTAAGTGGATTACTTTAAATATTTATAAGGTTGAGTTTTACCCCAAGAATAGCATTAATAGGATGAGGATTTTGGTAAAGGCACTACTTATTTATTTCTTTGTTTTTTTAATGTTTTACTCCCATACTTACTACAAAAATGGTGTCATAGCCCCCGCCACATACGTACGTGTCATATGAAGCATCCTGAATGAAGGTCTGTTGTCTTTGAGCTGAGAGGTCTCTTGGCAATCTGCCTAAAGTAACACCTCAGCAGGATACACAACAGCAGACACACGCACTTGTGCCACCAACCCCTCTCCTCTTTGCTATTAATACAGTCTCTGTGTGTATTTATCTTCCTGTGTGCATGTGTGTTTATCCACTTGTGTTTGTGTGTTTTACACAGGACATGGGTCAAGACGTTGAGTCGTACTTTCAGGATGTGTCAGCTATTCTAGAGCAGAGCTCAGAGGAGGGCTGCAGAGGGGAGAGGGGGGCGCTAAGGTGCCGTCTTCAGCAGCTGTACAGCGAAATTGTTGCTGACAAAGTCTCAGGTAGGAGCTCTGTAGAGGAAATGCAGCAAAACCCCCTCAAGTGTCTCTGAGGTGCAGCTGCTCTGTCTCACACATGAATATCTGGTATAGCTGAACATCAGCAGAGAAAGAAGCACCACAAGAACCACTGTCACAGCTGTTTTTGTAACTGACATGGAAATCGAACAGTAAAAGTAAAGATGAGATGATGTCGCTGTGTTTGATTAAGTTCTCGTGATCTTGATGTCAGCTGATGAGAGCTTCCAAATTAAACAAATTTTTACTTATATTTGCTTTTTTTAATACAAGTCTTTATTTTCTTGTCATGTTCCTGGTTTAAAGTCTAAAGAAACTCCAAATTTGGGCCTTTTTTATTATACTGTTCAGCATCCACAGTTTAAAATTAGTGCCACATTGTAGTTCAAAAATCATTGTCACTTGCATAGACAGATTAATTGATGAGTCCTCTAGGGCTCTCTTGCTCCTTCATGGGCTTTAAGGATGACTGCGGTTGTTTTGATAAGTCAAAACAAAAGGTCACAATGAATGGGAATGGTGTTTTCAAATGACTCTCTTTGCGGCTCACACTTAAGCTAACTAAGGTACTTCACTGTAAGCTGGTGCAATGACGTTCATTGGGCTGTTTTAAGAACAAGCTGTCAGTGATGGACATGTTTTCTATGTCCCCAAGGCCTGATACGCCAGCTGTAGCTTTGATCAAAAGAGTGGACTTGTCTCTACTGGTTTCCTCCACAGCCAAATAAGTCTAGTCAGTTGTCTGTATTTTTTTTTTTTTAATTTTACGGATATCTTTTTCCATGACATCCACTCTTTTTCAATCTATTATCATGTCAGTGACCTTTCAGATGAACCTGCTCTTTCCTCGTCCCAGCTGGGAGGTTGAGAGACAGACAGCAGTGTTTGCAGAGAGGAAGTCATGGGGTTGTTTTGTTTTGAGTGTCATTGTGACAGTTTTGGTTGCTTCCTATCACTCATCCCCCGTGTGTGTGTGTGTGTGTGTGTGTATTGTAGAACCATTGTCCAGTGGACCACTGCATGATTGCCCTCTTCCTAACCCAGAGATGAGCTTCCACCTGTGGACAGATGACCTGGATATCTGTGAGTGGCACTGGACACTGTGGGGGTTGGAGGGGAAGTTGTTTACACCATTCAGTCAAATTGAATTACTAACTGATGTGTTTTTTATTTTTTACCTAAAACTAAAATTAACAAGGTGAAGAAACCTGGATTAAAGGAAAATGTACTTTAAAATACAGTTGTATGCATGCAGTTGGAACGATTCCTCTTTCTTCATATCATAATTTGCCCATAGCATTTTCTGTAGTGATCAAAAACATGTTTAATAATCAAGGACAAAGTGTTGTTTTCCCCAAGAAGCAGTTTTGCACTGCTATTATACACTGTATAAATTCAGCATAGCTTGATGTCACAAAGCTGCCAAGGTAACCTGTCGCACATTACTGTAGAAGTGTGAGGCAGTTAAAATGTGCAAACATCATTGAAAAATGAACTAAAACACCTGGTAGTGCCACAGTTTGTCTTACATGGAATCATTTAGTGTAATAAACCAATTTAATTGAACAGATTTTGATCAGGATCAGTGAAACTGTGACTGAGACTCTGTGTGTACAGTCATTCAGTAATGTTGTAAATCACTGATGTTTTATGAGTTGACATCAGTGATGTTTTATGGCATCATGTGATTTTTAAGAGAAGAGTTTAAGAGTAGCCTTCTGTCCTTTATTACATAACTGTAAAATCACACTTTACCATAAATAAAGGAGGATGACTATAGCCTATGTACTTGATGTGGTGCTGCATAAAAAAGCATTATTTGTAAGTCTTTAAAGAAAAAAAAGACGGGTCTGAAAAGGGGCTTAAAGTACCGCTACTCGATTGTACACTTGACGCAGGGCTTTTAATTTATTTAGGGGAGATTCCAGGTCAACCTTTGCCGCCTTGTTCCAGGAGCAGCAGAGGAATCCTGCACTGCCCCACCCAATGTGCCACTGGCGCTCAGCCGATAGCCCAATCAGCTGTGTAGAATCATCTCATAAATTCATGGGTGTTTCTTTGGCCGAAAATGCATGAGAATCCGCTCTCATTCCCTTTAAAGACTGGTTGTGCCGTGTGCCAGTGGCACAGGCACAACCTTTACTAACTTTACTAAATATGTCCAAAGCACACTTAAATATTTTACACTGCTGAGAGGCAAAAATAGGAAGGAACTGTGTGTGATTGTGGAGAAGAGTATGAACATACTGGCCATCTGCACCGTATCTTACGGTACAGGCTGTTTTACCACCCTGCACTTAGACCAGGTTTTGGCTGGTATAAGTGCAAGGCGCATTTGACTCTCGTGTGCCGGGTGTATAATAGCAAACTCGCTAGGACATGCCTCCATTCTGAATATTTAAGTTTCCTGTTCCAGGTTATTGTTAGCCGTCTTGATGCGCACTGCTCTTTTACATAAAATAATTGAACAGGATTTAATGCAGTTCCAGACAGCCAGAGACCAAAGGTATACATTTTCAGGGGTAATTTTACACCAAGTGCTTCCTTGCATGTGGATCTGGTCTGTTAAGGATGAGGCGTATGTTTGCATGCACACTATGCTGTTTTTTATATTGCTTTGCTTTGCCCACTTCTGAATCACATGTAAGGGAATGTTAAAATGTTGACAGGGCGGGAAGTGTTCAAGTGGTTTCGGTCCAGCTCCATGTCGGATCAGTTCTCCATCTGCCAGGAGCCGGAGGACTTTGAGCTCGATGAGTCTCCCAGCGACCTGATGCCGCCCGACATGACTCGCTTCTCAGTCATGTCTAACGACAGCGGCATTGAGAGAGACTTACCCTTGGGTGCTGATCGCGCCTCGATGATATCTCTGGACACTATCAGCATCAGTGCACCATGGGAAAAATGCAAAAGGTAAATCTAATAGCTATTTTTTTGCATTCCTTTGAGGCCCACTGCTGGTTTGCTTCTTTCCAGTCTTTGTGATAAGATGCACATAGGTCAGTCATTTACCAAAGCAAATCTTTTGTTTAAGATTTTTTGAGACAGTGATTTCCATAGAAATTATCAGGAAGATGCTCAAAATTTACTTAAAGAAAATAAGGGCATCCTCATCAAAAAATGTGCTGTTGAGCATTTGATTTGAGAGGAAACACACACAAAAATGTAAGAGTTGTTTGCTGTGCTACATAAATGACACTCATCATGGGATCTTTTGCAGTACTTGTTTTGGTTTCTGAGTCCTACGTGATTTTGAAAGGATTAAGACTCCAAGAGTCAAACTTCTCCTTATTTCAGTGAGTCGGATATTTCAAAGCTGTCACGGCGTGGATGCATCAGGTTAAGGCCATCTATGAAGGACAGTATGGTGCTGATGCAGGACACCCTTGAGGACCACGCAAGCCTTGCAGGAGGGAGAAATGGTGGGAGGGGAGGAGCACGGGGAGAAACTCTGCAGAGGCGAGCAGGAAACAACATCATGCAGAACTCCTTCCCCAAGCAGCAGAGACACTTTACTGCCAGGATAGTTGCCATGGGGGATGACAGGGTACTGGGCCGCCTGGCCAAGGCCTACTACCTCTTAAGGTGAGAGACCAGTCATATCACAAGATAAAGCCCCCTTGACAGTAGCTTGAGGTTTTTGTGTGACTGAGCTAAATAAACATATTGCTTTCAACTGTGTGTTTGACATCCTTTTATTACACTATAGCACCTGAGATCTGCATGTGATCATTGTGTCGGCCCTACGTATGAACACAATAGCTTGCAATTACAATTCAATAAACTGTATTTATTTGAAGTTAACACTGGGTCCCCCTTCTTAAATAGCTTAAGTTTGATTTTGGAGCAACCTGCTTTTGTGTTTTTATACTCAAAAGAAACATTTTTTTGGTTAAAATTGCTGTAAACAACACAGAGTTAATAGTATTAAATATAGAAGTACAAAAAATATCTGCTATAGATAGAAAAAATATTTTTTATTGCAAATACTTTATTATGATGTTTATAATGATGGTGGACATTATTTTTATTACAGTAACAAGAAAACAGATCACATTTTAAACATAATCCTTTCTTAGATGGAGGCCAACACTGTCAAAAAACCCACCTTAACTGTTACTTGTATCGATTGTGGAAATCAAAACTTTTTTGCTGGCATTGTCAAAATACTCAGTCAAGCGTGCTCACACTACATACTTTCTCACGCATTTTGGTTTGTCTTTGCAGGAAAAGGGAAGCACGAAGGCTTTTTCTTACAACGAAAGTTAGCCTCGAGTTTTACTACATCCCTGTTTGCAGGGCTGTATCTCCCATCTCCACTGGCAAGGTAAGCAAACTTCCTCTTGTCAACACACCACCAGCTTGTTACAGTGTGAAGTCACTTAACTTGTAGAGATAAGAGGACAAATGCCTGCTGTTGCAACAGATGATCAGTATGTGAAATCACCTGTTACGATGTTCCCATTGTATGTTTATTTTAGCAACAATGTAGTGATACTGTATAAAAAATTCCAAGTAATGGGGTAGTGAGATCCAACTTCCCAAAGACAGACTGCGCTTCTTCATTAGTATTATTATTAAATTAGTTAAACAACTTACAGGATAATGAAAATGAGACAGAACTGCATGAATGTATATTCTCAAAAATGAACATCTGTTGTCTGTCTGACTGTTTTGTATTTGCATCTTTGTTGATGTCAAGTTCATGAATAACAACTCAGCGGCTCTATAGCCAGGTTATGTGTAATTTTGTGATTATCATTTATTATTATAAAGGCAATTACTATGTGATTATCATTATTATTTTTTCTCTTTTTTATATTAAGAAAAATTTGAATTTAATATTTTTTCAGCCGTATTTTTTCCACAACCCCTTTCTGTAACAGTCCTGAGATTTTTGCGCCACATAAATTACATATGCCTTTGTAAGGGAAGTGAAATTTTCATTCAGCAACACATAATCTCTTTCATTGCTTGCTATCCACCCTTAAGCACGTAGGACAGCAACACTTCTCACTCCAGACGCAAAAAAAAAAATCTCATATGAGGCAAACCATGCTTTGATGGTGGTTTTTCCTGAAACTATACAGCTCCGGTTGCCAAAAGCATAAAAAACAGTCAAACAATCAACTTCTTTTGGTGATTTAAATGATGTTTAAATTATGGGAAAGAAAACACCCTCAGACTTCAGAATGCTGCTGTGCCAAATATGATGGTTTTCTTTTTGGTGTAACTTTCATGTTCCCTTTTCTAGGAAAATTTCCAACAATCCAAGGGAAATCCCTGCACTCTCGGTTCCTACTTGAGCATGGTGGACCCATGGTACGACTGTAACATCAAGAGTTTAGGCTCCATGATTCCCAAACTTGCTGAAATGGTATGATACGATTTTAAACAATCTTAAAGAGAAACGCTTTTTTCACATCAGGATTATGTTAGAGTTTGAGTTTGAGTGACTCAAAAGAGAGAAGAACCAGAGAAAGAAAAGACTTGATTCTCTTCTACTGTGAGGTATCTTTTCTTGTCCTTAAGATTTACAAACACATGAAACATCATCACAATACAGCATCTGCATCCCATTTAGTTAACATATGTGCTTTTCTCTGTATAAGCTGATAACACAGGGGGTTGCATTGCTAACTACAAGAAAAACAATATTTCACTGAAACCAGGGTCAAAAAAGATCCTTACACCTTTGAAGAAGAAATAAAAATACCACGAAATTAAACATACAAAGAAAATTGCAAAAAGAACAAATTGAATGTAATAATATAAATCAAAGAGAAGATACATTACTTGAGAATTATGGAAGTTTGTTTTGTTTTAGGAAAATTGAGCGATAAACTACTTTAAGTTCTTTGTCTCCTCACTCAATTAAATCAAATGTGCTTTCAAATGAAAAGCCCTTTCTCTATATATTTTCGAATCCCTACAAACTCCACTTTCCACTTTTTTAACTTCTACTTACATGAAAAAGGTAACTGAAAAAAAAAAACACAGTAAATTCTAAATCACATTTACATCTACAGCAGAGTAACCACTGTTACTAAACTCACTCTTGACTTACTATTGAACATA
>JAQNCA010000024.1:17104006-17119464 GCA_029783725.1 Acanthurus tractus | reverse complement strand
ATTCTAGTCATTTTTAGCTAGAGCAAAGTAGCCTGTAAAGATTTGGTAGAGGTTTTAAAATAAACAACTGTCAATCCAAGTGTGATAAAATGTTTTCTCATTTTGTTGAAAACAGTCAGAGACATCTTCTGTAGGCAAAGTAGGTGCATTTTTGAGAACATGAAGGTGCCTCTGCCAACAAGCTTGATTACTTAAAACATCCCACCTCTACAGTATCTTAGCTTTCAACTGACTCACAGCAGGCAGATTGAACTGTATGTTTAAAGAATATATTAATCAAACTGTAGCCTATCCCCTCTCTCTGCAAATACAAAGAAAAAAAGCCATGGTCAACTTTACATCACTCCTTGACAGAGCGATCAGGTATTCTCTCTAAAGGAGGTACGATGTAAAATGTTAACAGTCCTCTATTTATTACTTTGGTCAACTGAATAGCAAAGACAGACATTCATGGACAGTTATGTCCACATGACAGAGCACTTCACATAATGTATAGCAGATGAGATGTATGTTCTAATAAAAACAGAAATAACATATAATCCAAATCCAAAGCTCTCAAGGTTTGCTGAAAACCACAGCATTCAGATAGTTACATTTAATTAAAAATCTGGTGACTGCATGAAGGACAGAGGGATAAAGTATTCATACCCCTGGGCATAAGTAAGTAGAGAAATCTGAATTGGAAATAAAAAGCTGAACTAAAAAACAGAACTGAAGGACTGAGGTTAAAGAGTCAGGTGTCATGCAGGCTAATTCAACAGACAAAAGCTCCAGCAAACAGCCGAGAGGCGTTGAAACTACAGAAAGATGAATAAAAGAGACATAGGGGCAGTTTTCTGTGTTAAAAAGCTCTGCAAAAAACCTCTGTAAAGCTCTGTAAACATATAGACCAACCAAAACAAACCATTATTGATTTGCTTTGTAGCATATCTTTGCCACCAATTTTTTTTAAAATGATAACTTAATTGATTTTTTTTGCTGTGTTTCAGTTGTTCAAATTCTCAACTTCCTAATGACTACTGGAAACATAAATAATGCTGTTCGTGCTTTAAAAAGGTGCTTTAAAAAGATTCAGACCTTTATTTGTAACATTAGAATTTTTAATTATGATGAAATAAGAAATAAAACAAGAATCTCAATAGCACTTCCTCTTGCATTTTTTAGCATGTTTTAAGGAAATTTTGCATAACACCTGTGAATAATGTACTGTGCCCTTGCCTCTAGCTATTGATTGAACTTGTTCCTTTGCAAACATTCAAAAGTAGACAATTAATGTCTTCTATATTGCAAGTATTATGAAAACCGAATAACAGTGGTGAATTAAGTATTCGGATCCTTTACTTATGGGAGTGTGAATACCACACTGCAAAAATTCCTTGTTGCAAGTAATTATCCTGCACTGTACATGAAAGTAAAGTACAAGTGTGTGTAATTAGGGAAAATTACTGATAAAATAAGTACTTAATGAGGAAAAAAAATATCCCCTTTGGTTATTGGATAAATGCAGTGGAATAAAGAGTATTTACATCTGACTCTTAGTGAAGAAGATAAATGGTATGAAAAGAAAAGACTTAAGGAAAAGTATGGTACCTCTAAAGTGCACTTATTGTACTTAAAGTACTTGGGTAAGCCAGTGATTACTAATGCCGACATGTTCGTTTCCTTTATTTTTCTGAGCTTGGACATTCTGCTGCAGAACGGTGTGAACTACAAACACAGTTTCAAATCGTCTTCTTCACGTCAGCCTCATTACACGGCAATCCTAAGGCTCCATCTTGTGGCCATGTAGAGTAAATGCAGCAAAAAGTGTCGAGCGGTACCTCTGTTCTTTTTTTTTTTTTTTTTTTTTGTGCCAGACTCTGATTCTCCGCCAAGTTGAGTTACACGTCAGTGGGGAACCTGTACTGGTGAGCGGACGTGTACAGCGCGCGTCAGGCGGTTCCCGGATGCACTAAACAGAAACATGGAACGGGTGGTGGTGGAAGTACCGATCAACAACGGTGAGATACGTAACCACCTGCACGTCCCATGCTTATCTACCACTTATATTAACCTCTCCTAAACGGCATTTTGGTGCTTGGAGCGCAGATGCTCCTCCTCCTCCTCCTCTGACGCGTAGGTTCGGCACTGAACGTGCGGTAGCTTCTGCAGGGCTATCCGTGCGTCTGCAGGCTGTTTGTTTTGTTTGTGTTTATGGCTTCTTGTAGCTGCAGGCTGCCGGCTGCTCGCACTTGTGCGCTGTAACGGTGCTGCTGTCATCTGTCAAACAGCAGTTTTGCAGCTGTCACTATTTGCCTCTCTGAATCAAACACAGGCCCCATGTTTTCCCCTTCATGGCTTTTAAGTCACTTGCAAAATCATGACATTTCATTCCAGTAGCAGACAGTGATTGTAAAAGAACCCACAGGGTAAAGTAATCTATCACAGTCCCAAAAGGCCGCTCATATAACACAGATCAGTTTAATACCTCTTGTAGTCATTCTATAAAACATTATTTTTGTCCAATAAAGGCGGTGTTTTTATGTTAGTCAGGTTAGCCCTGGGATTTGCCTATAAATATATGCTAATGATGATAACAATGAATATTATATTTTATTTCTTTCAAAAAAGGTCAGAGGTCAAAGCAATTCTAAAGCAGACCCTCCTTGTGAATTTTTTTTCCTTTCCCATGTCCATCTTTTCCCTTACTGTTTTCTAACATATTTCCTAGCTGCATGTTTTCTATGACTTCAGGTTTTTCTCTTGCTGGCCCTTCCACGACTCCACGAAAGCGCCAGGTGCGTTTTTCAGCACGGCATGACATCATCCTTCTGCGGGAGGTAATCGCTCAGAACCCTTTTGCCTCCAAAGAACCAGGTATGTCCAGTTTTTAAAGGAAGCAGAATGAGCTGCACTTCCTGCTGCAGAACAATGACAATGGGTTGGCTCGTCTATTTGAAACATCAATAGCAACTTTTGTACTATTGATCCAAGCAGTGCAGAGTTTCTTTGTAAAACTTCCTCAATCATACACAAAACAATCAATCACATGACAGGCAGGAAGAGCAGTCAAAGAAAATAAGCTGTACTTTTAATAATAAAAAAAAAAGTCCTGTCAACACAGATATGCTTTGTATCCATGGGCTGCAAAGATAGTGGTGCATGGCCTGTGTTCTGTATGATCACATTGAACTCATCTTTAACAGGACGGATCTGGGCCCGTGTGGGCGAGATTATAACAGCAGCCCTTCAAGATGAAAACTTTGAGGTGGATGCTAGAAGGTGTAGGGAGAGGACCATGTTGCTGCTGGACTACTACAAGAAGCAAGACTTTCCCAGTCTGCGCAGGTTGGTTCAGCCATGAGGACCCAGCACTTCAGGAGAGGTTAAAAGCTGTCTGTAATGTTGCACCTGAGGAAATAATGGCGCTGCACTTGGTGTGAGAGATGAAGAAGATGTGCTCAGCACTTTACCAGAAGGAAACACAAGTTTAATGTGTGTGTGTGTGTGCTTTTTCTGCACACAGGTTTGGAACAGAGAGGTTGTACGCTCAAAAGGAGGATCTGCTCCATGAGGTTTTGGAGCTGGAGACTGAAAAGGGGCTCCTGGTCAGCGGGGAAAACACAAAGTACCAGGTGGGTGCCAGTTATCTCTCGGTTGCAGATAAGAGCAGGTAAACTTAAGTGACTCTAGGACAAAAATTTTATCCGGTCTTAATTTTCTTAACGAAATGTAATGGTCATACTTTTCGACAAAGACCTTTTTTACTGATGAACATGAGATAACCAAAAAAATGCAAGATCACAAAAAGTATGATGAAATTATTGACATTTTTGTCAATGAATAAAAACGAGACAAGGATGATAGGCAGAAATGAGATCCAATCAAAACTATTTTCATTACCGGTAAGGTGGGACGAGTCAGGAAGACATCCAATCAGAGCAGTTCAATTCAGATGACTAAAATATGACTAAAACTACATGGGATTTAACATAAAGTCAAAAGACTGTGAATAAAACTTAATAAAAATATCCTGTCAAATCGACACTGATTTTTACAGGAGCATTTAAAGGCATGTGAACTGGTTTAGAGAGGCTGAGGGACCATACTTGTTTAAGTGCATGATTCCACAATCAATTAATCAACTTAAAATTAAAACCACAGTTCATCGAATGGTCCTGTGGTTCCAAAAGCCTGTTACCCCTGAAGTGAAGAAAAGACCTTTGCAGCCCTTTGTAATGGGTTATGTTTATCTATAATGTTCTACCACTGTTTTATTGTTTTTTCAAAACCTTTTTTCTTTCATAATAACTGTTAGATCTAGAGGCGTAAAGTATTTTTCCTTGTTTTTATGATTGAAGAAGTGATAACTAATCTTGTCCTAATCTCTCTTAGGAGGATGAACTGAGAAAACGAGCCATAGAAGAACTAACTCTACCCGAGCAGGACAAGCCCATCATCACTATCACACAGACACGCACTGCAGGTGAGAACTGAGTCAGAGCTGAAGAGAGGACAGGATTCACCACCATGCTGCAGTGAGGAAACGAGTACATTTCTAAAGGGTTCAGATATTTTAGGAAGAAGCTAAATAAATGCTACCTGGACACGCGCACTTGGCTTGACACAAATCTTAAAATATGGCAGAATTTATATAAAAATTCATTCTCAGCTGCAATAGCATAGCTGAGACAGCAGCCTCTTCTAATCGAACTTCTCCTCTCCTCCATCTCAGCACCATCAGAGGCAGAGGGATCGAGGATCTTTGTTATATTTTGTTGTGTTGTGTACTTACATAATCCCAGTTGTTCCACTAATTATCAAACACAGAGAAATCTGTCATTTTATTCAAACTAACAGTGCTTTTCTCTGATGTTACCTGTCACTTACCTTTCAGGTCAGAGAGTTAGAAGAGAAGTCGGCAAATGTTACTCAACATAACATAAATAAAACTTTATAAAATAAATTTCCTCTTCCATTAAAGTTTGTGCTTGAGGCAGTCAGGTAGAATGTTATCTGTGCTGTTATCTGTTTTACAATGAAAGAAACAAGTCCCATGATCCCACACTGCTTCATAAAACTTATCAATCACATTTTTCATTGGTATTGCTTTAAGGCATCTATTGGCATTATATTTTTAAATCCCTCATAAAACTATCCCTCAGTTTAAAATATCAGCTCCTGTGTAAGCTTTTCCTTGCTGTCCCAGCTATTGATCTTTGTCAACTCTGTTAGTAATTTGTAATATTTGGTATAATTTCTCTCACAGCAGAGCCAGTGGAAGACCGTGAGGGGATGGCAGAGCTTTCAGCAGCGCCCATGGCCAAGCGGCCCTGCCAGTGCTGCTGCCAGACCTACTCTGAGATTCTCAGCGTTTTGGAGAAACGCTCGGAGGCGGAGCAGCGACTGCGAGAAGAGGAGCTTGCTCTGCGCCGGGAGGAGCTAGAGATTCAACGAAGTAAGATTTTCAAAGAGCAGTGTACTGCGTTTTCAGCCCAACAGGTGGTAAAAATGTTTCTGTGCTATGTTATAGGTGTTGTTTTCTTTAGATATTTCTGTCTGATAAAGTGGGGTTTTCCTTAATTAAATGGAACTCCAAAAAAAGAAAGAAATAGTAACTCCATGTGCTGATCGTTATGTTGTGGACATCTTCAAGTGGCAATGCATATCGACTTAATTCCCCCTTTTTCACTCTTAGGCAAGATCGCTTTGGAGAGGGAACGTCTGGGAGCTGAGAGAAAAGAGAGAGAACGGAGATTTGAGCTGGAGAGCCAGGAGAGGCAGGTTATCCTGGACCTGCTGAAGGAGAAGGTGCTGAAAGCTGACAGAGAACAACTTCATAAACTGCATCCTAATTCAAATTCTTAAAAAACTATGAAAAATATGGAGAAAAATGTGGTTGACTCCCTTAAGAAGAGAAAAGGAATCAAGGAAACAGGAAGTGACGAGATCATTGGTTACTAGTTGTTGCACGCAGGTTATTTACTTGGTTAAGTAAGCACCCAAAATATGATCAAAGAGATGAACAGGTTTGAAATGGATGGCAGTAATGGAGGATTTACAGCTTCCCTTTGGGCCTTCAGAGACTGAATGATTATCAATTCTTAACAAAGAAAAAGTGGGAGACTATAGCCATAGGGCCAGTTTCAACTGGTTTTTTTGACATAATCCTCCGAAAGCACACAAAAGATGATTTGCCCTGACTACAAGACCCCACACCTCCCTTTGCTGTAACAGTTTCACAGCAGTGATTCCAGAGACACAAGATCTCACGGAAACTTGTGTGATTGAATGTTTTGCACGAAACATTACATAAGCGTTTGCCATGACATTGCCAAACTGGTCTTCTTTATTAATGACCCATTTAGCTCGAGGCACAGTTTTGCTTGTCTTAGCCAAGCTTGTAACTGTAAAAGTAACAAACATCTGTTTGGTGACGCTTCCCAGTATACTTTCTCTTCATGGCTATTATGGGTATTCCATTAGACATGTTGGATATTTAAGATTCGAGATAGGGGAGGCTCTGACTAAAAGAATCTCATTAACAACACACACTTGAGGATTATTTGGACTAGTAATCAGTTACGGCCCAGCTGTGGGTCGGGCCACAGCCCCTTATCGGGCAAAGAATCAGGCCTAAAATCTTGCAGTGTATAGGGGGCCTTATCAAATTTAAGGAACAACCAAGACATAAAACTTAGAAAATTGTTTAAAAGGTTTAATATTTGCTGAAACAGAGCTACACAAAGCTGATCCGTACAGATGCTAAGAATCCCACAGTCTGCATGAGAATCAAACACACTGCAGTTACCAGCAAAATCAGCAGAGTCTCCTGAGAAAAGGAGTGTAGAACATTGTGTGAAGTCGTGCCACTGGTTTGTTGATCCGCAGGGCCAGAACACACAGACAGTGAACAGGTGTGTCATGCTGCTGTGCTGCACAAAGTCAGATAAATGCCTTTCCTTATTACACCTTAGTCAATATGTTAATTAGTCCTGTTCACACTGTGAGAAAGAAACCTCTTTGTGGTTCCATTGTGTAAAAAGAAAAGGAAGAATGGCCAAAAAAAAGTATATTTTTAAGTAAATAATATTACGTTTATGGTGCAGCTCAAACTTTTTGTACATCCTGTAGCAGGAGCATGTCATTGACTATCCTATGTGTTTTATTTAGCCACTTCGTTTTGACATTTTAATTGAAATAGAATTTAAAACAGTATGTTGCCGCTTAAATCTATTGTGCATTTGTACTGCAGACAATACAAGCAATGAAATGTTTTCCTGTAGATGATACAGAAACACGTTTGTGCCACAATCCTTTTGCCATAAGACAGTTTTTTTCAGCCATAAGTTTTTTTCCTGATTTTGATTTCTTAAACCATTTTGTGATGGTTGTCAACACATTTATGATCTCCTGCACAGATACTCAGTGAGTAAACTCAATTATTTCATCAGTGCTACCAAGTCCTGAATTGCACCACACCCATCTTGTGACACAGTATTCATTTCAGTCTCAGCCGCACACCTGAAGAGTTTTTATGACTGCATTTTGCATGGCTTCGACACTCTTACATTGACAAAATCTGTCCACAGACATAAACATCTGGCGAAATGTTTAAAATTGCTTTTGTGGTAGTTCAGACTGTAATTAGTACTTCCAGGTTCACATTTTTGCCATTATGAAACACACACACACACACACTCTTAAAAATGCAAACAAACTAACTGTTGGACAGTTGACACTGTGACTTTTTCTGTGTTGTTCTGAGGAAAAAAATGCTTTATAGTCCCCAGATCATAACATCATTTCTATTCAATGGAAGTATGTAATGAAATGTGTTTGCTTGAAAAGTTGATAAACTGTATATATGCAGTAAAGATAAGCTAAGGCTGAGACTCTTTGGATTCATTTCGATTACCATCTGCATTCAGCTCAGTACAAAATGTGACTGCACATGACTCTATTTGGCTTTTAGCAAAATGTGGTTTAGAAATGGGGCCACTTGCGCCACATATAGCTTTGGTGACTCATTGAGTCATCGTATTTTATTATTAACTGAAATTAGATTTGATCCTAGATATGGAGATCTTTCTCATTTTCATGCTAAAGTCCCTGCTAGTCCCTACAAAGCTCAAAACTGGCTTTGGCAGGGCAGTGCTTTGAGATTGCGATGAAATCCTCTCTGCCAAGAGATCAGTAGTGAAAAGAACAATTACTAATATGTGCTTTCCTGCACTATATATGAGTATTTCCATTTTATGCTACTTGCTCGGATACATTTTAAAGAACTATATTTTTTCCTACATTTGCATGAAAGAGTCTGACTATTTTGTAAATTCTGTGTGTATACAAAATATAAGATTAGGTTATAAAATAGGTTGAATTCATAAATGAAATAGGAATATGACAGGTTGTTTAACTCATAGCACATTAAAAAAGTAACTGAACTCACCTCCACTAATATTCTAGTCATTTCTTATTAATAATGCTCAAGTAATGTGACAGCTACAGAATATTTATGTAACAGTTTAAGACCAGTGAATAATGAACACTCCACTTTGGTTTTTTTCTGATAATAATGCAGATTAATGCTGAAGAAAAAAAATAGTATAAAATTAACTTGTTACCCAGTATTTTGCATTGCGTAATTACATCTACCTCTATTAAAGAGACTTCCATGACTTCAACTCGAAACAATGTTACCTGTAAATTTAAGGAAACTTTCCCACCGCATTTTTTGGTTGTTCCACTTTAATTTTTTAGGTCATAAGAATCCTGCGCACCGATTGGTCATAAAGATATCTTGCTCACCCTCCGCTGTCTCTGATTGGTTCGTTTCAACGTCACTCCATATTCTTATCCACCCGATGAACGTGTGGTCGTGACGTTTTTCCCAGTGCTGCGACCGCATTGAATTTATAGTCGCGAGTCGCTGCTGCGGACGCTGCCGGCGGAGTTTTGAATTATCACACTGTTGCCGTGCCTAAGAAGTTTTCGTAACATTTTAGCTCATATTCACATTAACACAAACCGCCGTGTGTCTTGTGGAGACGATGAAGACTGTGTAACCCGCATGGAAACTGAGACCAGCTTTCCATGTGCTGTCGTTTTATTGGTACACGGGTGGTTTTTGCGGTGCTGGTCGATGTGAAGGTGGTTGTTGACTCGCTATCGCCAGCACGAGTGTTGCTCCCACGCTACATGAGGAACATGTGCTCTTTGTTGTTTTAGTTTCTATACAGTGTTGCATCGCACTACTTGGGTGACTTTTCGTGTTTTCTTACGTGACCATGTTCGGTGGAAGTAAAAACCACACAGAGTTCAGATTTTAGTGTTGAAAAGGGCTTCTCAAGCGGGACAATAAGGGACGATTTTGGGTGAAACGTGAACAAGTATCGAATTGACTCCAAAGAAACATGCCTATTAGGCGTTGTGGGGGTCACAGGTCACTGGTCTCTTACTCTCCAAAGCTGTCGTATGGTTACGCGAAAATGAATATTTCAAGAAATGGCTACCGTGTCTTTTCTGCCAACTCCTCCACCGCCTGCACCGAGTTAGCCAAGAAGATAACAGAGTAAGTGTGGATTTACTATATACATCACGATCATGATTAATGTCATTTCATCTCTGCAGTTTTTAAGATCGATCTCATTGTTTGCACCCGGACCTGAAGTTCAAATCTGCAAGTTACTGACGCCAGCGTGTATTGTTTTGGGTTTGATGCATTTCAGTTAGGCTTAAAAGTTAGCATTCACAAATGTATCATATGTAGTATGCAAATCATAGGGCAACTCATGATTTTAACACGTGGTAAGCCGGATAATGTTGTGATGCACGTAAATACGTAACATAAAAAAACAAACAAAAACAAAAAAAAACAAACCCAAATACAAATATTGAACCAGGTGATACAGAGTACATGGCGGCAGTCTGTTCAAGTTTATGTAAAACTTAAACTTGTACCCCTACGAAAAATAGTGACAGGGACTGTCAAAAAGGAAAAACAACATTTAGAGTTCAGTAATATTTGGAAAAAGACTCCCATTTGGGTGTTATTGCAAAACAGCTTTCATGTTTATATTTGTCAAATCTCTTGAATGCATCATTTTTAGTCACCTACAGCTGAAAGCATTAATACTTCCCCATGAAGAGATACATTTGTGTGCCATAATTTCTTGGGTTATACTGATAAATTACTCTGTGTTGTACGAGAGACTATGTAATCTTGTAGACTTTTTTAGAAGGGTTACATATTTTTTATCTCAAGGTCTTGTGTATGACATGCGCTCCTATGATGTCCACCTGAATGTTTTGACTTCTATTCCAGTTGCTTTTTCCAACCTGAAAATCATCAGAATTTGCATATTTGTTGGTATAAATCCAGCTTCAAAAAGCATTGCATGTTAGTGCAAAATACCATCAAAATGTTGAAAATTTAAATGCTTTAATTGATTCAACCCATTGTCTAGCATTTATTGTAAGGCTTAAATATAATATGAAGCTTATTTTCATCTGTCATTATACAGTTAAATGGATCATCACAGATTAGCAACAGTTTATGCATACAAACCTAATAGTGTATGCATAAGATTTGTTTGATGGTATTATGATTAATGTGGGTATTTTTCTTGGCATGGCAGATGAGGAGGACCTGTCAGTTAAAATAATAGTTACAACTTCGATCAAAGGAACATAGTGTGCAGGCATTGCTCTGAAAGCAGCAACCAGGGTCACCAGACTGTACTGGATGTTCCTGTTGCAGTCAGATATTATTTAATAGGCAGTGAGTCATGGGGCAATTAAATGGGTATTGGCTTAGTAGAAAAACAAAAAAAAGCAGATCAGATACAATAGCACATTGTAATAGTTAATGAGAAGTACATGTTGTCGTCATGAAAACACTGACTGACTCACATCTCTGCAAACACAAAGATCTTCCCTTTTTGGTCTGCAGAAATGAGAGAGCAGCCCCGTTCTTCCCAGACCTGAAGATTTGTCAAACAGCCAAACAAATTTGCATTGCATTGCACACAGTGAGAAACGGCTTAGCTTTCTCAGTTTTCATTTTTTGGCAACATGGCCGAACATTATTAGGGCGATCACGTTGCTACGCTGAAGCCAAGTAGCGAAGTGGAGTTTCCTTGTGGAGCAAAGGTTAAATAACAGTAGCATATTAAATATTGATGAATACCTGAATATTTACTCTTAAGTGGACTAGGTGACTATACTGTATGTGTGTGTGTTAATTCCCCCCCCCAAAAAAACTCATCTTTATTCTTGTGATCTTATAATTTTTCCACTGAATGTGACTAATACAATAAACAGTTCATGAGGCTGTAAACTGGGTTTCCCATGTTGGTAATGATAGATATATGATCAGGAATATTACTTCTACTTGAAGGTGAAGTAGTCATGACAGATGGTGGCATCATGTCAACTGTTGGAGGTGCTGACAATTGTAAACAGGGTGAGGCTACAGAGGCGGAGAGGCCTGTCTCGCCTTGCGTGATTCCTGTTGACTGTTGGCAGAGCCCTCCACTCTCACCAAAACAAGCCTTCACTCATCTGCGGTGTGCTTTAGATACCAACCAAGTTCATTTGTGGTGGTTGACGCTCTTTTGTAGCAGCTCGGTTTTCAAATTAAAAGCATAATTTTCTGCCCAAGGCACAGCTGCATTCAGAATGCCTGGGCTTGTTTGTTTTTGACTTGATGTAGCTTGACTATTCTGCACTAAACAGTGGTATCACTAAAGCTGTCGTACATGTTTGTGCCTTTTTTTGTGGATGTTTTGTCTCTTCCTCTCTGAATCTTGTAATAGATTTACAGTCCTTTTGTCCCAAATTACTCCTGTGAATAAATTACCTTCACAGTCACTTTAGTTCACTCCTTTTTAAAAGGGTGGGGATGTAATAGAGAATTTGTGGCCTGTCAGGTTTGCATGTCATAGCTTGCGTGATGTGCAAAGCTATAAAATTATTGTTTTTATTTTCAATCAGTCTGACTTTATTTTTTCGGCTATTTAATGTGTTGTTTGATCCAAAAAATGAGTGGAAAAAGTTCCTGTGGCAATTTCTCTCTCTCTCTCACATAAAGATACGTGATAATGTTTTTAACACTTTGTGGCCTAATTTTTTTCCTCTCCCAGACGTTTGGGTGTGGAGTTGGGCAAGTCAGTGGTTTATCAAGAGTCAAATCAGGGTAAGGCCAATGAAGATCTTAAATCACTTATTCCACAATGAATGTCTGAGATTAATGAACTGTGGTTTAGTGTTTCCTCACTTGACTTTGCGCTTAAACCCACACTGACTGTGTTTTGTTTGTTGACAGAAACTAGAGTGGATGTGAAAGAGTCTGTCCGTGGACAAGATATCTTTATCATTCAAACCATTCCCAGGTGAGACACATGGATGCTCTTAGTGCCTTAATGTTTTATTAATTAAGTGTCATATCATTATGTAATATGATCAGAGAAGTGTCGGAACTGAAAAGGAGTAAACACAATAATAACAGCGACAGCTACAGATAAGATAGACGCTGCTGTCGTTACCCGTTTGATTAACAAGTTTGTTTTACAGAAACGACGAAGTATTCTCAATTCTGCTTGACATTGTGTTGTTTATTTCAGTCACTCAGAAAAGAGCAGGTAACACATACATCAATGTCGACTGAAAATGATGTCAGCTGGCAAGTTGAACTCTAAAGATTTTTTAGGAAAAATTTTAATTCCTTCCTTCTAGAATCGCCAATTTTATACCTGTCACTGCGTTCTAAGTAGCAGCCAAATATATTGAGTTTTTGTGTGTGCAATTAATTAAAAGTCAAAACATGTCTGCTCTGTGTACTGTGATCATGGTTAGTTTGCATTTGTATTTCACATTCATTAACCTCATATCATCCATTCGCCTGAGGGTTTAAGGCCAAATCAAGTTTGTCTTTGTAGCAAGTTAAATGAGGAAAGCGACACTGACCACAGCCTTTCCATTTAACCAGTTGAGTCTTGTGTTTGCCCCTGTTAATCTGTTATTTGCCATGACCAAGAGACATGCTGGGAAAGATAACCAAAGTTCAGAAGAGGGGACATCACATTTTTGTAGCTTCCTGTATCAAGTGTGTGCAGATCCAGCAGGCCGCTGACCTGCCAGCTGTTATGGCCAAAACAGCAACACACAAACTGAAACTGTCCTTGTTGCCCAAATAGCATCTGTCATGGTTGTGTATTAAAACATATCACCAAAGTAACAGAGTTTTGATCTGTAGCCTATGGGAACAGTGACTTCCTGCCAGCAAATCCTTTCTTAGTTTCAAATGAAGTTTCTTAACAGAACCTCATATTTAGGTCGTTTTTAGTCGTGCATGAATGTTTTTGTTTTTTGTTTTTTTTTCTGTTGCAACATAATGGCATTTTTCAGTAATTTTTTATACTTTTCGCCCTGGACTAAAAAAGAGAAACCAGTGAAGGTGTAGTCCAGTACCAGGCCACATGAAAAAAATAGAAATAAAAACAGGACATTGTTTAGCCTATTTGCATTAGTTTAGGAGCTAACGATGATCTTGTGAACAAACATTGTACTGCTGACTCATCAGTCCTCATCAAAATATCCTTGTGTGCCTGTTTGGATTATCTTTGTGGACCATAGGCTCAGACTATTTGCACAGTAGGACGGCACTATTTTTGATCATGATATCTGATACAGTCTGTTGAATTAACTATGTTGTTCGTTAGAGATGTCAACACGGCCATCATGGAGCTGCTGATTATGGCTTATGCCCTGAAGACGTCCTGTGCCAAGAACATCATCGGTGTCATTCCCTACTTTCCTTACAGCAAGCAATGCAAGATGAGGAGCAGAGGATCCATTGTTTGCAAGCTGTTAGCATCCATGTTAGCTAAAGCTGGTATGGACTGTGTGTTAAAGTTTTCTTTGCCATTATTGATTTTTTTATTCAGTTCCATGAAAGTAAAGCACAACTTGAGCTGCACATTAAATAATAATTAGCCACTTGCAGCTAAGTACACATTATACAGTGTGCAAGTCTGATTGCATGATTGATGTGTAAGGCACAGGCCGGGGGAATTGAATTGGGCACTATGTCCCTTTTAAATATTGCACTGGATTTTTTTTTTTTAAACTTATATATTTTGCCTGTATATACAGCTGCATTTTGCTTGTGTCTTGATTCATAATGTCTGTAGATCTCAAGGAATCTGATCTGATCTACCTATCTATTAAAACTTGTATTAATTTGGGGATTTATTTGGACAGTGTATGTACATGTGCACAAATTTCCCATAATGTTGCAGAAATTTGCTCTGAAGGCACAGCAAATCACATTTATGTGTGCGCGTGTCTTTGGTGTTGCAGGGCTAACTCACATCATTACCATGGACCTTCACCAGAAAGAAATCCAAGGCTTCTTTAGCTTCCCTGTTGACAACCTGAGAGCTTCCCCCTTCCTCATTCAGTACATCCGCGAGGAGGTGAGGCTGCATAGCTCTGTACAGGGGACAGGATTGTGAAATAGTGTCACGACAATGATGGTTGTTTAGAAGATAATTTACAGTTAAATAGTATTTATTATTCATTTTTATATTCCTGCACTCAAAAGAGCTTTTTTCTTTCCTCAGATCCCAGACTACAGAAATGCCATCATTGTTGCAAAATCCCCCTCAGCTGCCAAGAGGTAACAGCAAAGCCTTTTTTTTGGCCTACATCTTTTTTGTCATCAGATTCTTTGACTCTTACATGTCTGTGTGTCATCTGTCTCAGAGCTCAGTCCTACTCTGAAAGGCTGCGGCTTGGGCTGGCAGTAATGCACGGGGAGGCCCATCAGGCAGACATGCTCGATGGTCTGTACTCTCCCCCAGCGTCCCGCACCACCATGGGACACACCGGTCTGGAACTGCCATGTAAGACAAAACACTGCTTTCATGCATGTTTATAAGTTCCCACTCTGTGTTTCCTCTTTTTGGTTAACGTCAGTCAGTCATGCACAGATGGTATGGCATCACTGATAATAAATCAGTTTTCTACTGATTCAGTGATTTGCTACTGGTTGTAAAACAAAAATCCTTTTCCTGTTTAATGGTGACCAGTTTCAGCCTAAAAATCGTTGTTTGTTTTATAATAACACGGTTATGTGCGAGATAGAAAAGCCACATCCTCATCGTGATCCCGAACTGTATCATGGTGACTGTAAACTTGTGGGTGCAAATAGAGAATAATGGTTTTAAATGTGAATGTGCACATGCTTTAAGCTAGCATACAGACAGCCGTAGACTGCAATGCAACTGTATTATCTGCAGGAATGTTGTGAATTCTTGATGCATTCAAAATGATGCAGTGTTCTGGAGCAGACAGACTTTTCCTGTGAAATAACCTGCATATTGTCAAGGCTCCTTAAAAATGTATTTGCTAGTCAGTTAAGCGCTTTTGTTGAGTGACGTGGAGAGCTCAATATCCAGCACGAACTTCAGAGT
>JAQNCA010000024.1:17089353-17103906 GCA_029783725.1 Acanthurus tractus | reverse complement strand
AGACAGCCGTAGACTGCAATGCAACTGTATTATCTGCAGGAATGTTGTGAATTCTTGATGCATTCAAAATGATGCAGACTTTTCCTGTGAAATAACCTGCATATTGTCAAGGCTCCTTAAAATGTATTTGCTAGTCAGTTAAGCGCTTTTGTTGAGTGACGTGGAGAGCTCAATATCCAGCACGAACTTCAGAGTGAGTTTTGATCTGTGTTGTCAGACTGCGAATGCTAATGTACATTACCATCTGCTGCCCATGTGTCTGTAGCCACAGAGAAATCATAAACCAAAGTTTGGTTGGAAAATATAAAAACTCACAGATACCATAGGATCCTCCTTTTTTAAATTTTTTTGAAAAATAATTGTCTTGACCTCTATAAGATCCAAATATCTCTGAGTGAGCAGAGCTGACCTTTGCTCACAGTTTCAGTTTTCTCTTGCTGCCTAAAATGGACAGCTTAAGACAGGAGTAATGACCATGCTGACCCTGCAGTCACACACACACACAGTTATTCAGAGTGTTTCAGCTCAGCCCTGCCACAGGCAACGCTGTAACAAATCGTGACTTACTGCAGGCAGTGACTGTCATTGCCTCCCTTTTCTTCCTTAGTCAGATTTATTTCTCCTCCTGACCTCATTTGCCCCGTCTGCTCTCTTTTCAGATGAATTCACTTTGCTTCTCTTTCTTCACACAGAATTGTGCTTATTATGTCAGCCAGCAAGAGCAGGATCACACTCATTCCAGCTGTCTGTCCCTGTCTCTTCCTCTCTCTCTGTCTTTATACATGCGTGGATTACGTAAAATGTCAGTATGGTACAAAAAAGGCTTCTCCCCACTGAACACGGCGGAATATAAAACCTCCTCCTCAGTCAAAAAAAGTTTGGACCTTGATGTTTTGGGTATTACTGAGTGCTCTGAAATATTTGTCATATGTCCTAACTGTGCATTAATATTTTCTGTGCCATGCCTTCTTTCACCAACACAGGCAGCAGACCTCATGTCCCTTTCCCTGGGATAGAGCTCCCAAGTATGATCACAACACATGTGCTTCCTGTTGGTTGTTTATGCTTCACTGCATGGGAAAACAGAATGAGTCACTGGGGGCTTCCACTTCAATTAACATCCAACCATTCAAGAATGAAGTTATTAAAACAAAACAGCAAATAATAAATTAAAATGCACTCACTGATTGACTGTAATTTAATGAGGCTTCACATACAAACAGGTGTACAAATTTCTATGGCATTTCCTTTAATATTTTAGAAAACTAATTTTTCAGTTATTATTAAGAAGATTTCTATACACAAGTTTAAAAGTATCAAGAGAATATCAAAGAGTGTAATGGCAAATCAACATAAGTTATGGAAGTTTTCAGAGTAAATATCTAAACTAAAATTGCAAGAACAGTGCAGATAAATATTTACACAATGAACCCAGTTAAATGAATCAGTAGTAAGTCTCAGAGTAGATTTGAATATCAGGATCAGTATGTAGATTTGTGCCTACAGTCTGATAATGAATAAGTACATGATGTCAGCATGATATGAAAATTAGATCTGATCAGTTCCAACTCTAAAGTGTGTGATAAACTCTCACAGATATATGCGTAGTTAAAGCTTAGATAGTCCTGAAGTGTTGGTCATTTTAAACTATTTTTCACTGACCCTTTATCATCAGATATCCCCATTGTTACTTTGTAAATAGCTGTTTATTAAACCAGTTTCCATGCAGACAAAGAGTCCCACAACTCTCCGAATCTTTACATTGTTTACAAGTTTTTCCGTGTTTCACTGCACCACACGTTCAGATGTGTGAATGCCTCCTCCCAGTACTACAAAACTGTTAGATTATTTATTTTTGGCCTCTGCTTTGGCATAAATCAAAGCTGCCCTGAGCGTTGATGGCATTTTTACTGACTTGAGGCATTTCACACACTGATCCCAGCTAAATACTGAGGTTATAAAGGAATTTAAAACATTTGTTACTTAAAACAGCTGTGTTCACTCAGCCAGCACTTTCTCTTTTCATTAAAGTTCAGTTTAAAAATAGAAAAAAAAGTGGCTGTTCATTTTTTTTTTCAGAAGCATCATGTGAAGACTTGCAAAGACATTAAAATGAATGCAGAAATGAAACACAGGTGTGACCCAGGTGTGTCCACCCGACTAACAGTCTGTTGGCACAGCAGACGCGACTGTTAAAACCAGTCTGTTGTTTTGATGATCCACAGCATCTATCTGTTTAGACTTTACTTTTGGCAAATAAAAATAGATTGCTTTAATAGCAGCAGGCTGCACCATCTTGATACATTACACTTGGATTATTAGATTTAAGTTGTTTTCCTTGATATGTTAGTGATATTTGCTGGAAGCCCTCAGTTTCACATCCTCTCAGTCAAAATGAATTGGGTTCTTGTCAAAGTGAGACTCATTACTGGGGTGAGGAACTGTGTGTTAGTGATAAAACTCATGTTATCTCACTCACAACAGATGTGAAATCCTCAGGCAAATATATATTAAAGTTTTTAGAAGTCAAAAAAGAGTGAAACGACCCAGTAGAGACATGAAACAGTGTGTGATTGAAAAGGATTATTCACAGTGACTCATGCTAATTAACCCTCCTACTAGCTTAAGTAATGAAATTGCACATAAATTGGCATACGATTAATTAGAATATGAGGGTTTGTAGCTCATTAATTGCATAACATAAACATAATCATACCAAGTAATAATATCCTTGCCTGACGTTCATGATATTTTTAAATCATACTTGTTTTTCATTTGCATCTTTGTGCTTGATGTGTTTGGATTCAGGGGCTCAGAAGCTGTTTGCTATTCTTTTTGTTTCAGAACACTAAATTTCAATTGACATTTCAAACTTCCTTTTCAACCCAGAAATCCTTCTTTGAGCAAACATCTCGCTCAGAGGCCTTGCGGGATCATCTTGCGATGTGTTTGGGGACTCTGAACATGCTTTGCTGTTGTTGGGAAGAAGGTCACAACGCTCATGGCCTCAGTGTGGGGGTACAAGTCATATGTGGTGGACTTCAGACCTGGATCAATTTTCACTCAAAATTTTTCTTCAAGTACCTCCAGCAATTTAGTATAAAGATACTGGAGCTTTTTAAAATTCCACTGAGTTATTTTTTTACAACACCAATATTGTAATCAACTGGAGATACCATTCAAATACCCAACAAACGATGATTGATCCTGGTCTGCTGCTTTAAAAGAGGTTCAGTTTTATTCTCACTTGTCCATCTACCAATCTACCAACAGTCAAATATTCACATGTTGTCACATGACGCAAACCCATCTTCAGTCTCTTCTGATTGGTCCTCAACAGCCTGCTGTTGTAGAAATGGAAGCTTGTTGGGGGTCGAACTGCCTTGCATGATGTTTGCAGGTTTTTTAACCAAACTCCTTTTCACCAAATCTTTGCTTCACCTCAGGAATCCTTTCTGTTAAAGGATGGACCTCGACTATTTCCTGCACAGTAATGTACAGCCATGTTCATCTGTGTCTTTCAGTAATGATGGCAAAGGAGAAGCCACCTATCACTGTTGTTGGAGATGTAGGAGGCAGAATCGCCATCATTGTTGTAAGACTTCAAGCTTTCATGTGATTTACTGAAACTTGCAACAGTTAGTTCCTTATAAAACGTCTGTATTAGATTGATGCAGCGTGAGGAATGGCTTTTGGTTTGTGGTAGTCATATGCAGCTTTCTTACATCTTAATTAATGGGACAGATTCTTCATGTGGCATTTGTTTGATAATTTTTGGGTTTTGTGGGACTTTGTTAATTTGTTGCTGATGTTTGTCATTAGGGGAGATTACCACAGAAAATCACATCAAGTGCCTGAGCATTTCCAGTGGTTTTTGCATTTAATCAAATTCATGTTAGTCATGCCACTTCTTACTCAGAAATGTCCTTTGATCAGTGTTGTTTACACCATCACACATAGACTCCAGAACTATAAACCTTAATGTTAAATTCTGTTTTTTTTAGCAAACTAACTCTGTTTTTTGTGCCTTTCCTCCTCTTCTGTCGTGCGGTGTCTAACCCTGTGGTCACTTTCTCAGGATGACATCATTGATGATGTGGCAGACTTTGTTGCAGCGGCAGAAATCCTGAAGGAGAGGGGAGCATATAAGATCTACATCATGGCCACACATGGCCTGCTGTCTGCAGACGCACCGAGACTGTTAGAGGAGTCTGCTATCGATGAGGTACAGTTGTGTGAATGGCAGAGTTACCCATGTCGTCCTCATCATCTGCATCTCATCACTGAAGTTAATATTCAAAGCTGTTTGAAAAATAAATAAAATCTGTTTTAATTTCAAAGCTGACCTATAACTGCTTTCAGTTGACAGATTGAATCAGTTTATGTTGCTTTAATGTAAACTAATTCCATGTACACATACAGATCCTGAATCAGATCATCAGTCTTCCTTCTCATAATGAATAATATAACCACTGGTGCGAATATCTAATTTTTACATTTGTTTCGCTTTCCTTAACTTATATTTCAGTTTTGTGACGCATGCCTCCAGATTTATTTGTACTCAATTTTTAAGTGTATGCATCTTCTTCATTGAGTTATATCTCAATGACCTATATACCTCATATCTGAGGGAGATATGAAAAAAAATACATGTAAGATGTAAAAAAACAACTTCACTCAGAATACAAATGAAACATTTTAATAGAATTCTTGAGAACAACGTACATAAAAAAACCAAACAGTGAAACTGGTTTGATTTTCCTGTTTACTCGACTTTTGACCTTTGACATTTTATTCTTGACTAATGAACCCTCTCAAAAGCTTTTGTTGACATTTTATCCCTAACTTCTTCCTTTCAGAAATGGTAGTTAAGAAAATGTGAGGAATAGCTTCAATTATTTAAAAACCCTGTCATGAAATTTAAGTTTTGACATTATTAAAAATTACTCTCATCAACTTGGTTAGGCATTCATTTGTATCCATAGTTGATTTGATAGTATAAATTTCATGCAGCATTGTCATGCATTGACTGTTCCCAGGCTATGTACTAAACATGGATCTCAATAAAACGTGCCCATATGAGTTACAGTTTACAAAGTTGCAGAAAGTCAAGTTCACAAGAAACCATACTCGTTGGTCTTTTAATAGTTTTAGCTTGAGAAGAAGATACAGTGCCACACGAGAGCCCAGCCTGAGGGCAGCAAAGTCCTTTAGTCATTAAAAAAAGGCTGAAAGAAACACACTAATCCTGCTGATTTCAACCCTCAGGTGGTGGTGACCAACACTGTGCCTCACGAGGTGCAGAAGCTGCAGTGTCCAAAAATCAAAACTGTGGACGTCAGTATGATCCTGGCCGAGGCCATCCGGCGCATCCACAACGGAGAGTCTATGGCCTATCTGTTCCGTAACATCGCTGTGGATGACTGAGGCTACACACTTAATGTTTACATTCCTGCACACACACAAAACAAACATTACCAAGCACACACGCACGGACGACCATGAATCAAGTTTACTGCAGTCTGTGCTTTCACTTGTTCCTGTTGTTTTACTCTGAAGCATTTAAACATGAAATAGCTTTATTTACTCTATTACGCATGAAGCAAACTGATCTCTGCTTTGTTCCTCTATGTTACATACTGAACTTTGCAAGCAATACAAACTGTTAAACTCAAAGGACGTTCTTTCTATAGTCTGAAATCATGAGTAACACAGCACAGTGTATCATGTGCAGCATCCCATTACGCTGCAGGTTTCTACTAATAAAAGTTTCTTGTTGGGTGGCTAAAGTTGTCATTTTTCTAATCATGTAGAGTAAGTATTGTTCAATAACATTAAGATAATGTAACTGGATGCTTGAAGTGCCGTATCACACAGCTGGCATTCATAAGTAGACACATCATTTGCATTTGTTGAGTGTTAAGTACAGTGGCTTCACACTTCAGCCCTAACTTTCAGTAGCAGTTTCAGTCATTGCTGAGGCTGCTTGCCTTATGAAGCATGGAAAAGTATGAAAAGTCAAACACAGTGTTGATTATTCAGCTTTTCCAAAAAGCTTTGCAGTGCACAGGTGTCATTTTATCATTCATTTTATTGCATAATACAGCACAGGACAGTACAGTACAGTGTAGGAAAAAGATTTATCCTAATGTAGGAAAGGTGCAGGGATTTGATTGTTGAAATGTTCCTTTTTTTTTTAACAAATTCTGCTGCATGTGTGTGATATCTAACAGACGGCAATAACATTCTAAGCCTCTTAAAATAATAAGATGATGGAGACTATTGCCATTTTGAATGGCTTTTAGGTGATTTCCAAGTGTTTCTTCAGTTATAAATATATTAAATGGCTTTCATGCCAGTGATTTGAATAGGTGACTAATTCACAGGTGTTTCTGATACAGTCACCCAGGACCTATAAAGGTTCAGTCAGAGTAAGTTTATGAATACAGAAGTTTTTTTTACTCTTCTACTGAAAATGAAAAAAAAAAGGAATGGCAGTGATCTGCACTGACTAAAGTACAACTTGTATCATATGACGGCAATACGATACAGTTTCCTTACACTTGATTTAATAATGTTGCTGTGTTCTGCCCAGGACCCTGAACTTGTTCTAAACGCCTCAGAATCGCTTTTATCTGCTGAGGAGCTTTGACCAAGTCCAGGGGCAAAGACGTCTGAGACAGTGAGTCCTGACCGTGTGACTGACTTCCCTTACTACCGCTTAAATCTGGCCATTGCATGCTAATAAAGGAAATACTGAAGTAAAGGTAGTGTCTGTAAAATTTCTCATTAGAAATGCTGAAACTTTTTTGAGATAAATACATGTATATCTTCAACCCAGATATAAATTAAAGCAGAACTCTTAGTTATGAGACAACAAATCCACACACCTGCATGACTGAAGCTGCTAGGCCTCCCTCCCTCTGCAAATGAACAAGTGCCGAGTGCGGAAGAATGTTTAAATGTGGACCGAAAGAGGAACTGCCTGCAAACGTTAACTCGGCCACTTCCTCAAATTAAAAGAGGAAACTGTTTCAGTCTAATCTGATGGAGTGTGTGGTTGGTGGGGGGGGGTCCTGGACCTGAGTACTTCAACTGTCTCCGCTCAGCAGGTTGCATTATGGGGAACAGTGCACAGCTATTTCAGGAACTGCACATTGATCCATTTTGTTAACCGGTTAAACAGGAGTTTAGTATTTAAATTTTATCACACTTTCAAGCTTTCAAGAAGTTCAGTTTATTTTACTTAACTTTGCCTGTTGTTTCCTGGGGCCCCTAGTTAACAGAATTTACATGGTCTTGTTGTTAAGGATGTCACCCTCTCTTTATTTTCCAAAGATGTGTTTCTGTACCTTTCTACTATAGGTTATGTTCTTGGTAAAGCCAGTTCTGATTGAGGTGCACCTGCTGTCAGTCAATCCAGCTTAACATTCTTTGATTTTCAGAACACTGATGAAGCTAAACAGAGTAGAAACATGACTCAGAGATGATTGTGTCTGAATACACGAAGAGTTACAAGCCACAAAACTGATTTGAGTCAAACCCACTGAACTTCTTTATATCCTTTTTCAAAGTCTTAGGTTGACACTGCATTTAGAGGAACTGTCGCACACACTGCAGGCGTTCGGTCCATATGTCCTGTGCAAGTACAAAGGTCACGTCCTAACAGATGGGTTATTGTTAAAGGTTTAACTCTGACTGTTCCCCATTTTACTTTAGACACTGAAGCTACATTCTCACTCATGTAGAACAAATCAGGTTTCTGATATGAATCAGGTAGTGACCGACACAAAGAAAAGGGTAATGTGTGTTATTCATCAACAGGTGGCGACAGAGTTCTTAAAATACAGAAGGATACACACAGAGAGGAGAATATCAGGGAAACCTTTATGTGAGCTTTTCTTTTGCCACGTTTTGGATGAAATGGAGCACCAGCTGTAAAAGTAAAATGGAATCACCCACCGGAAAAATCCGTATTCATCGTTCTGTAACACATGCATAAGAGCCTTACTGTTTCATAATTTCTCTGTTCCTTATCTTCCTATTCATGCAGACATTAGAATATCAATGACCTGCAAAATACGGGTGGCCTTTTTTTGACAAGCCTTGTGCTAAAAGGTGCAGACCTCAGTGCAGCCATCTTAAGCAAAGCCTCGTGACCTAATGTGGCATTTATCCCTAAACTTTTTCATATCAAGGACCCCTGAAATATATGCACATTAAATTGCAGACCGCAATCTAAGTTTATTTTGTCTTACAGAATCCCTTTTGACTATTTTACAATATTTTAAGGTTTATTATGAAGATAAAAAAAATCTTCATAATCAATCAACGATCAAATTAGGATCATTTTAAAGTACAACAAATGAAATCTGTAAACCCCCAAATGCCATTAAAAGCGCAGCTCTCAAGGTCAGTAGACCCCATTTAACCTTGGCACAAAGTAGCGCACAACGTAGCACAAGTATCATTGCTAGTTTCGGAACGACGCAGTCGCCTCTTTTACTTCCAGCGCACAGGCTGTAAGTAGCAAGTGTAATGAGCCGCACTGTGCGCCACAGGCGAATCGGTCCTTATATTAGGTGTGATCTGGCGCACCGCTGTCTTGAGGTCAACAAAAAGCTGACCTGAAATCGTGAATTTTTTCTTGCTATTTAAAAGGTGCATTATATATGATAACAAGATGCACCAACATACAGGTCGGCAATACGCACAGATGATGGAAACCCCCTCCATCTAACCACAGTCATTACCTAACTCTGCCACTGATACACAACACACCATGTCCTGGTACACCTGGCTTTTGAAGGGAGTGTCATATGACACTGATTGTTTTCATTAATGACATGCCCAAAACACACCTTTTACCGACCGAATGCTTAATCCCAACACTTTTTCACTGTGCACTCTACTTTGCACCTACTTTATCCGCCCTAAAACTAGCAAAATGGAACAGGACACACCCTTAACGCACATAGTCTAAGGCCATGGGCCAAAGACCATTTGCCATAGATAGTTAAAATAGGACCTCAGATTTAGTATTTGACAAGGATATTAATTATAACCTCCCGAGCTTTATAAATAAATAAAATATAAATCAAACTAAACTCAAAATGACAACAGTCCTCAAGTTTTATACTGTGTGTCATATATATAAAATGGTACTTTTCCACCATATTCCATGTACTTTGTGATGTGTTTGTTCATTTATGTTTTGTGTATTGTCACTAAATGGCTGGATATGATTTTCCTGAATGAATTATTAAACTCAATATAATTAATTAATATTTGATTTATTGTTTACTTTTAATAACTTAGGTCCCCTTTAGTCAAACAGGTTTGTTTCTTCTTGTTCCTTTAGTTGACAATGAGCTTCTCTGTGCAGACTGATGCTTGTACAGTGTATTTGCTGAGAGAAGAGACTTTTACTGTTCTTGAATCAGATTTTAAAGACAGGAGTCTACAGGCTTGATTTGTGACCACACATAATTTGAAGCTAATTCAGGATGAATACATAGTTCACACAGGTAGATTTTAAAACACCAAGAGAGGATTTTTCAGTGAAGTAGCACACATTTAAACTTTTGAAGTGAATTGTATTTGCATATCCTCATTTATAAATAAGTGATAAAGACAAGATGTAGTTTAAATGATTTTTAACAAGGAAATATATCCTTTGTTGTGGAAAAAGCATCACATAGTCAGTAAAATAGTTTTATAGACGTCTTAAAACATGTTTGGGGGATCTAGTTAATACATAATCTATTAACATCTCTTACACATAACAAACATCCCTTGTTTTGTGCTTCTTTTATTACACATTTAGATTCACATTCCACTTATATTTGTCAGACAGCAAAACAATAATATTTTTGAGAATATGACATGATAAAAAAAATCAAATTTGTAAAAAAGAAACCTAAAAACATCCTTTCAAATGTTTTTTTCAAAATGAAAAGTGCATTTACAGTCTACATTTGCATTCCACTGCTTTTTTACAACAGAAGTATAATGACATGCTCAAAGGCAAAACAGCAATTTAATACAAAAAATGTAAACATGATGTGCTACGGGTGAAATATTAAAATTTACATGTGACAAACAACTTTTGCACGTACCACAACATAGAAACACTTTTTCCTCTCAGTCAATAATCTGCAACTGTCTTAATATCTTAATGCCAGTGAATGTTTGAATTTGAAATCCCAAAATTATACATTGATCTAAATACCAGCAGCATGTCACCATATAAGCAGCAACAACGTTACATGGAGTAAACAACTGAGTAATTAATGCTTCTCCTTTCTCTCCACTGGTAGCTTGTCCAAGTTAAATATCTCTAGAATTCACCTTTTCAGTTTTTTTTTCCTTTCAGCATGAACCTTGAAGAGTCAGTGAGTCCAGAATCACTTATCTCAATCAGACAGCTCTTCCTTTCAACCCCCTCTGACTCCTTACTTTCTCTCTGTCTGGCAGCACTGAGTTCATCACTGAGCAGACCCTCCATGCTCTCTCACCACTTGTCGCCCCATAAAAACAAAACATTACTCCTCCTCTGACTTCCATTATGACAGAATACAACTGTTGGTCTTGTTCATGGGCGGCCGGAAGTTGGTGTCTTTCGGGAAGGTCTCCCTGCGTCTGCGCAGCGCTGGGCTGAGCCTGCTGGGGAGGTTCGCCTGCTGCAGGAGCTCTTTAAACACCTCCACCACATTAGCGTTCTCCTTCGCAGAAGCTTCCAGGTAACTGTTGTTCCAGTCCATTTCTACAGTTGACAGCACGTCCTCGTTGGACACTTGACGCTCCTGCTCCCGGTCCACCTTGTTCCCCACCACCACGATCGGTGTGTACTTGTCCTCCTTGATCTCCAGAATTTCATCTCGCAGGCTCTTGACTGCCTCCAGTGACTCTGGGTCGTCCACCGCGTACACCAGCGCAAAGGCGTCACTGTTCTGGATGGAGAGCTTGCGCATGGCAGGGAAAGAGTAGCTACCACTGGTGTCCAGAATCTCTACTGTGATCTTCACCCCACCGATGTCATACTCCTTGCTGTGCAGCTCCTCCACTGTGCGCCGGTGTTTGGGTTCAAATGTGTCTTGGAGGAAACGTTGGATCAGGGCTGTCTTTCCCACTCCTGCTGCCCCCAGAAACACCAGACGCACCTGTGTCTTCTCTTTCACCTCTAGAGACATGCTGAGTTTGTTTTGTCTTTGGCCAAAATGAGCAAAGAAGAAAAACCTGCCTCAGTTGCTTTAAAACTGCCTGCAAATTTCACCTCTCACTTACTTTTACTTTTCTAAATAGTTTTCTTGACAGTCTTTCCGTTGGCAGTTCCTTCTTAAGTTTTAATCCTTGCTTCTTTTTCCACTTCCAGTTTTGTTAAGCTGGAGGCTGCTCTCAGTCAAAGCTTCTTAAACTTGCTCATTTGATGCTCCACTGTGTCTGATCCCACACACACACTGCCTTTTATGCCTGTTTTGGTGAGAGAGTCTTCATGCCCTCACGATCCAGCAACCAATCAGCAGAAGGCAGCTTGGTAAAGTGTAACATCCAGGCAACCAATGAAGGCGGAGCATGTAAATCTGGGTACTGGAAGAAAGGAGGAGACATGTGAAAGTGAATAACCGGCAAGCGGAGCGTGGAAAATGTTTGAGCAGGGACCTGATAATTACAGAGGACTTTAGAGAGAAGACAGAACAACATCAGCCAATAGAATCAAATCCAACCTGCTTGTGTTGTTGATTGATGAACTCTGTGGTTCCTCCTCAGTTGATAGGATGATCCTATAAACAAACAAACCAGATGATTAGTTTCATTATACTAAAGTAAAGAATCTGAAGGTGACAGGAATAACAACCAGCATGTCAGGCGAGTGAAGAAGATATAGAATTTGCATTTCTATTTCATTTTTATTCATTTCTTGGATCCTATTTTTTGTGCCATGAATAATAACATGGATAATGGATAATTGAAATTGACATTACATACATATATTTATCCCTGGTCTAATTTGTGAAGGGAAAAAATGTGATATTCTAAGAGATACATTGACAACATGATCCTGTATTGAAAAATGCTGCAGAGATTTCCATCTTCTTGTGTATATTCCATAATTAACTGTTCACAGCATGATGACAAATAGCAATGGGCCCTGTAAATCATTTTGACACATTAATTTACATAGCACCTTGCAACAACTAGTGCCTCACATAAGACACACACAGGCACATATGTTCACACACCAATGGATCAGCCATGTTGAGCAATTTGGGGTTTTGTCAAAGGAAGCTTGAATAAACTGCCACTTTCTGATAAGCATACAACCTGCTCTACCTCCTGAGCCACAGCCACCCTGTCTAAACTGAAGTAAAAAATTAGCTTTAATTAAATAAAACTGGATAAAATGAATATAACAACACATGACAATATATGATTTCATTTAATCTTAACAAAAACAAAGAAATAAACAAAAAAAAAATAACACGTAAGCCCTAATTTTAGAGAGTCAGTACAGCCAGGAGATATCTGGGAGTTTTGTCCAGATATGTGGTGAATAAAAACTGAACCCCATGTTTTGTCCATGATGATTTTAGAGATTTGAATGGTCGTCATGCAGTCAAAAGTGTGAGGGCCCAGTGTGAGCTCTTGTAGCAGCACATTGATATATCTGCAGAGTTAACTTTTAGCAACCTGAACCTGCAGTGCATGTAGCAACAAAGATGTCAGTACTGTGATAATCAGAGAGAAGCTGCTCAGCAGGGGCTGAATGCCATGCAGTCCCACTAGTGTTTCTTCACTATCAATTTGTTGTTTTATTTGCCCAGTAAGAAAAGAAAATCCACATAAGATCTACAGCCTCAGCTGAGACCACGTGATTCACTCCCTGTGATGTTAATTTCAAATAATTTTTAACATTTCAAAAAATGCTTATCTGCCCTTAAGCTGGTGACAATTTACTTACTCCAATTGTAGGGGAAGCAGCTTAGATCCGCCCAGTCACACATGACAACACATGACTGTGTGTGAATCACCTTCAGCTGTCCTTGGTATCCAATTAGATATGATACATTGCCAGTAACTGTTTGAGGATTAATCCTGCCTGCCTCCAGTTTGTCAGAGTTTGTTCTAGAGGAGTGAGTCTGACTCGTGATCCTCCCAAATTTCCCCTGAGACTCGTGTTGTCTCACAGACTGCGGCTCTCCTTGCCTCGTTAGGTAAGGCAACAGCGTGGAACCGTGACTGCGGGGAACACTAACCTCTTTCCCACTGTTGTTCATTTTTAATATGCACCCATACACTGTCTCCCGAGGGGGCTGCTATACCTGATGGGCAGTGGAGCGGAGCTAAGCACAGGGGGAATATTAGCTGTGGACTAATGCTCTGACAGTGTGAGAACTGCTAATGGCTGCAATCACTGCAGACGTTTTCTATCAGGATTTCTGAAATAGTTACTGGCCCTGGTGAGTAAACACGTCACCAAAGGCTCCAAAATGACTGAGTTGGTGAGAAAATAGGAAAATAATGACAGTAGTGAAATAAAGCTCTTTGAATACAATAAATATTGAAGATACTTATTGAACTTTTCCTTTTCTTATCATTCATTTCAGTTCTGCGTGGGGTCTTTGTCACTTTGCCTTGTCATGATGGGAAAAAACGGGGTCAATAGTTCAGTAAAGATAGACGCATTTCATTTAGTTTCTGTGTTGTAAAACTGTAAACTGTATGTTTCAGTGACTTTATGCATGCTGGCTCTTCTATTTAGGGCCACGCTGCCCTATGGTGATGTTAATGACCAGATGGCATTACTTCTTGGACTGAAACAAATGTTCAGCTCTTGTGTTAAGAAAAGACTCTGTTGCAAAATATCTCATATTATACGAATTTCATAGTCAGTCATTTCAGTGCAGTGTTTCCCAAATAAAAAAATAACTGTATGTATTTTATTCTCCCCACATTTATCTGTTAACATTTTTTTTCCACCTGTTCAGTTTCTGCTCAGCGCCTTTTCAACAGGTTGGCTCGTCTACTTGGCAGTATGGAAAAATCCAAACATCTCTAAGGAAGTTATTTCTTTTCACATAGTAGTCCAACATCTGTCGTTCAAAGAGAGACAGTTGATTATTATTAGTGTTCCGTGTGTCTTTATTTGAAGTAGATTTCCTTGTGGCTATAAGCCCCTTGTGTTTTATGTATAAGGAATGACCTTAGCTCTGTGTATTGATGGAAAGTGGCCTGTGCCTTGGCCTGAACGTCTGCATCTACACTCCCGTGGGGTACGTGCATCGCACTGTCATCCTGTCAAGATGATGCCACAAGATGATGGTGTTGAAAACTGACAGGTGCCAAATATAAATGTTCCCCTAAATGTGAATTAACCTTCACTGCTACTGGAGTATTACTATTTCCTACATCTGATCTTACAAGTAATGGGAAGAAGCAGGCTGTTCATGGTGTGATGAGGGTCCTAAGGGACGTTTCAATCTATCTATCTATCTATCTATCTATCTATCTATCTATCTATCTATCTATCTATCTATCTATCTATCTATCTAT
>JAQNCA010000024.1:17068228-17089253 GCA_029783725.1 Acanthurus tractus | reverse complement strand
TAATATTTAATGGGCCCAGGGCCACTCTGCACTGAAAAAATCGGGCCTTAACGTCAAAAAGGTTAAGAACCCCTGATCTAAACAATACTAAATTACTACATTTGGATCTGCCTTTAAATCATCATCTGTTGTTTGTTTTGTGATAAAATGTCCAGGGTATTTAACTTTATTACTTCAAGATTATTTTCAAATGGTCAGAAAATGTTGGACTTTTGATGACTTTGGCACTGCGGCTGCGTTAGCACCACTGCTTGCCTTTTACTTGCCCCAAATTAGAAGCTCATGCTCTTAAGAACATAAAAAAGGTGACATTAAGGAATACCCCCAACTATAAAAACGTCTATCAATCTCCAGAACTAAAATAACAATTCTCAAATTTCTTTTTAAGATACAACTAACTAACCACAAAAGAGAAGAATGAGGTTAACTAGAGGCTATTTGCAATTTTTTATTTACACCCAACAAAAACCTAACAGATTTTTATGTAAGTTTGTCCTCAGGCATTTAGTTTATAACCTGAATTAAGTTAACACTGGCCAGTAAGCCCCGTCATTGTTCCTGCATTCATGGATCCATCAAATTTATGCTGTTGCTCTTGTCCAGCTTGGCATCATTCTGCCATGCACAATCAGATTTATTTGAGCCATTTTTTTCTCTGATCCCAAAAAGGACAAACATCTCAGAGATCCTTTTATTATTATTATTATTATTTTTTTGTCTGGGCTGTAAATGGGTAAGAAAGAACATTTGGATACACACTTAATGCCTCTGTGAGCCTGCTGGTGTTATCAGCAGCTATAATGCAGGACAAATTTATGTTTGATGGTGAGTTTGTCATTCTGAAACCAGCTCTGAGGAGATCAGAGGCATGTTTTTCCTGAATCAGGAAGCTAATCTGGCTCAAAGCATACAGGGTAGCTGGCCTACCTTCTTAGCGAATGTAGAGATGTCCTTAAAGTTGACGCCAATATTTGCTAATGCAGAGGATCAGCCTCTTTTGTTTGCTTGCACTTTCAAGTTGCTGATGTATTGCAGCTTTAGTGGGTCTATACTCCTTTATTTTGGCTCAACTCCCAGATGAGATTTGAGCTTCTAAAGGTGTTTTATGATAGGATGATTAAATGTGGTTCAACCTGCCCTGTTGAAAAAGATGACCCCAAGTGTGATTAACAACACTCAGACAACCACTTCACACTGAAGTGCTCATAGACAGAGTACTTTCACTGCCAGAGATTTAAAGTGGATGTATTTGCCTTCGTTATAAAAAAGGAAATGATTATGGTAATTACACTGGAAGCACACAGGGATCTCTGTGCATTTCATCCTTTGATGAGCTATCCACGTCTGACAGAGAAATTATTTTTTTATTTAATAATAAGACCATACAGATGTCCATATGCTGGTGCTTGAAATGCATCTCCCTTGATTAAGCTCTAGTGCTTCAGTTAAAATTGGGCAGTCTGTATTCCAGCTGCTATGTGCGCAAACAATGGATGAATCAGGAGGAAGAACTGGATGCTTCCTGTTGTCAAATATGGCCTATTCTTATTTCATGTTGTAAAATCTCATCTGACAAAAATTACAGAGCACAGTTTCTCACTAGTTGTATTCACTTTACACTGAAATAACATCTGATTCCTGCTCTGGGCCAAGACCCCAAACTTGAAAGATCAGAACAATTCTCCTGCCTCTTATGATGTTTGTGTATTAAATTACAAGTGCGCTTTCTCTACTTTTTCTCTCACTTAGTTACAATATCCAAACCCAAGATTTTTTTTGACAAGATTTTCTGAGAGCTTTATAAGGAGTGTATTTTTTGTCTTTTCGTTTCTTTCATGGTAATCTGTATTAAGGAGGGGGTATTGTGTGTTGCACAGATTAAAAGTTGAATTTGTGATATTTGACTATATAAATAAAAGTGATTTGACTACAGTTATCCAATGACCGACAGTGTTATAGGTTTTCCAACCTTCCCTTTGGCTGCTCAGCTTAGGCCCATCCATCTCTAAATTGACTAAGTTTATACGTATAGGACTGGCCTCGCTGCTGATGGTATTCATGGGCGGTGTGTATTAGCCTTCAAGCCTCTCCTGGCCGATCATCCACTGTGATTTAGCAGAGCTGAGAACCATGAATTTTAGAGAGGCAGTTGAGGAGTAGCGTAAATGATTTATGCTTTTGTTTACAGGGTTCTGTGGAGACCTTAATCTGGCAGTGATGAGAAAGAAGGCACATTTACAGTACGCATACTGTAAGACTGACGTGGAAACAGCTGGAGAGGATGGCCCAAGACAGACGAGGGTGGAAACGATTCATCAATGGCTATGTTTCGAAAGGAATACAAAGGCCTAAGGAAGGAAGGAAAGGAAGGTACTGTAAGTGTGTGTGTGTGTGTGTGTGTAGACACAACCATTTATGCATATCTCTGATTTCAGATCAATAATAACGTGTATGAGGAAAGCAAGTAAGGACCAGCAGCTTAATGCAAGAGGTCTCTAAGTTTATGTTTGGATATGTTGAGAATTCCAAGGGGAGAGCATCACCTGAGGTGGGTTTGAGATTTGTATTTTACAGAAGAGCTGATAGTCAAAAGCCATGCTCTGTGAGTAAAAAAGTGAAAGGTAAAAAAAGTGTTGTGGTAGGTAGAAGAAAGTTGAAGACCAAACCCCAAATGGAAACTACAAAAATATAATTCACCAGCATGACAGGCATCTCCATTTTAAGTGAACCAGTGAAAATAAGGCTCCTTGACAATATTCATCTATCAGTAGAAGTTTGATAAGCTCAGCAGTCATCACCTGAAGTACCCCATAAGGATATGAGTCTAAATATCCTCCAACAAAGGATTGCTTCACACAGAGTGCCGGTCAGATCATTGGTCTCCGTTGATGTCCTCTTTAAAGACATTACCCTTCATAAATGATAGCCCTGTCCATTAGTGACAGTGCATAAAATGAGCTATTTCATTGCTAATGAAAATGGCCTCTATCAATGCTCCCACACCTCTGTGACCCCGTGACTAAGGATTATTCCTCCAGTGGGAGAAGTCTGAACCACTGTCTCTTCCTCTGTGGGTCATCATATCGGAAAAAACACCAGGACAAACATCAATAATACTTAAAAATAAAAGTCCTGCAGATCTGGAGTGTTAAGTGGTGTCCTTGTTAGAGATGAGACCATTTTCCACCTGAGACTTGGAGGGATGGGGGTGTGTAGAATATTAAGGAAATAACAGGAGAAAAGGAAACGCTTCCTTGAAGTCCCACAGTCCAAAACACACACATGGGCAGGTTTGTCGCTATCATGCTTTATTTAAAATTGTCAGCTACTATTGTGCTCGGAGACTTGTGGAAAGAGGTGTGGAGTTTCCTGTCATAATATTTACATTAAAGAAGGAAGCTTCGTGTCCTACAATTGGGGGAAATATTTTACCAACATGACAATAACAGAAGTATGTGTACTGTTTATACTAAGACTCATTTCAAATGTCACAGCATGTCTGAAAATAATCTAGGAGTTATTTTCCCCACTGACTTTTACACTTTTACACCTGACAGCACCAGCAGGCAACCTTGGTAAAAGCAAGAATTAATAGAAATTTGACAAAAGAGATAGCCAGAGGCTTGTTAGTCAAGTCTGTCTCCTTAAATTACTGAGGCGGTATGATGAATGGCTGCTGGGTTATCTTAGTGAATGCCAGTAAGTAAAGCACATTATCCTTAACAAGGAAAAGAAGGGAAACTACAGAGGAAAGATTAGTCTGACCCTTATCTCTTTTCTCTGGCAAACAGCCTAAACAGCTGGCAGTTGTGCATGTATGTGTTTTATGTAACAAAAAAATACCTGACGGATCTGTGAAGGTCCTGTGAAAAAGAAAGTTCAATTGTTCTACCCTGTCATGCTTTAAAGTCCTGCATGTAGGATTTTGAGGTATCTGTTGGTAGGATATGGCTGGTGACATGTTCTGTTATCTACCTTAAAATGAGTAACAAACATGATAAAAACCTGACAGGAGGAAAGGGGGAAAGCCAAGATATGAGGATATGAGGTGTCACATTCCAAGTTTTACATGCTGTTTCCTGTTACCCTATCAGTGCTCTCAGTATGGCCACTGTAACTTTATGAGAAAGGAACTTTCTCATCAAACCTTCTCTTGTTGGTTATGCGTTCAAAAAAAAACAAGATCAAGTTTGGACCAAACACCACTTTAAAATTGCACCTCTACAAAGCTGGTAAGTGTGCCATGCTGAGGCAGTCAATTTAGGACAAGTCAGCAATATTACTTCAGTGTCAAGGGAGTAGCTCTATGGCCATTTGGACCAAAACAAACTCATGTGAAATGCTATTTTAATCCACTTGAAAGTTCTGTCACAGGGCTTCAGGGCTTTACAAAAAGTTTGCCTACAGTAGTTATAGGAAAGTTTTGCCATCATTGCTGAAAAATGCCTTCATCCAGCCTCAAACAACACAGGGAAAAAAAAAAAACTTGACTGAACCTATAGTTTCATCAACTGAGTCAAGATTCAGTCACAATGTGATTGTGATTACCTTGTATTGTCCAGTAGAAGTTAAATCTCATAATATAATTTATTTTACTTCTTCCAAATCTTCTTATTCTCCTATCCAGGATTTGGTTAATGCTGAGCAAGACTGCTGTATTTATCAGCCACGCTGTCACTATCAGATTGTGGTTATATTATCATACACGTCAAAACAAAAGAGCATCATAATTAAATCTATTCTTAATCATCAAGGTTTCATCTGCTGTGCTGACACCAGCTTGATAGCTGCAAAAGCAATTTTCCTCTTACCTCTTGCCTTCTCTGTCCGGTGGCTGTTGCATGTCTAATGTAGTGCTCATATCTCTTCTGTTTGTTATCTCATACCCTCCATCAACTGCCCCACCGCTTACATCTGCAGCATAACATTACTGAAGTGCACTGCTGAGTCACTTCCTTTAGTGAAACTTCGGTTTCTCTCTGAGCTTCTTTGACCTCCTCCAATTCTGTCAAACACAGAGCTCCTGCATCCTTCCTTTACACTAAATGAATGTCATTAGTTCGTTGTTTGCCTCTTGATCCCTGGTCTGCCTCTGTGCTTGCCAAGTTTGCCCCTGTTTTGGGTAATTTGTGAAGTTCTTTTCCATGACAGAGAAGGTGCTGCAGTTGTAGGATTGTTTTAAGTATCAAACATTAGACAGTTGTCAAACCAAACCTTTGTGGTGGTTGAAATAAATGCTACAGATAAATGCTAAAGAAGAATGGGTCCCGATTTCCTAACTATCACACCGCACATAAATGTACTTATATCATTTTTTTTAAATTAAAAATTGATATTGCCACAATCCACAAGATGAGTAGAAATTACTGGAAGGAATTAAAAAATGTTCGCACGTGCTACTAACATATTCACATTTAAACCCTCATCTTTAACTTGTTGCAATGAAGCTTTACTAAAGTTAAATTAGAAACGCAGTGGTGGACGATGGCTCCCACAACATATAAAGGAATTACTCTGCCACAGTTGGCTGAAATACTGCTGAGCACCTACTGTGCGTACATGCCATGCACACATTCAAGGTTCAAAATCGTGTAAAATCACTCAGACAAAAAGGAAATCAGAGACTGACAAAAATGAAATGTTATTCCCCGCAGAGCGACAGCAGATTTGGCAAACTGGGCTCGAAAGTAAAAGAAATGACATATTCGGCATCAGAGAAAGTGACAGTTTCCTCATTCAACCAAACAGTAATGCATTTCCTTTGAGCAAATCATATTTTGTAACCCAAATTTCAAATTGAATTTCGAAGAAAAGCTGTCATCAATGAGTTTGCACTATGAAGTCATTCCAGCTGGTGCCCTCTATAAGATCAGCAGGGAAGTCTCTTCAAATCCATATCTTTTTGGATTAAACTCCTGTGTTATTTTCACTTTAGCTATGCTCATCCTTCTCCAGCAGGACGGCTACCACCTCAGAGGGGTCTTTGTAAAGGTTATCTGCACTGTTGTGAACCTCTGTTGCTTAAGCTTCTCCCGTAGGGGACAGCTGGTCTTTGCTTCATGTCTCACCCGCTGGACAGGCATACTGCAAACGCTAAGAAAAGGAAAATTTGACTTATTTATATTTCTCTGAATAACCTGAGAGCACATGTCACCAGATCTCCTCTCCTGCTCCAGTGTAACAGCTAAGAGGTGAGCAGTTGTGTGGTCTCAGCTCAGTTAATAAAAGGAGGGAGGAGTCTGCATCGTTCCTGACTCTCACATCTTTTTTTCCCCCGACAAATCTTGGCAGGCACAGCAGGTCAGGAGCTTCTGATGAAGTCTTGAATAGAGAATCTCAGTGTGGAAAAACTTCCTCATGCTACTCAGAAAACTATGATTATTAAACGTCTTTAATGACAAGATTTTTATCCCAGTCTTCAGTTAAATTTGAATTCAAAATGCTTTTTGCAATTATTAATGTGGTTATTGGTGTTGAGACGTTAGATGACATGAGCCCAATTCCAATGTCCTTCTTGAATACTCAAGTCCTGAGCCCTCACTGACTTTGATGGCATCACTTCCTGAGTGTGTGAGTGAGAGAGGCGTCAAGGCTCAAAATGGTTTGAATAGGAGAGTGACGGAACTTTGCGACATGTCACGTCACCTCTCTGAAACATTTATTTCCATTAAACACTTTGAAAAGAGGCCTGCAGTTTATGAAGAGTCACTGCATAAACATTTTATGGTAAAAGTTGAACATCATCAGAAAATGACATAGATAAAAGACTATGGAAGTAAAATAAAATAAATGAAAATGAAATAAATATTTTTGAACAAGATAAAATAAAAACAGAAACAAAATAATAATAAAGTGATATAATAGTTGGTACCATGAACTTTATGTGAATATATTAACTTAAGACAATTAATTTAATATTTATTTTGCATAATCATTTTTCATAACGATGGGACATCATATCAGCTTTTTGACAATGCTGAAACATATTTCCTTCCATAGTGGGTTAAGGACAGAGAAGATGAGATAATTATCATCAATTTACCTGTTTTAGAAAAAAATGCATTATTAGCCTACACAAATTAAAGGTTGATGTATATTCTAAGTATTGTTAATATTAAAGGTGCTTGCATGTGTTTTGTGTACTATCTAGTATTGTCATTGCCCTCTGGTAACGGTGTTTATCTGCCAGTGCTATGAACTGTGGGTATTTCCCTAAGACTAAGGCAAAGACTGCAGAATTTAAGACTTAGTGGTCGTAAATGGCTCATGTCATTAGCACAGCCCTAAACCCTCCTGGAGTTACACACCTCAGAGTCTTTGAGTCTGTGAGGGTGGAGATTGGAATTGAGCCATGGAGGAGATCAAAGTGTAAACTGAACAGTTAGATACTTCATCAAAATTTGAGGTAGCTTGTCCTTGAACAAAGCTTTGAGACACAGTTGTGCAGTACAAAACACATTAGTGTGCCTTACAGCTTGTGTAGAGATACATATAAATGAGGTTCGATTTACCATAATTTTAGTTTCCTCTCAGCACTGAAAGGTTTTGGGATTTTCCATTAGCCCCTCAACCACACAAGTAAGCTCCAGCACAATTTACTTAGCCACAATGTACAGCTTTTAGCTTACGACAGGGAACGTAATGACATTTTAATGGATTTCTGTTAATATTTTATATTTATTTGCCATAGTTTGTTGTACTCTGGGTTTATGAAGAGAGGTATGCTAATGATCTACAACTTATGAGGGCAGCAAGTGCAGATCAACACCAGCTGATGCAGCATTTTGCAGGTGCGGTTTTTGCAAAGACTGATGGGATCAGAAAGAGATTCTGTTTGGAATGAGGATGCTTCGATTTGTGTTCAGGGTCTGTGGTCTGTTTTGTGTTTTGACATAAGTGACCTACACACAATGAGGCAAAGATAAAAAGGGAAAAAACAGACAAATTTAAGTGCATGAATATATTCATCAGGAAATGGACAAACTAATAAATATGACCATAAAAAAACTGCAGGCTGTCTCCAAATTGCTACATTTTCTGGGTAAGGCTTGTTTGTACACATCCAGTAATTGTCATAGATTAGAGACTCCTCTCCACGGACATATAAGAGACCAATAAATATAACAAAGCGCAGATTAAATAATATTTATACATGCTACAGTGCAAGCATAATTAATCTAATACAATGTTTAATGAGACTGAACAGTTAATTGAACATGTCAGGTGGCTACAGAAAGTGTGAACATTAAGTATATGTGGCTGCAGTCATTACACACACACGCAATGACAAAACTTTAGGGATGGATGGAGGGCTAAATGAGTGTCGTTCTTGTTCAGTATTCCTCTCTCCTCTTTTCTCCAGCTCCTCTGACTTTGTTCAGTTTTCCCCTGTTGCCTGCAGGAGGCCTCCTGGCAAAAAATGAAGGGATTTCTATGCGAGTAGAGTTTTCTGCCATCAATCCTGTTTGCCATGCTTCAGCCCCTGCCTGTCTCTTCTTCCATCTATCCATCCATCCTTCAGTCCAGCCCTTCACATCCATCTCTCCCCTTCCCAGGTTGGCAAATTGATTGCATTGAGCTCAAGGAAAAATGCCGCCTCTGGGCTCTGGGGACATGCATTGAAGCACCAGTCTGCCGGCTATTCTGTTTTAATGAAAAGCTAAAGCCCCAGCAATCACACCTACACACACAGAGGCTTCATATATGCTGCCCCACCTAAGTGACACACACACATGCTGTATTTAAACTCTCTGTTGCTAGCCAGGGGGCAGATCTGGGTCCATAATTACCTTTGCTCTGTCGAGTCTTGCTGGCATTTAACAGCTGCAGTTACCACCTTGTTTGCCTGCTGGATGGGACATTTGTGTCAGAATGTATGTGTTTCAGTGTGTATGTGTAGAAATTAGAAAGCTCAGCTGTATTTTAATGTGTCACATTATGGTGCCTTGCTAAAATGAGGAAATGCCCTAACATGAGCCGGGTCAGGGGGAACGTGAGAAGCCCCTAATGTCTTACAAGCTGTAAAAGGGGAAATCAATATCATATATCGATTGCTGCTTGGGATGAAGAGTTGAGAGTCAAATTAATGTGTGTTGTGTGCACGGTGTAATGTTTCCAGTGTGTGTGCAGCATGTGTTTGTGTGTGTCCACTTTCTACCACCGGCACTAGAGTTTAAGCGCTGTACATTTATAATGACGACAGGCTGTCAGCTTCACTATAATAACCGCAGGTTGTGAAAAACAATAGTCAGCCTTAGTTATCCTACAGAATAATATGAATATCGACCAAATCCATCCACGTGTCATGCTTTAGTGCCTCAAATTCTTTATTCTTTATTTTAAATGAGCTTGTTTAGTTTGCTGTAACACTTTAAAACCTCTAACAAGTCAATGGGTCTGAAGAGGGAACTTTGCAGCTTTATCCATCAGTAACTGAAGTTAAACTTTTTTATGTAGCATGTGCACCCATACTGTTTGTGCTTAGTTCAAATTGCTATTAGGGAAAGTGCAGCAGATCTCAGCAAAGCTGTCATAGTAAGTACAGTCGTTCATACGCCACACTGAGCAAAATTAATAGGGTATACAGTTTTTGATCTAAACGTTTTTCATAATATATTCCTCTTTAGTCATGCTTAGAGAATATCAAAAACATTTAACTAGGCTTAACTGCAGTCTATGAATTTCCCTGCTCAGTAGAGTTGTTTGGTTCACCACACAATCACTGCTGATGCATATCTGCAGATGTTCCCTGCTGAGGGAAATTGCTCAGCTGGAGTGTGTTTGTGTTTGTGTGTGAGCATACACACTCTTCGTTCACCTGTGTGCCTCATTCCTCAGTTTTGGAGGCCAGACAGACGAGCTGTTTATTTTAGGAGTTCATTCTTCTCCTCTCTTCACTTTTTGAATCCTTCCCTGGCATGTCATGCTGCTGCATTAGGCCGGTCAATAATGTAATTCTTAACCAGCGGCTGCTGCGCGCTGGAGTAATTACCTCGTCCATTATCTGACCACATCTCTCATCAGACTTCATGCAGCCTTCATTAAGGCCACAGGATGGAAGGCAAAGGGGGGACACAGAAGTGGAAACACAAAAAAACACACAAGTATACACTCAAGAATGACAAGCATGAAAACAAATGCTTTGGAAAGTTTTATATATTTAGGTGTTCTGGAATACAAACAAACAGATGGGCTTGTCACGTTCCTTCACTTCCCATCTTCACTTCCTCGCTTCTCCTCCTCTCTTTGCCCAGTCAATCAGATAGGCATTAGCCAATATTGGTCTCAAGGGCTGGTCTCTCACCTACTGCACATCTATGGGAGCATTTCTATTCAGCAAGATGGCTCACCTCCTCGCCTCAGAGTGATAGCCGTGCAGCCCAGGGGAAATAAAGACAGACGCAGCCAAATCTAATCCACAGCACAGTGGGGGAGACGGTGTCACAGATCAGCATGTTACCGGCCTGTTTGGGCTCCTTCTGTGGTGCCTCTTGAGCCAGACCCAAGGTGGTTTAATGGTTTAATTGCTAAAAGTGCCAAGGCTGCAGGCTTGATTTCCACTGTGGCTAACTGCCAGCGAAAAAAATCATTAGCTAAACATAATGCATATTTATACATCGTCCATATTAATGTAGTACATCTTTAGCATGCATACAAGGCCAAATAACACACAGAAGCACTATCGGGCTTTCTTCTCTTTGAGACAGGAATACTACACTTGTAAGTTCTTTCAGCAAAGACAACAGTCACGGTGCATTACCGTAGGCAACAGAGATAAAGGCCAGCGTGTGACAGAAGCTGGCAGGTCACTGTATTCAGTGACCTTTGTAGATATAGGCTGATAAAGCTTTGTCTCCTGTTTTCAGTAGAGTACTGGACCAGTGTTTGCTGCTTCACAGTCACTGAGAGTCATGGGATTATGAGGCATTGGAGATTTCAAAAATGTAAGTGAGTTTCCAGGAGAAAAAGACATTAGTAAGCCTGTGAAAACACACCGCTGAGCTGTATGTGTGTTAATATGCTCTGGTATCCGTTGCTGAAGGAGACTTGGTTTGACCTGTGAGAAAGAAATCTGTGTTGCGTTGTTCATCATCAGCTGTCGCTCCGTCTCTTTTCCTCAGCCCTCAGCCGCTTGTTATATGACTGGCTATCAGGCTGATGGCAGTTTGCTAATGGTGTCAGCGGACTTCAATTAGCTCTCCGCCACGCTTGATCGTGCTGTCCTTTCTGCTGGAGAGGGACCTTAAATTGTCTGAAATACCAGAGCCATTAGGTTTGAGTGGTTAATGGGAGTTTAAACAGAAAGGGAGAGAGGAGCTGGCAGACAGGCGCACAGCAACCTCGTGCAAGTGTACAGTTTGTTTTCTACTCTTGTGAGAAACACATGATGTTTAAAGAGGTGGTAGAGGAGTGGTGCTTATTCTGGCAACGCCCTGCAAATGACTTCATCTGGAACAGAAGCACATTTTTTTTCACTCCACATCAATCCTGCTCATTTCTCACCCATAGCCCATGGGGATAGATATCTACAGGAACCATGTGACCAACTTCTCCAGACCAGCACAAACCAAAGGGCAAAGCATTTCCACTCTGAAATGTTACATGGAATTGGAAGGGACAGTGCAGTATTTTTCAAGACATTATAGCTTTTCAAACCATACAACAGTAATAGTGTTGTAGTCAATTCTTTCAACATGTGAATAATTGAGGATCCCTCCCCACCACCACACACGCAAATGCACATATGAATATTAATGGTGGGATTTGTTTAAAGAAAATCACATTAATCTAATTAATGAGAGGCTTTGTAATTAATTTATCACAATTATTTGCATTTTTATATTTGACACGAGAAGCAACATTTTTTTTCATTTTGTTGTCTGTGCTAGCTGAAATATGTTTGGCATTGAGGTAGTAGCGGAGACTGGAAGAGCTCCGGTGATAGGCAAATTGTGTCTTGCACATCCAGAAATTCTCCCGGTAGGTTTTTTCCACACAATAAACCCAGCAACGACTACCCATCCCCTTTTTTTTAATTTTATATATAAGCAGCAAATGGTCGGAGCCAGAGTCGAACTCACGTGGAGGACAAAGCTTCCGCACATGGGATACCCGCCCTACCGACTGCCCTTTTGCCAGGAACGCGTGCAATTGTTCTGTTCTGTGCTGTTTGGAGTGCAAAAATTAATTGTGATTAAATGTGGGGGTTTTTTTTGCAATTTTTGTAACTTTTGTAATAGTAATTAACATGACAAAGTCCCAGCCCTAATAAATATATCTTGTACTCTCTCTCAGCTGATTTCTACTTTCAATTAACCATCCCTGTAGTTGTTAATCACATTATTTGTTGAAGTTTGCCAAATTAATGGAATTTGATGTTTTTTAACAGTATTTTACTTGAACCGATATTAATATGTGTCTTCTGTGGCATATTATGCGCTGTTTTTTGTTTGAAAGGAATGTTAATCAACTGGTTGCTTGAGTTCAAAGGGAGTTGTACAAACCTGAAAAATTTCAGCCCACCAGATGTAGCCATTGAAGGTTAATTGACCTTGGTCTTTTTTTGTGGAGGCCACCTGCTAAAGGAAACCACAACCACGTTCCTTCTAGTGAGGTCAAAGATGTCTGGTCTCCAGGCCTGACAGCTGCAGAACTGGCCTCAGGGTGCCCCTCTACCCCGGTGACATGGACTCTGATGTGCTAAACTTTCAGGGTTAAAAAACAGATTATGTGCTGGACCTTGAGATGGGTTCAACCTTTTTTTTTTCTTTTTTTTTTAAGAGACAAGCACACAGCCAGCAGTACCTTGGGTTTAGGATGCCAGAGGAGTTTGTGTCTGAGCTATTGCTCCATGCTGCAGAAACAAGATGTATTGAGCTCAGATGTCTTGATGACAATGAGCAGCTGATGGTGAAGGACAGAGGATATCAGAGTCATCAGTGCCTGTCTGTGCAGCTGGACCCTGACCAGGCCTCTAAGCCACTAGAGGTTCTGCAGAATCCACTCTTTCCTCACAGCCTCCTGCAGAGCTCCTGTGCTGACACCTATATTAGGTCAACAGACACTGAGGAAGGAACACGCGAAGCCTGTCAGATGTCTTCTGTGTCTTCCTCTGTGTAATTTATAACCATCGCCTGTTGACAAAAAAGGCTTTAACATATCTGCTGTTTGCTGAAGCGGACAAAGCCAACATTATTCTGATGATTGAACTGATAAGAGGGGTGCTTCGAAACATTAAAACCAGTACAGTACATCACTTCCACCATCAAATAATTCTAAAGTGAAAGGACTGAAAACTTACAACACAGCTTTTTAAATACTGTTTATTTTTTAAACATTTGGTAAACTTAACTAGGATTCTATCATGAAGTGAGCCCTTAATTGAAGCCATTATCTAGTCTATACGGCATCTGTGCACTACATAACATACACTATGGGAGGCAGTAGATGTGCATTTAAATATTAGCATAAGAAATAGTTGGAGCTTCCTGCCTGTCACCTTGAGTTTAGTGTCAGAATTAGTATTCATACATTTTTTGTTGACTATTAATAACAGTGCTATCTATAAGCTTTTCTGACTCTGCCTACAGGGTGTTTTGGGTATTTTGGTCAGAATAATTTGTCAGTGTGAATGTAGATGTGTTTTTTTCTTTGTGCCAATTCAGGCTCAGTCTTCCCCTGTGCTGCACGGAAAACTTTTAGGAGGCAGGAGAAAGAGGATAACTGTGGGCCAAATGACACGCATAAGCTTTCTGAGGCAGCAGGTGGTATTTTTTCACACTTTTGAATTTTCACACAAAAAGGCAAAGTCTATTGTGTAAGAGAATAGCTTCAGTGTGTGGACACTGAGTATTTCTGGACCAGAACTTGGAGCAGAAGGGGAAACTGCGTGACGACACCCCCTTAGGCCCAGACAGAGTGAGCATGTCTCTCCTTAAGCATGTTAGACTTATAAAAGCTGAGAAAAGAGAATTTCTTTTCATCTCATCAGCCAACCCTGGGGCATAAAACATCAACCTACGTGTGTTCAAATACAATCTTTCACAGCTGGGAGAGATTTTAGACTGTGACAGCGTGCCAGATCAAATATTGGCATATCTTGGTGGTCCAGACACGGCAGGTGTCTTGAAATAGAATCCATTTATTTGTGTCTCCTAGCTCCTCAGATGCAATGGGTGCTTCACAGCCAACCAACACTGACTGCCAAACAAAACTGAACCGTTCTACAACAAATCTATTGTTTTTTTCAGACCTCTTATGAAAAATAAAGGTGCAGATTTGAAAGTTGTTCAGTAATATTTGTAGTTTGCTCATCAAACTACAAATATCAAATTAAATTTTGTGATTTGAAGTTTCCTGGTAGATAATTATAGTTTATTTAATTGCCAGTCTGTAGGAGAAATATCAACAAAATAGATTGAAAAATAACCCAACTAAAATTACATACCTCATTGGCTGTTGGGAATTAGAGTTGATTTTCAATAAAGTCACACTTCTATTCATCTTTGGAAAAAAAACCAAAAAGCTTTTTCTTCTTGCCAGTGTCACCTTTTGATGGGTAGCTTCTCGGTGATCGATCACTGTTGACAGGGGGTCCTCCCATAGGAGTGAGCTTCAGAGCTGCAAACTAGATAAAGTGACTGAATACATTTTGTGAAATGCATTACTTTTGTTTGGAGCCTATGAAGTATGAATACAGTGACTGGACTCCTCCTGAATATTTACGTTGACCCTGGGTATTCTAAAGGAGGACTGTCTTTATAGAAAAAATGATTTGTGTACCTGTTGTTAGTTTGACCTCATGTCCTATTGGCCAACATGGAGGGGCGGGATTCATGACCTTATCTGCCAGGCACCAGGGGGTAATGAAGATTTTATGGTTATAAGAAGCTGACTTGTTAACCATCGTTTAACTGTAAATGTGTAAAACCTTCCTGCTCGAGGTTTTCTAACACATGGTCAATCATGTGAAACGTTTATTGTTTGAAACATGTTGAACTTTGTTAAACAGTCACAGTTCCCTGAGGTTCAGGCATCACAACTATTCGGTTAGGTTCAGGAAGTTGATTCTGCTTTCATTAAAACTCAAACCCCCGTCTCTCAGCTGAAGGTCCTGTGTGTGACCTATCGAGCCACACTTTTTTTATGCTCCTCTGCTCCTATGTGAAGTGTTGTTTTTGCTGCAGTTGATATAAGAGTTAGTGGAAAGCCCCTGCCACTACTGGCAACTTTACAACTACCTAATGCGCACACACATGCACACACACATGCTAACTGCTAAGTTATTATGAAGTAAATGAGAGTTGTGAATCTGTCATTTCAAGTCTTGACTTATCAGCTTTGGTTACTTTCAGTTTCTTTTCCTCTTTGTCCCTGTTACAGCTCCTCTCCAGAATAATCCACATGCATATTCTGCCCTAATAGGAGACAAATTAGTTGAGAATATTTTTTCCACAGACATCTGTCTCGTATCTTAGACACAGTCCAATTTGCAATTTTATTTTAAGGGTGATGTTCGTACAAACTTAGCGAACCAGTTTTAACACTTATTTTTTCACAGACTGTTTATTTCCATTGCACTTCACAGAGACCTTTGACTTTGAGCATCACAAACACTGAGATGTGCTGCTAAAACGAAATGGACTTGGCTTTAGTTTACAGCTATTCTACTTTCTGATCCTTTCCTCTTGTGAACTCATCATCAAAAACAAGCCTAAATCCCGCCAGCTGATTGATGCCTACAAAGACAAAACATGAAATGACACTTGACTACCATTTGCATTTCATCACAATTGCTATGGTTTCTAAGGCAATGGTTTCATCCTTTTCTCACTGAGTCTGTTAAAAAGTAAAACGGCATAATCCTGAAACACCCACACGAGATCATCTGATAAGAACTTGTTCTTTGCTTTGGTAATACAAATGGATTATCCACAGACGGGGAAGACTCTGTTGATTTATTTGAGGCTGAGATCACCTGCTGCTCACAGGCCTGGATCAAGGTAATCAAGACAGATTACCAGGCCAGCTTGAAATGGCATCAGATATCCTCTGCAAGTGGCCAGAGACATTTTTTTCCCTTTCCCTTTCCCTTTCCATTTTTCGATAAGTCTTAAAAAATGCATTTTAGAAACGAGCTTCACAAATTTTAGAGGCTCCAGACCACCTTTAAATTCAGGAAAACCATCAAGTCATCATCTCATTTTGTCACGGACCTTTGTGTGTATGCATTACAAACACTGACAAGCAGATGTCTCAATGCACACACACACAGACAGGGGGCAGCAGAGAGAGAGAAAAAATAAAACAAAACATCACAACTTGATAATATTCATCTAGTGACAATAATCTTTGTCTGAAGGAAATAAAAAGAGCCAATACAACGAGTGTGTTCTGTTTCAACGCATGCTGTGGTAAAAAAACAGCATAACTTGAATAGGAATTGAATTTTGGCCCCATTGTTCTTAAAAGTAGAGGCTCCTAACAGCTTGTTATTGATTTTGTTTGTTTTTCAGGTGTCACAGAAGAGAAGATGGGAGAGCCATGTTGTTTCTGTTGTGTCAATTAAAGCAGACGTTAGTATCCTGTTGTTGTAGAGAGGATAGTTACTGTGGCAGACTGTGGGTGTCATTATCAATCTCAGTTCATGTTGCTAAACATTGGCATTGACGCCTCACTTGACTGGGATAAACGATGCAGGCAGAGGCGTGAAATGAAGAACAAGGATGGATTGGCTTGCTGTTCACGGTTAGTTGTGATGCCTTTGTGTCAAAAATCTAGTCTTGTTTTTTTTTATTATGTCATCTGTCTAAATCAAGATCAAAATATAAAAGATGTCTTATATTGTATGGATTGTGAAGCCTCTTTGTGAGGCAAATTTGTTATTTCTAATGTTGATCTAAGGCAATGACTGCATAAAAATGAGAGACATGCCAGCCTCAAGAGTGCAGCTCAAAACATTTTGAATGCCCCCTGGTGGGAGGTTGTGGTACAAATCATAACTCATGCCCCCTCTTAGTCAGCAGGATTGGAAATTATCTAAACTAAAATAAACAAAAAATTTTCCCCCAAAAGATTTTCATTATTTCAGGTGGTTATCACAGCAATATATGCTCTAGTGCAGGAGCTTGGGCGGGACCTTGACACTGCAGATTCATCTCCAGTCACTACCGCTCTGGACTCTGACCCCAAATGACATCAGCAGCACAAGATGGCAGCGCCAGCATCAGTGATCTATGGGCTTCATTTCTGTACAACAAGAGGAAGAAGAGATGTTTCATGAATCTTTATTTACATTGGTCCATAGAAAGAAACTTTACTTGACCCTATCCAGCGTTGCTTTGGTTTGGGATTTATTGAGTATTTCTTTTAGCTAGGTTTCTGTTTTAAATTCAGTTTGGGTAGTTTTATTCGGCTTTTCTCACATTCAAACAAACTGGGCTTCCAACATGACTCCACAAATGACAATGTTGATCAGCATATTAATACTGTCAAAGTGAGCTTGATGCATGACTTTACCTGTTTCATTACAGAGTTGCTAGCATTAAGTTATACTCTAAGTCATGTTTTATCAGAATATCCTGCGGGCGCTGGAGAATATCCGTAGAAGTCTTTCTATGTTTAAATGTTCTGTGGACCAATACATTATTATTTGATGTTATTTTTAAGATTAAGTCAGCTAACTATACAGTACATGAAAGATTAGCTAATATTGTGTGTGGACTAACTCGAAGAATAAACACAAAAAATCTTCTTATGCTCAAGTTTCAATCAAATGTTTTTTGAAATTGTCAATAATGTAGCCATTTTATGTTGCCTTGTTGTTTTTTATTGCAACAGTAGTGCACACCATAGCAGTTCAAAAGTGATAACTTGAACCACTGGCATTCAGCAAAGTTTTCAGCAGAGTTTTCTCCAAATTATGTGCTACTAGTTGTAAATCTTTAGTGTTGGTAATTATCGCTGTGCTTATAAAGCCTTAACAGTTCAGTGCAATGATAGTGCCTCCTGTTTCCTAAAATTGTCTGCATGACTCTGTATCTAAATAAAAAAAAAATATATATATATACTGATACTTTATTTTAGTTTTATTTGCATCAAAGATTTTTTATTTATCTTGAGTTGAGAGCTGTTCCACAAAGTCAAGATTTTTATTGCTATTATTATTATTATTTATTTAGTCTACACTTTTTTTGCTATTGTTTTAGTTTAAGTTTAAGTTTAAGACAATCAAATCATGATTCTATCTTGCTGTTTTAACCAATAACACAGAGGAGTTTCTCATTTCTCCACTTCACAGCAAACTAGCAGGTAACATCTGAACTTATTTGCTCACAGCATTCCCAAATGGTTGTGACTCTCTTTACACATCTGCTACCTAGATGTATGGGTCTCGTTTCGGCTAGCGAAGAATGGGAATAAAATTGGACACATTTATAAAGCGCTGTATAAACAACAGAGTAAGAAACAATTCGTCTATGCTGAAACATCACTCTCTCTCCTTGAGACACACACACACAAGCACCCACAAACATGCACGCACACACATACATAGTGTTCTTTATTTTTAGTGAAGAATTGCTTTTGGGTGCCCCTGAATTGCAAGCTTGCGTGTGAGATGACGCCGGCAGCTGAGACCTCCTCACTAGTGATTCATTGCTTTAATCACTGTGGCTCTCCGACCTCTTGCCAACCATGGTATGGTTTGACACATCACTGCCTTCTTGGGGCACTTGCACCATTTGTCCTATTTAGGACACTGTCTCTACCCTTGTAGACAATTAGATATCGTTGGTCCAGTGTCGTTTAGATCTGGTAAAATGCAGCGCAGCCCGCGTAGGTTGGATTGCAGTCAAAGCTGGTGCATGGTCATCTTCAAAACACAAGAGATGATGGTGGGTCTCTCGTACAACCCCCTCATCATAGAGCCAATCTGAGCTCATCCCAGGGACATCATATGAGGTGGCAAAAGAATATACATCCTACATATTTATGTAAGCTGCTCTTATCTAATAACAGGCCAGTGTGTCTGCTTAACTGGCTTCCAGTTGCTCTCCTCTCCATCTTCCTACACCTCACTCTCTTTAGCTCAGAGTGGTCCTAACATTATGTCCACAGTGCAGCAAAACCTTTATAAACCTTTATTGATTTTCCCCCAGCCTGTCTTTTTATTGCTACATAAGGTGGAAAGTGGATGGGATCAATCACTCCTTTTCTCTCCATTTGCCATGTAAGGACAGAGACCTCAGCGGCTTTTTAGTACCATCACACACCAAAAATGTTTGCCGTTAGGAAACCTTTTTTTTTTTTTTGGTATAGATTTTTTTTATTATTTGTCAACAGTCAAAGTCACACAATCTGTGAGACACTAAAGGGGAAAGAAACACCACTAATGACAATGATTCACTCTCAGAGTACATGAGGATAATGACATGTTTGTGGCAAGTAGGATGGTGGTTGGCTGACGAGTCATCCTGGGACTCAACTCTCACACAGAGATAAGAGGTTCAGCCGAAGTCAGCGCTGAAAAGATGTGACTGCTCATCCACTCCCACTGTGAGGGTTTCTGGTTTGCTTTCCTCACTTCATTTATTGCCTGAATGAATTTCCTCAACTTCAGTCCTCATTCACTGTCTTCCCCCAACAAAAGTGGTGCAGTTAATTACACGCAGATGTGGTGGTAGGTTGAAGTAATATTGTAGGAAACTGCTGAGATTTTGCCCGGGAGGTGAGAAGAGCAGCAAGTCGTAGCAAGGCAGCAGAGTTCACACACTATGGGACATTGTTATGTTAACTTCCAGCTTTCCCCTAAACTTATCAGCTATTGCATTTCAACTAATGCATTCTGGCTCCTTTGCTCTCCTCATGGACTGTTTACCTGGGTGCAATCAGGATTTGTCCAACGGACTACAAATGGATTACAAACAGAGACCAGAAAGCTTTCCATTCCAAAATCATGCCATTGCCTACAAATTCTGTATTCATATGTAGATTTCTGTTTGTAAAGATTATCTGTCAGTGTGTGAGAAGATGACCACCAGGGAAAACAAGAGTTTAATCCAAAGAGGCTTGAAAGATTAAAATATTACACTCATCAAGTTGTTTCTTTTCTTGCATGACTTACAAACAGGAAATGGCTGTTTTAGCCATTTTTTGCACAACAGTATTTATAACAAATGCCATTTCACAAATTTTTCTATACGTTTTCATTGAGTGGGATTCACTTAATCCTGTGTGACACACTGCTGGGATGCAATAATGTGCACAGCTGAGCATACATCCATATGTGATTGTCAGGCATCTCCTGAGATTAAAAGCCTTGCTCGTTCTAGATGTTCCAGTTCAATCCAAAGGAGTTTGTTGATGTCTTGGTCCTGTGCAGCACAATCATGCTCATTCGCGCCAACATGGGGAAACCATTTCCATTTCAGCATGGTGAGGAGGGAGTCATTGTGCTAAAGCAGTAAAGGGTATATACAGAATACAGCAGCTTCAAAAGTGCTATTTGTAACATTAAGCACCAACTACAGGACATTTCATTGTGTTGTCAAATCCATTGCAAATCTTTTGAGCCATTCTTAACTTATTGCTCACAATATTAAATGCAAATTTACATTGTACAAGTCCCATAAGTGGTTAGGATCGCTAGTTTTTACCCAAGCACCACAAATTTAACTCCAGGTATGCAAAGTTTTATGCATTTTAGTTACTTCCATTACTCTTTCATAGCACAGTATAAACTAGACCTCAGACTTGTACATACAATACACACAACTAGTTTGACCTCTATAAAGAAGCTGTAATGTAACTGATACCAAAAACTACACTTTTATTGTACCTAATAGAGTTCCCTTCAGTAATACTGCAAATTTATCAAACCCATGAAAAACAACCCCAGACAAAAGGTAAACAAAAGCACAAGCATATTTGCTTTGTCTACTGATTGATGGAAAGAAGAATCAATGTGGAGAACAGAGAGCAGAATGAAGAGGAGAAGGGAGGGGCTCTGTGTGTGTGTGTGTGTGTG
>JAQNCA010000024.1:17027861-17068128 GCA_029783725.1 Acanthurus tractus | reverse complement strand
TGTGTGTGTGTGTGTGTGTACGTGTGTGTGTATATAAATTGGAATCTGATTTTAACTTTTTATGTGCTGCCAGTAGTTACTTCTGCCAGGACAGAATGTGTGTGTTGTGCCCAGTGTGTATTTGTGCAAGATAAACCATAGAGATATTTTCTGATTGGACAAAGTGGGGACCTGCTCTGGGAAGATGCTTTCAGGAACTTGTTGTTTCTATATGCTGTCTTTGCCCTGCTGTCATTGAGTGGGACTGTAGGTCTGTCAGTCACAGTCAGTATTAGGACCCTCAGTGGCCCCTGTAGGCTTTTCCCCTTTGGCGTTTTCAAGTGATGCCACACTCAGATGACTGCTCCTTTCAGTTTGAGGGCTGCTGGCTGTCAAAACAGTCTGTCTGACAAACATATTTGTCTGAGGAAACTGTGTGTATGTGTGGGTGGGTGTCCGTGTGTGTGTGTGCCTCAAATCCAGTGATAATACCAGCAATTTTATTTTTTCTTGCTTAAGTCCAGATGTCTAACTACTTGTGCATACATGCATTCAACCAGAAGCCTCATGAATGCAAATTACCCACAAGAGGTGATGTTGTGTACCCAAACTAGTCATGGTCACATGCAGGTTATGAGGTGTATCTCCATTTTTATCAGTTCAGCCAAGATGTGAAATAAATTGTACCTAACAGTAGAAATCATGAAAGAAATTCGATTTGTGTCTGTAGAGGTGGCTACATTTTTTAAGTTTAGTGTTTTTTAACTTTCTTCAGTGTTTTCTGGAAAATATTTTATCACAACCTTTAACTTATAACAGCAAATGTTTTTTGCTGTCTAAAATATCATGTCGTCAAGTTAGGTTAGCAAAATCTGCCATTCCTTGAAAATAGGCCTCATTCATGCTTTTCCACAAGACCTGAGAAATGACATGATGATGAAATAGTATGTGGTTTTCTATATTCGGGCTTGTTTACAGCAGTTGGGCTCCATTTGGTCTATTTTGAGAGTGATTCTTTTGTTTCTATTTTCAAATCTCACGCAGACTCATTGTGTAGCTGTCAGTCACGAACTGCAGGGATGCTGAGGGTCAGACTTTGCAAGTAGACAGCACCATGATGATCCCATGTTTAAGTTTGTGTGTGAGTGTCAAACCACAGAGGAGAAGGAAGTCAATCTCCACTGTAATGAAAATGCAAATTGTCTGTCTTGTGCCAACCTGTGCTGTCAATCAGCATCACCATGCTCCATCGCCTTTCAACCTCTCATAAAACAGCCAACAATCAACCCAGATGTGACTGGGACAAATCACTCCACCGAGCCATTTCCTTCATTCATTACAGATAAATCAATCTTCTTTATTGTTATGATCTTTCCACGTGTCTCCTCTCCATTCTTCCATCGATTCTTGTCTTTCCTCGAACTGTCTGAACTGTTTTGTCTTTATCCCTCCTGTCGACACTTTGCCTCCATCCCATCCAGAGGGAGATTTAGTAATTTATACAACAAAAGTCAGTGAAATGAAAGACAATGAATTGAACAGGTAGCTGGAGGTGACTGGGATAATTAACAATTAGTAATTAAGTCCAGGCTCTGTTTTCAATTACAGTTCGGAGGTAATGGATTGTTTTTTTTGTTTGTTTATTTTCTTACCATCTCCAGACTCCCAATTAGCCTGTCTTTGTTTGGGTGACCGGGGAGAGTGAGATGGAAGGACTGAGTCCGGGACAAACATTTGTGAGGGTATAAACTGACAAAGGGAGGCTTATTATTTGCCTTTCATACTTCCTTTTTTGTGGTTGAGACCAATCCTGTAACAGAAAGTTAACTTATGTCCAAACTAGAGTCTAACCCCCTGAAATGTAAATTATGAATGTTGAAGAACAGCAGACAGTAAGAAAATAGTAAGAGCAAAATGTAGTTTTCTAGCAATAAATATCATCTGCACACATAATTTCAGCACAGTGATGAATCTGCTATACTTTTTTAAGCAACATGGGAAAACTGAGGCATGCAGCAAGATAAACTGATAAACTTTTTAAAATTTCCAATGCCTTCAGTTTTAGTATATTTAAATCGGCAATCACTTATTTTCTTAGCCACTTGAAAGTTGCCTATTTACTTATCAAGTCATGTTTCTGGCATCTTGATGAATGTAACTCCCTTATAGCTTTGTTTTTGGTCTCCACCTAGAGGGAACTATCCCGCTCTTTAACTGCTCAGAGTTTCACTATGTTCACCAGCTAGTCACTAACCAACTGTATAAGACCCCAAAAAAAGATCCCATCCTTCTGTTGAAACATTGAAAAGTAAGTATATCATAAATGTAATAAAAATAAAAATAAATGGAAGGGATTGTGAAAAAATAAAGTGAACTAGTGAGAGCAGAGACCTGGTGTTGAGCTGCTCTGAATAGATTAATTCCCTACATCGTATTGCTCCTTTGGCCTCACAGTGGTCAGTGACATTGCAGCAGAGGTTTTTTTCCTTTGACTGCTGTTTAAACAGTCCTATGGTAACACTGGACCTTTAAATTTACTCCTTTTACTGTTCACTCTCAGGGACATGCATGTTTTTTTTCTCATTAATTGTTTTTTTAAAGCCCTTCAATGCCTTTCCTAATGTATCTTTTTGTCTGAGTGTTGTCCAACTCTTGCAAAATCAAGAACTGCTGCAGTATACATTGTTTTTTTTTCCTTTAATGACATTTTTCAGACTGCTAGAGAAATTAAATTAGATTGGATGCCACAGGTGTGTGACACTGATATGCAATTTGTCTATGTGATCGGAGTTTGGAGTCTTTGTCCTCATCTCAACTGCTTCAGTTTACAGCAACTTACCTTGATAACGACCTGCATTAATCATGTGATTACAATCACATTTTGTTTAGCTGACTCTTCTTTCACTTTATTTCGAGGAGCTGCATTTAGAAAAGGGAAGGGGCTTAGACTTTTGCAGGCTCCTGAAACAGAAAATCAATTTATGCTCCAGTCCAAAGAATATTTCTCCCTTCAGACACACAATGTTGGCTAAACCATCATTTAGCGATTGCAAATATTATATAAAAAAGATATTTCTAAGATACATACTCAATTAGAGGATCTTATTTAATTCATGATTTAAAAAGCATTAAAAAACATCCACAGTGTTATTTATTATCACAAAGTATGAAGGCTGCATCAGGACTTTTCTGCAGGAAGCGTTTAGCTTTATCTAATATTTACACACTGAAAGCAGATTTGCAAATGAGGCTAGTAGACTAATTGAGATTAATTGAGGGCAGCTTCATCATACATAAGACTGCAGGGCGTTGATTAGTTCTATAATCACCCATCACCCAATTGTTTTGATTTGTTTCTCTGCACATTACAGTCCATTATTATCTAATTCTCAGCCTTGTGTCACTTCAACTGTCCAAATTTGTTTAGACAATTTACTATTTGAAAGTCAAACGTGCTGGTATAATCTTGTCTGCTGTGTACCGATATTTGCACGCAAAAAGAATTTCTTAACTCTCACACGCAAAGAGATTATCAACACCAATCATCAAACTGTGTTTGGCCTTGAAAACAGCCTTAAAGAATCAGAGTGCTGGATGTGTAATGGGCTTGAAAGCATTTATCAGTCCATGTGTGTGTGTATGTAAACAAGCAAACTCAAAAGCTAACAATTACACAAGCAACTAGAAATATGTAGAAACATAATAGTATTTAAAAGCATAAACTGCAAGCAACAAGGCAATTTCAAAACCCAGTCTGGATATCTATTGTCATGTAACATAAGTATACAATTATGTCTTTTTTCATTCAGCCCAGTTCTATTTTATGTAAATTTCAGTTTGCCAACAGTTAACTTTTATGGATGAAGGTTAACTGTTGGCAAACTGTTGGTATGGTATGAGTATGAACAACTCATATGAGTTAACAACTCACACCATGAGAGAAACAGGTTTGCACTGAGTTTTCAGTGTTATTTTTCCCTGGAAATGTGATAACAACTTTGTGAGGCAGATAAGAGAGGTTCTTGTGAAGCAGCTGAAACAAACGCCGTCCCTGCATGCTCTCCTCCCTCTGTCCCTGTCTGTTAGTTAGATGGATAGTGCTCCCCTTCTAGTTTAGTCATCCATCTTCCAGGGAAATGTGTTAAACATACCATATGTAAGAAATGTTGTCTCTTGATCTTTATTCTCTTGTTGTGTCTCTTTGGGAGTGTGTTAAGGTCTTTACAGTACTTAGTGTTTTGCAGAGTTGTTGCATTCCTGCTTATACTGTATGGTGTCACGCAGAGGTTGGAAATGTTTGATATCTTTTTGATTTATAGAATATTTATTTATTTTGAATGGTTTAATATTCACTTTTTACTTGAAAAATTATTTTGAGGCATATCTATATGCTGAATATCTTTAGGTTTTATTTGGAAACACTGTTACACAGACACAGCAAAGAAGAACTTTATTGATAATGTGACCATTCATGAGTTCTTACCATCTTGTATTGCCGGAGAGGTCAATATATATGGTGTTTGACTTCTTCTAAAAGACAAATTGCAAGGTCTCGGGCTGCTAAAATGCTTTAAGCACATTTGCAATCATGCCATATTGATTAATCACTTTACAGATTACAAAATCCAGAAACAATTCAATTGTTTAGTTACAATCAGGAAAGATTGGGTACAGTGCCAGTTTTAGGATAGCATACCGTTCATTGTGTTCTGTAGAACAACAGTTAACAGTTAAGTTTGTTAGAAAATATTACATGTACAGATAGGATACATGCACAATATGTTAATGAAATAATCCCCTCTTCTGAAATTGGCTTTATAATCATCAGTTTCATCATCAACTTTTCGGTAAATATCATTAGCTGAGGTCACCAATAGGCAGGGTGAGAAATTCATGTTTAAACACTCAATCAAATCAGAAGGAACATATATTAGCACTTAATGCACAGTGATAATAAAAACTCTGAATAGGGACTTTCTTTTGTTATTATTATAGATTGTAAGCTTGCATGCCTGCGGTTGCTGTACAGATGATGGTTAGCTCAGCCTCGCGCTAGATGCTGTTTCAGACAGCTCATTAGGGAAAGTGACAAGCGCTTCAGAGCGTTAACCAACTCAGACGAAGGAGGACTGGACCAGTAAAAGCAGAGAGCGGCACATTATAGCTGCTACAGTGTGTGTGACACATTCTTGCTGTAAAACTGGTCCTCATACTTCCTAAATTCTTTCACTTAATAGTACCATTCACTGCTGCAGTGGTCAGCTCTTGCCATTTTTAAAATTCATCTTTTTTTTTACGTATAGTGCTACATTTTCTCAATGGCCCGTTAAATGTGAGCCAGGGATAATGTCTGTGTTTATATCTGAAGCAAGGTGAAGCCTTGTGCCTTTGGGTACTCATATCAGTGTCTGACAGAATGCTTTTTAAACTTCAGTGATTTCTAATATAGTGTCTCTGTGAGTATTTACTCTCTATGATGCGCCTTAGTGTTCCGTTTGTGTGTGTTTGTGCATTTATGTGGATTAGATGAATCACAAACACACATGCACATACACACACCCACACACACAAAAGGTGTAAAAATCCTGTGTTTGCCCAGTGGATTCCCACTGATAGAGCAGAAGTATTCCCACAACCCACAGAGTGGGAAAGCCTGTTTGGGCGGTGGGCTGCCAGTCAAATCCACATGTACCAAGGTAAGTGATGCATGAAGGGAGTTTGAGATTTCACTGTCATCTTCAGTCTGGTCCCCTGCAGATCTCTCCCTTCTTCCTCTATTTCTGCTCCAACGCTCCACTGACCACATAGACTGTATAATTTGTGCCATGACTAAAGCTGACTGCAAATCATTTGGCTGAAAAAATATGATTTGAAGTTGTAGCTCGAGGCTTTTTCCATTTTTTTTTTAAACTAATTCTATGTAATGCTCTAAGATGTATGTTGTTTAGGTACAGCTGTCATTGAATGATAATAATTATATTGTAATTATCCTAATAAATATTTCATTACCAAACCCTACCCTTTAAATACTTGGCTTTTAAGTTTAATACAACACAACGCTGATACTATTCCTACAACTGCTGCTTTAACACTGCCTGCCGCTGGGTGCCACTGTTGTATCCTTCGCTGTCCCTGGTCCTGAAATGATCAACTGCGCTATTCCACACAGGGCTTCGCATAGTTCTCACTTTTAACTCACCAGCAAATAGACTCACACTTTTCTTTCGACCCTAATGAGCCAAAGGTAGAACCTTAAAGTTATAAATCATTCTTTCGGAGACTCACGGGAACCAGCCAAGGAGTTCCTGGTCAACAAAGGAGACGGTGATCATCTCCCGCTTGGGGAAGTTCAGAGCCCTTTAAAGACACTGTCTTTTCATAGGCTGCACAGAAGTAATATATGCTGTGAGAAACTGTCAGACACTCTACTCGTAGTCTGCAGGTACAAAGAAAGTTGAGGTTTTAAGTGCTACTAGAGTGCTTTTCATGTCACAACTGAAAAGCCGTAGATGGCGCCATACAAAGGTGAATGTGGCTGCTCAGGCTTCACCATCACTGTGCCGCTGGACCAGCGTAAAGTCAGCCAGAGAAACCCACGACAACACAGGAAATAGTGGGAATTAAGTTTTCAATAAAAGAACAAAATGTATTCATACTAAGTCGTGTTTTGGCATCCTCTGTCATTCAAAGCAATTAATACACTCCAAAGGCCTCTTTAGACTTGCTACGTCGAATTATTTATCATTTCCTGCACAATAACAAAGCATGAATTAAAGACAGAGTGTAGACATTTAAAACCCGTATTGATATGAAACACAGTGTCACGAAGCTACATAGAACCTGCGACTTATTCAGATTATTTTGATGTCACATCCAGCAAGTTTTTGATTCTGTTTTTATTTTCGTTAATGAACATTGTCCACCTCATCATTTTTTGTGGACTCCTTTATTGCCTGATTCTGTGTTAGAGAAATAGTACGTGAAATCAAATGTTCTTTAAAGTCCTCTTGGGCCAAAGAAGAGACTTATTTCAGAGACTTAAATTAGAGAGAAATTTACCTACATTTTTGTTTTTGCTTTGTTTCCTGCCAGCATTGGAAATGATCGCGCAGCATCAGGGCTATTATTTTGAAAATATAAACCGGATGTTTCGCACTCCACCGAAGGCAACTTTCCTGTTTAAAAATGAGAGAGTATGAGGCAACACAGCTGACATGCCACAGTCGCGCTGGCTTCGCCGTGAAGTTAAAAACGTCCACGAAAACCGGCTCTTCGCTGCGTGAGAAAGCGTGCGTTCCGTTTGAACACGAACTTTTACCCGCATGTTGGAGATAACAGCGCCATTTTTGCATACCAATTAACTCACATGGGATATGGCTCGAGCGGTCGACTCTACCTGCGGAGACTTCACATTATGCCTGAATGACGGAATAATGCTTTAAACGAGACTTGCTGAATGAAACTTTGTCCCATTTGTATCGAAGAAATTAAGAAGCACTTATGGACACCGTATTCATTTAAATATAACCGAGTTGTGTGCCGTTGTGGACCGCTGCTGGATGGGACGCAGATAAAAAAAAAAAAAAAAAAATGTTTGGTCACTTCAAGTTCCAGGTTGGGAGGTTAGCAAAGATGTCAGGGGTCGCTCGTTTTGGAAAATGATTACTGGCAGCACCGACGGTGAAATAATGGTCAGAAGATGTCTAGTAACGTTCAAACCGTTCAGGTAAGAGACAAAGAGCCGTGCACAGTTTCCCTTTAGCCTTCGAGCTTTAGCATCGATTAAAATGTGTTATTTTTTTCCCCACCGCTTTAGCTACATGTTCGGCTAAGCCTACATTTCACACAGGTGTCCCACAACTGAAAAGAAAGACACGGCAAACTGCGCCGCTATGAGACTGTGTACATTATTTGGAGCTGAGGTGTGTGTGTGTGTGTGTGTGTGTGTTACTGCTCACCTAATCACACACACATACACACACACACACACACACATATGCACACTCACCAGATGTTTTATCCGCTGGATGCATTTAGATCCACATGGATAAAGGGATAACACGCAGCGATAAATCATGAAAGAGCCATTGTAAATAAGCCAGTGCTACCACTCAGCCAAGCGCTAACTTAGTTTCCTCCTGCATGGATAGCTTCATTATCACTGTGTGGCTGGTCTGTGCTTGTGGAGATGTAAAGGAGAAGCAGTTTATCACCATCAGGCCATGCAATGCCAGCTTGCTTTATTCTGTTTACCCTGATAAGTGTAGAGTAAAGGGAGACTTTAAGTCCTTGAATGAATCATTTTATTTCTTTTTTTTTTTTTATCAGTTCTAAGAGTTCAGTGGTACACAAGCTTCACACCCTTGCAGTTCATGCTACCATTCACCTTTCCTTTTCCTTATTTTCTACCTGATAATAACTGTAGGATTTTAAACATGTCTCCAAGGGAATTGGAGCAATAATTCAGCCACTGTGCAGCAACCCTGTGAAAAAATAAAATTAAAAAAAGGATAAATAAGGGACCCTGTGATTCACCTGCTATCTCCGCAGAAGACCTTTGAGCTGCTATCACTTCAGTATCTCAAGTGTTTATTTAAATATGCTCAATTAAGCATCTTTGTGAGAAGCTAGGCTGACCTTGACAACACTGACAATGGGAGCTTGTCACAGGTGTTTGTTGGTGTTCACAGGAAAAAAAACAATCCCCAGCCTGAATCTTGGCTTGCAGGAATAAAAATACTGGCAGAGATTAAGTTTCCTGGCCTGACATGAACATAGGATGGTGTGAATATGCATCGTAGACAATGGCAGTAGGCTGATTTTTTACTATTTTGAAAATGTTAAATTTCAAAATCAACGTTTTTTTGCGTATGAACGCCCTGGAGTGCAAATCAGTTCCAGGATTTAGGCAAGTTTAGGTGCCAGGAAAAGTTTCTTGAAAAACACCACAGCTAACTTGTACAATGCGACTCCTCCACGCTTGGCAGAACTTCTCTTCAAAATCATCTACCTAGGGGCCAAATCTGATAAGTCTATATGTGTGAGGAAGCCAATTAGCTGATAGCAGATCTCTCCTTCTGATCCAATTATAGGGAGCAGAGCATTTACTTTAAGCCTGTTAATTAGAGACTCGTGAGGCAGGACCGTGGCCTAATCCTCTCATATCACCCACCTAACGCCACTTTGGAAAACGGCAAAATGATAAGAGAGGAAACGATCCCCCGAGAATGACAGCAGGCGAGCTTCTGCTCACCCACTTGTTTTTTTTTCTCTTCACTCTTTCATCCATCTTTGTGATGCTTACAAGCAATTCTACCTTTACCCTGTCCTGCACACGCACAAACAGACAGAGAAGAACACAGGATAAATAATCCTTTGGTCACGGGGAGCAGAAGAGACAATTATGATTATAATGTTGAAAGAAGCCCGTTTTGTCTTCTGTACAACCTTCTTTTAAACCTCCCATTGGGCCGCTTCAGTTGTCCTACTGAGGATTAGTAATCCTGATTTTCAACTCTCACCTACTTGATTGGCCGACTAGATGGTAGTATAGGAAGTGCATAATCCAAGCAGGTATCTCGAGATCATGGTATCGCATTCATGACAAATAATCCCTGGATCCTAATGATTGTATGGGAATGGATTCATATCAGTTGACGTATTGCTGCGCTGTGGTTTCTCTGACAATGATTGAGCTATTCTAATTAATTCTGCAATATGCCTGGAAATGATGGGGGTAATTTTTTATTATTTCATAATAATACACTGTCCTGGGAGAGAAAGAGAGTTAAATGAGAAGCCATAGTGAGGCAGTGAGCATGTGTCAGCTGTTTCGATGCTGCAACTTTAATTTAAATTAATCGTGATTATACTTTGCTCATGTTTACAGTGTGAATCAATAAAGAAATGCTGCATGCAGAAGTGCCTGTTGAGGACTGCCGCTAATCCTGCTGATCACAATGATCATCACATTAAAGTGTTGTATAATAATTTGTTTGCACCATCAGTCAATGACGCTGATAATCAGAATTGAGAAATCTAATTTCAACATGTATTCATACACAAATTACACTTTATGTTGTTACAAGTGTAATCAGAACAGTAATTCATTAGACGCAACTCCTGCTCTCAGAAAGTGATCTTCCCATTGTGCTTACAAAATGTAAGGAAAACAAAGATAAATGACTCATTTGACTGTCATGATTGCATAGATGGTTTACCTCTTTGATTGATCAGATCGCAGTAAGCATGTGTGATGCAGCCAATTAGATAAGAGCATTCGTGATCATTATTCACTGTCAATATTAACTTGTGCTGTACTCTCAAAGAGCCACCCCCTGCCACCGTCTGTCCTTGAAGCCAGGGTATTACGATTCAGCACAAGACACATCAGCTACATCTTGGAATATGGTCGCCCTGGGTGCTTGCCAAACCACCATGCTCTATACTTAACAGATTATTCAACATCATCTTGATCCCTTTGGGTCAATCAGATCACTTCAGCAAATGTTCTTTTAAGTGGCCATTCTTCCTCACTGTTGATAGGACATCATTCCTTTTTACAGACTCTTTAATATTGAGAGGTTTTGTTCAGAACTTTGCGTGACTGGAGCTACCCACTGTACCGTACCGTACCAGGAAGTGCTGTCAGATTTCACATTGGGCCATGCATGCATCCCAGCAAACATCTCTTGCCCTGCTTTCAAAAAGAAAACAGTAGTTATAAATAATTCATTCATTTCTTATGTTAAGATTGTGTTTTTCCAACCTCTGGTGCAGAAGTCAAGTTTAAAGGTTACCTTTGAAAGCTTGATCATAAATTATGAAGTGGATTGTGATAATTACATAACCTAAACAACTGTTCATATGGAGGATATTTGGAGGAAAAAGGTTTCAGCTGTTGAAAAAAAAAAAAGGGAGTAAAAGCGCTGGAGATTTAGCAATTCATTGTCACATCAGTCTGTCTTTGTACTGAACTACTTTTAGAAAATCTTGCTAGAAGTGCCTCTTGTTGGAAGCAAGCAGCAGAACTGCACGCATTTTTAAAGTGGGACTTGACTTGTTAGTCATGGAGGCTGACTGGTATTTTGTCCAGGGGATGAGAATCACAGACAGCTTTGCCTCCCTGGTTCCCCAAAGAGCCTTGGCGTTCTAAGATAACCTTTGATCCATATACGCTGCAGAGAGTAGCTTAACTAGGGCAGGATTTACACAGATACAAAAGACCTGATTTTCAACTCTTTTAAGTCAAAGATCTGATTCTCTCATGGCTGTCCAACGAGAGAGAACTCACACATAGTCTCATTTTATTTTTTCTCTTCTGAGGTACGGCAGCGTTTTTAAATATCAGGTCCCACAAAGGCTGGCCCAGTAGAATCTACGCTTCAAACATCAAATTTGAATCACTGATCGGAGCCCACACATGGAAAATAACTTATAGTTTAATAGCCTGTTTACACTTGGTTTTAAGATGCGTCTTGGGCAATCGAAACCTAAGTGGACAGTGAGACACATTACTGCTTACCCCTGTATCAACGATATATCTCAGATGTGTCCAGCTGTGTTCGCTTGTGTTCTGAATACATTACCCCCTAAGTCACTCTTGCTACAGGTTCAGGTTCAGAGGGAAAGGACTGCTTGACAGTTTTTGAAGTCCATCTAAAAACAGATCATGAGTGCCTGTATGTACATAAAAAGATTTTTTGGGTGGTTGAAATCATTCCTTTATCCTTATGCCCAAGAAGATACTTGACTAACTAAGGCTGCTGAAGCCTTATAATATCAGCTTTAATTAAACAGACTTTTTGTCGGCAATAACTGGCATCATAATTTGTGTTATTAATAAAAGGAGCTCAGGAGTATTGACAGAAGAAAGAATTGCAACACAAGTTTCACCCACCAGGACGTCTTATACACCACAAAACAGTGACCAGAGAACTGGCATTCAATTGTAAACACATTTGATCGCTCAAAGTGACACAGTGCAGACTTGCTCACCCAGTGAAAGCTGTGTTGCATAGCCAATTCTTGTTGGCCTGATTTTGTATGGTTCAGATGGAGGCGTGACTGAGACCACTTTGTGTGCTCAGAGACTTCAGTTGCCATTTTAGCTATCTTTGCACTCTTACTTCACCTTAAAAGCCTGAATGTTTTGGCTGTCTTCTATCTTCTTCTTGCTATTTCCTCTCTTTTCCTCTGCGCGCCTCTGATATTACATAAATAATCATATCCATTTTGGATGTACTTAGGGACAAACCGCTTACCCTTATTTTGTCAGTTGTCCTAGATGTATGCTGCCATAAAAATATTCAAATGTTTCAAGTGCCCTTCAAGTTTCCGCTTTTCAGCATGTGATCATCACTCTATTTATGCATTGCCTTTAAAAGTGCCACCTCTGTGTGTCTTGACTGTCTTTTCATTCTTTCTCTTCCCTTCTCTTCTGCTGTATTCCACATTTTCCCACATCTACTCCTCTCTCGCTCTTTTTCTTGCTGCTGTCCATCATCCTGTCCTGCAAACCCATCTTCCATAATTGTCAGCCTGTTTCTCTGCCTACAGTCACCCTTTTTTTTGTCTCGGAAGCCACTCTCACTCTTTATCTACTTCCTTTTTTACCTTCAACTCTCTCACCATCTGCCCTCCTCATCTTCATATGTTCCAGCTGCTCCCACAAAACATCGATTTACCTGCCCTTCCCTATGAATATGTCTATCTATCTCGACTCCCTTTTAATCTGTTCTCACTCTCCTCCCCCCTGTGTTGCAGGATATTCGTGGTGGGAATAGGCTTCTTCAGCCTGTGCTTTCTAATGACCTCTCTTGGGGGGCAGTTCTCAGCCAAGAGACTGGGGGACTCCCCCTTCACCATCCGCACAGAAGGTACTGACATGTGCTGTGAGTGTGAGAGCCCATGTGTGTGTGTGTGTGTAAACAGTTCATCCACTGAGCTGAAATGCTGTGATGTCACTGCATATTGCTGTGCTATAACTCTCCACGGTCCTGCTGGCGTTTCACTGCCATGTGCCACTTTGTCAAAGCTGCACCGCTTGTCAATGGAAGCATAAAATGGTCTGACACATTTGCGTGATGCAAAGACATGTTAAAGTGAATGTAAATTGCAAAACTGGTATGACCAATGAATTTCACTGATCTATCCTTTTGCAGAAAAATTACTTTTTCTATATTTGTAGTCAAGTGGTGAGGGATAAATCCACATGCTTGTAAAAGAAGATTGATATTGAGGATGGAACATGAGAGACCAGCCAGTAGTTTGGAAGTTATTGGTCTGATCCAAGGTAATGACAGCGACGTGGGTGGCTAATAATATATCTGTGGGCTGCACCACCATGACTCTCAGGGATTCTGCACTGATGGGCAAGCTTCCTATCTCTTTTACACAAACCCTATATGTGGGCTTTGTGTCTGAGACATATATTTATATATGAAAATACATGTGAATAGCTAGTGTGTTTCAATGAAGTGTCATTTACTTATGTGTAGGTACTTTGCAGCCATGCATAATTAGAATTTGCAAAAGAATTAATCCCCTTAAAATTGAAATACTGAGAACAAAAGTCAGTCCATGTTTTCCTTGCACTTTTTCTGATGACTTTAGAGGAATAAAAGCAAACCAGCCTTAAGCAGTTTTTACAGTTCCCCTGAACCCTCTCAGGATTCTTTGTAAGACTTTTCATTATAGCTTTTGCTTCAACCACCACCTGAAAATACGGTCTGATGACAGATTAAAGTTCCCCATATTTCTAGAGATTGTCTTAAGTCGCTAGTTACAAAAGGTTGACATTAGCTACTGGCAAGAACAAAACCTGTTTTTACCTCTAAAGACCACAGCATTAATAGTATTTAAGGTGATGTGCAGTAACTTTTACAGGTATGTAGGTACAATACAGCTGCTGACTACATAAACCAGACTAAAACATGCCATTTCTTGATTTTGTGCTACCAGTCTTTTCTGTGACTCAAAGTCGTACTTGCTGAGACATCTTCAGCTTTCTGCACTCCTTAATTCTTTATACTGCCTAGATTTATTGTATTACAGCATCTCAAATTACCACAGATCTTGCACAGAATATCTCCACACTGGTTAACAGCAAGAAGATATATTATAGTGACAAGTATAAAGCAAAACAGTGTTCGAAAACTTGAAAATTATGCTAAATGGATAACTGTTAATATAATGAGACATGAAAAATGATTTTAATGGTATAGAAAACCCACATTTTATTAAATTTGATCCTCATTTTTGCAATTTCCGTGATAATCTGTGTTTTACACTTGACTGAATTTGTATTATTAATTCTGAGAATGTGATTTTCTTGTGTTTTTGTGGAAATCATAGGGCTGAGCAAATTTTTAGAGCAAGTGAAGTTTGAATTATGAGTTTTCATGCAAAGTGAACCTGAGAAAACAAGATACAGCACAATCACCTGAAAGTGTAGAATCAGATTCCAAAGTTCTTCTCAGCTTGTTTGTTTTCCACAGACAAATACCACAAATAGTGACCCTAACAACCACGTGTTTCATTGTCACTGCTCACTGCACACTGGTTGCTGTTCTGGTGTTGCATGCACACTGAAGTCTGCATCCAGCACAGGCATATCTCACCAATGAAATGTCATTAACACATTGGTCAACCAGCAATATCCCATGACCTCGAGTGAAGGCTGACTGCCAGTGGCAAGGCAGGAAAAAAATGGGTGCCGTTGTAATCTCCCGCTGTACAAGGTGCGAAGATTGAATGTCATAGGTCATTTTGTGGAGGCAAACCACTTCTCACCACTGCTTAAAATAAGCAATCCTGCATTAGACATGTGTGTAGCATGTGTGTAGGCACCGCAGTAGTTGAAGCACGCCATGTGTCAGTTTATGTGGGTGTGAGAGCAATGAAAAGATGAAGAAGGTGCCTCTTAAAGTGTGGATGAGTCAGATCTTGGTCAGTATGTGGCATGTGCTTGAATGTTGCTGAAGAAAAGATGAACCAGGAAACATGAAAAACAGAACATAGTGGACTTAAGTGAATAAAAAAAATGTACAAACATGTAAAAACTCAGGCGGTGCGTGTGTATGTGTGTGTGTATGTGTGTGTGTGTGTGTGTGAAGGGCAGAGGGAGGGGACTTGTCATTTGGGATTACTGTGTTTGTAATAAATTGAGATTAGGGCGTTTGTGTGATAAATTGGGATTAGTGTTTGTGTGTTAGTGTGTCTTGGTGAAATATACTTGATTAATCAGCCATTCATGAGCTGCTGCCTGGGAAGACATCTGGAGCAAGCTCATTAAAAACTGTATAGTGTCCAACCATGCTTCCCCATAAGAGTTTACTTTGTGTGTGTGTGTATGTGTGTGTGTGTCTGTCTCTAAATGTATGTGAGTATCCTTTATGTAGGAAAATACTTTTGTGCTTGTCCATGGACAAAAGAAGTCTGTATCCATGTCATCTACAGTGTGCCTGCCTAAATATATTTGTTTGTGTGTATGCTCCACTGTTTCACCTTCTTTCTCCCTTTATGCTTGTCTCTGAGGTCTACTACCTCCCACTGTTTTTGCTGCTGTCTCCCTTTGAGTGTGTATGTGTGTGTTTCTGTGTGTTGGTGATGAGCTGGCAGGAAATCGGCTGTTAAATGGGGCGACAGCGGCAATGTGGGACAAGATTGAGACCAGAGAGACTGAGAGACTGATCCATCTGCTCTCTGCAAATCAGCCCCACAAAACAACTGGCCCTTTCATTAAGCCTCCACTCGCCACCTGCAGAGCAGCACACACACACGCATGTACACACACAGTTTCACTCCTGTGTCTAGTTAAGTACATGTCACTTCTGGCAGACCTGCTATGTATAAATATTCATCACTGACAGCTGAAAAAAAGCTGGGTTCAAGTTTTTTTCACACATACCAGCAAAGCAGAGCTTCGTAATAGTTTGTTCACTTTATCAATTATCAATTTGTTCACTTTATGATAAATTTTTTTTTTTAAGTTTTGAAGTCCAAGACCAACGTTTTTTAATAACTGTATACATAATGAAGTATAAGTTTCAGCCAGCAATTGACAATTTCATTGCCGATAATAACAACTGCTGCTAGTAAATTAACTTAGCTGTAGAAAATTAATGTTAGTGCTGTCAATTGGGAAAACAAATTCTTGGCCGTTAATGCTCTCTCACTCTCTCTACATGACTGTGTCTCTACAACTAACACTTGACCAAAGATGGTTTCGCTTGAACAAAAAAACCCCAAAAATGAGTGGGCTGTGCGTGCAGGTTGTTCTCTCAATAACAGATCCAGGTGATGTCCTCATGTCAATGTCAGAGCGGTAGCTGGCAGGTAGCTTAATAGTTACTTACTGCAAATGAAAGAAAACTGGTGAGCAGAGTTGTGTGCACATCATTTTGTTTTAAGCGTAACGCCTTAGAATCTCTTTTGGATCCTGATTAAGAGCTGTGAAGCATTCTGTTCGGTCAGCCTGTGAGGCTGATATTTGTTGCTATCTGAAGCACCTGCAGTGCAGAGCTGTGAGGAGAATTAGGTGTCACCTGGCCAGTGCTGAAATATAGAATTATCTATATTTAGTTTTATCAGGTTTAAGCTTATTTTTTATTTTTGCAAAGAGGAAAAAAAAAGAAAAACAACTAAAACTTATTATTTACAACACACTGCAGGAACAGACAGAAAACCTAAGTGAGCTTTTTTTAAGCTCCTTCCTCAATAATGTTGACATTTCACAAATTTAACAAAAAGCAAAGTAAATTAGTATAATATTCCTTTTGAGATTTATGATTCAGGTTTAGTTCATGTTTCAGTTTTATTGCTAATTATGGGTAGACATTATGGCCCTGAATAATATGACAATACGTCAGGTATTTTTTGCGATAACAATATTCTTGCTGGAAAATAGCCAAAAAAATGGTGAGCTATCCTCACAGAGTTTTTGACTTTGCTCATCTTCAACCAGGGACTTCAGCTTGAGGTACTAAAGAAATATTTTTTTTAACTGTTAGGTTTAATATTATTGGATTCTTTTAGTTAGAATGAACCGTTAATGCTCTAGTTAACTTGATATTCAAATTAATGACAGTGTGGCTATGGAAAACAATATTGATCACAGCAGTTTAAATTAGATATTTTTCTAAAATTGTTCAGCCTCAGGGGCAGTTCTCTTGTTTGAAGTCCAGTGCTAAGAAAGTTTTTCCAACTACTGCCTTACAGTATGATGTGTGTCCCTGTTCCTGTGCTGCATGAGAGCTTTATTCCCAAGTTAAAACAGACCGTTAAGAGGTGCTAAGAGGTTACCTTGTCATGGCACAGCACACTGTCAAAGGCTGTTTCATCTTATCCATTGCTTTCTCTCAAACATGACCTCTAAATGGAAAAGCTTAGTTGCAACGATTGGAAAGATGTGTTTCTTTAAAAGATCAGGGTTTCCCTGTTAATGATAATTGATTTAAGACGGTTATAAGAAGAAGGTGGCACTGTGAGACAAAGCGCTTATTTAAATCCTTATGCCAAACATCTCCATTACATTTCTGTTACAATTACAGTCAAAAATAATAGCCCTTAACACTTCTTTATTCACTGCTGTTCATTTCTATTCTTTCAAAATCCAAATTATCACTGTGGTAAATTTGAATTTTGAGATCACTGTCTAACAGAGTGTCTTATGTGCTAAGTCGAGAATAATTGATTCAGAAGCTGTCATTCAAGGCCATCAGAAAACACAAGTAGACAAGTTGCTTTTCTGTATGTAAATCAAGTTCACAGGCTTTCATTTTGCATTGTGCCTTACACAGATATTAGCTTGCTGTTTGCACACAATAACAGCCAAATTTGTGTAGAGCTTTGTCACCTTGGTGAGAGTTGCACTGATAGCAATTGTCTGGGTATTAGCTGAATTTCGTCGCCACCTCCTGCTTCTGTGGATTATCAGCTTCCACTGGAGGTTCAGAGTGCTGGTTTTCTCTGAAATCCCCCGTCTCTCCTCAGTGACTCACAAACTCATCAAGCCCTGTGAGCTGGAGATGGAAAGGAAGAGGCTCAGTAGTAAAAAATGAGAAAGCAGAGAGGGAAGGAGGTGGAAGTGGAGTATATCTGTGTATATCTGTGATTAAGCCAGAGAATGAGATTACAAGAGTTTGCATCGTTCACGTAAGAGTAGAATGAATGAGAGGGCCAAAAAGGTGCATAGGCAGAGTGTTGTCTCTAGATCAAAATACATCACACATGAGGGACATGTTTGTTTGATCAAAGGCCCTCCGGATGGAGCTTGTTCATACTCAGCAGTTTATTACATTAACAAGCACCCCAGACAGTCCCTTCACCCTGTTTGTTCAAGCTGAAAGCCTTAAGGCTTTCTCTGTCTAGGTGGGTCCCTGCTGGAAGAGAGAAAATAATTTTATATTTTCTCCTCAATTTAAAATTTTGCATTTCTCTAATCTCAGTAATTTGAAATCTTGAGAATGCTGTCACTCAAACACTGTAAGTTGTTAAGTGGGAAACATCTAATCGCCACAAGGGAAACATTTTGTTTGAAAATGCTGCTGTGTTTGGATCCAAGCAGGGGCCGAGACTAATGGTTGTTTGACTCGCATGAAACTCGGTTCTGTGATGTTGGTCTGTGAGTTTCCACGCCATCAGTCAAAAGAGACTCATGCCAATGTGTCACACTCCCTAAATACACTTTTACTTGTGACCTAAGATGAACACAGCTGAGATTTAATACTCATAAAAGTAATAGCAGCCTACATGCATACATCTTGAGGATTATTTTCAAATGCTTGATTCAGCACATATATATTTCATTAAATAAGTATGTCGTAGCAGGTACCAGTGGAACACATCAGATACCCCTGCTCTGTGGTCTCCTTTCATGTTTTTTTCATACTGGATGTTCATCTCTATCGTATATTCCCTGCAGTTATGTTCCCCCCCATCACTTCATGTCGAACAAATCTGGCATGACAATCTTCTGCATGTCACAGGCACAAGGTGCAGCAGGGGAGTCACTCGGGGAGTACACTATCTGTGCGCTCATAGCCTGGGGAGCTTGAATGGACTGTGTATGTGCGTATGTGTGTGCGTGTGTGTGTGTGTGTGTGTGTATGTAAGCTTGCTGGTTTATGGCTTTGTAATTCTCTATAACACTGTCAACTCTGTGCCAAAAATGTGTGAGTGTGTGTGTCCATCCATCTTTTCAAGTAAGCATATATGTGTGTGCCAGTGCCACTGCAGTTTTTCAGTGTGTATCTTTTTTAGGTTGTTTTTCAGCAATTTTGTTGTGCTGCGTTGCAGTGCAGCGATAAGCAATCAAGCAATTTGCTCAACATCACTTGCTCTAAGTCGGAAAGACTTCGAAACAATGGATGGTGATTTGTTTTGAGGGACCAGAACTTCTCTGTTGCTCTAGATGTTACTTTTTTTAGCAGTTGACTCTTTGCTCTACTCTTGTCCTCTGAAATGCTGCTGCAGGGCCCACACACCACAACATAAAAATGAAGCCAAAACCTCTCCATTGTCTCGTTGGGGCTGACTGTTGGTTTAAGAAGTGTTTGATTTGACATGATGCTAAATTTCCGATGAGCGGAGCAAACATTTTAAACATCAGTGTCTCGTTTGTTTATTTGAATGTGCAAAGCCAAAGTCGAGATAGTAAAATATTCATTTAGTTGTGCAGCCCTTACCAACTTGTCTGCTTACTTCTGCTTTGCTGTTTCATTTCTCTATTAGCTGGGGGGAAAGGGGGAATATGAAGAAATATTAAGACATCGACAAACCGGCAGGAGACGCTGTTGTTTTGACATGATGATCCCTCATCAGCTTCCCACCTGTGTACACTGTCAGTTGGGTTTTAAGGCCAAACCGAAAACACTTCTGCCAGGAACTGAATGCAGTCCAACAATGGTGAAGTTATGATCCGATTCTTTATGTGTAAATCCCTTGACTGGGAAGCAAATGCTAAATGAATAGAAAACTAGAGAGTGGACATTCACTTAAATTCATCACCCTCTTCAGTCGGTCTTTAAGAAAGGAACAAAACCTCCAGCTGCTTTAATAAGAGCTGCACAGTGGGGAAAATAGAATATTGTGTTTTTGCACACAACAGCATTGAGGTTTGACGGTGAAGAATTACTTTACTTGCTGAAAAGGTAGCCTGGGTGCTCAGTCAATACACTATGAGATGTTGAGGAAAAGCATTTGTTGGCCTGTGCAGTTTCAGTGCTATTTTGACACACAAAGGTGACCAAATGGCTCCCATTTTATTTGTCCATGGTGTTAAGCTCAGTCAAAGACACATGTGTCCAGGGGTTGCTCATGGTTAACTTCTGGTTACACAGAAAACATGCTCACTTTGCAGAGAGCTCTTAAAGATTCAGTGCAGTATTTAGGATTCAGCCTGAAGAACCAATCTCCCTATATCAAAGACATTAATGACCATTAAATCTTAGTTAAATCAATAAACCAAAACCTGGCACTGGGGAGAAGGTCATGCTGGTGGAGATAGATGCAGCATGAAATCGTGTTGACATTGAGGTAGACTACCAGCAGAGTAATAGTGACAAGTTTCAGCTTATAATTGCCTTTAGTGAGTAGTCAGCTTTTAGCCGAGCGACTGTTGAATAAGCCACTGATGGTAAGGCATGAATTTAACATCTGATGAATCAGCTCATGCAAGTACAAGTTCAGTAGTGTGTCTGAACTAATGCTATGCTCCACCTAAGCTACAGTCCTGTATCCTTTCACCACAGCAAATATTATGTGAAACACTAATATGACAGTACCATCTAGTTAAAAGTACTTCTTTCTCAGTTGCTCTGCATCTTTACCACATAAAAGTGCCCAATTTGTAGCTGGGCAGCATCTGTTTTACTCACCTGTATGACTCTGCTTCCCAACTTTGTTTCCCTGCTCTGCAAACTTCAGCCTATTCACTGTGCTTTTCCATCACGGCCCCATTCCTTACACAATACATATTAATGAGAAGACCTATCCAATTTCCAAATAGAGAGGCCCATTGTTCTGGCCTAAGTGTTATTACCCAGCCGTAAATGACAAATTTCTCCACTGCACATTATATTATGGTTATGTCTCTGGGAAGGTTGCTCTGCAGCAATATGCTGTCTCCATCACACAGCCTGCATCAAACGTTGTCTACAGGTTGCTAGCTCATCGTTTCCTCTGCGATAAGCTGGTTATTTTCTCGGGCCCTGATAGTGTCATACTCAAGCGTGCTGTGCTCCCTTTTTGCTGATATACTCTTATAGTGTTTAGGAAGCCATGGCCCCTGTTGCCTGACAGTTTTGGGAAGACTGCAGATTGTAATGTGTATTGACAAAAAGGACAGCTGTATTTGTCTGGTGTCTTTACTGTTTTGAGCTGATAAAGTCATAAAAACACACCAAGCATGACTTCAGATTATTTCTTTCCCCGAGCCACCTCTTTTCTAACCTTCCACTCCCTCTCCTCCTGCTTCTCATTCTTTCATTCATTCCCTCAGAGATGAATATATTAAGTGCCTGCATGGTGGGAGACAGAATAATTGCAGGGTAGCTGTAGCTTTTTCTTTGTTTTTCCAGCTCAATTCTGCCTGTTCCTTTTCTCCCCTTCTTCCTGCTCTCACATGCACTTCTGTGTTGAACGCAGTTGGACAGTTCTTGTATGGCGACACCCCCCCCCCCCAAAAAAAAAGAACTTTTCAGCCTTAGTCTAAAAAGTGCCAGTAATGATCGCTGCAATGCAGGAATATTTATTTACTTGACACACAGTGTACAGTGAAAGGCTGATGAAAAGATGAAGAAATAGAGGTTTCTGAACCATTTTACTATCTTGAAGGTGACAGATTTGACTTTCAGTGATGAAGCTTAGTTTCAGATGGTTAAGATGGTTAGCAGACCATCAGTTTGAGGAAATATTAGAAAGCCAGTCTTCCATCTGTTTTCTCAGTGTGTCGTCGATCTTTATGCTGGATGACAAAGATCTGAAATGATCTTCCTTGAGATGGGCAAAGAGATGGATATATGTAAAAGGTCCCTTTAAGATATGGTGTTAATGAAAGCAATGTAGCATTTTAACAAGGACAAATTATCACTATTTTTGATCGTTATATATATATTTACTATTCTATACCATATTTTCTCTTGGAAAGCTCTTAAAGCCACATTGCACATTGTCCTGTATTAAGTGTCCATCTTTTTACAGTTTTAAATCAGTTTGAAGCTAAACAATAAAACATTACCTTGTTGCAAGAAAAAAATGAGCACTTTTCTTGTAATTAATACAGCTAAGCTTGTAAAGTTTCTCTTATTACCACACAATAAAATCAGTATTGGAAAATGTTTTTTTCAATATCTCTTTATTTAAGAAAACAGGAGAACGGTGACAAGAAGAAAGCATTTAATGGGAAATGGGAGGTTTAATTAGTTGAAGCATTAACAACATATAGTCTTAGTTTTTCACAGGTATTAATCACAGGTTGTTGAATAATTTCATAAGATTTGTCCCTTCTTGTATGAAAAGATGCAAAACGAAGCAAAGAAAACCCCAAATGATAAACTGAGGGGACTCCTTAACGCACATTACAATGGCAAGAAAAACACATGAAAAAAAAAAAAAAAAACTCTTCGGGGGATTTGTGATCAGCTATTTCAAAATTATCACATGACATGCATATACCATCGTCCTGATTGAAGAATTAGAATACCCCTTGTTAAAATGGGTACAGAGTACAACTAGGCTGAGAAAATGCATGCTTACACTGCCATAAATAAATAATGATACTAACACTGATGTAGTACCCCATACGTCTATGTACCGTATCTGAAGTGCTTTGTCGGATACGGTGCTTATATAGCAGCGCAGCCCCTATGAGGGCACTGGTGCTATTTCAGGAAACGCTGCAAGGAGGAAGTGACATGTCTCTTAGGGCAGCAGAGATGCAGTATGGATAGATGAGGAGAAAACAAAGGATTAGATAGAGGGAGGCTGTTCTATTAAGAGTTAACTCTGCTGTTTGTTTGTTTCACAGTGCAATTCACTCCTGTTTCATTTGCATCGCCTGCTGCATTGACACTGCAGCTCTCTTCTCATCTTCTGCCTGTATGTCCCTTTCTTTCTCACCCTCTTGTTTTTTGTCTCTGTGCTCTCTCTTCTAGTTCGAGAGCAGCACATGTAATATTTATCAGCAGTGAAAGGAGTTAGTTTGGAAGTTTGACACACAGAGGCACAATCAGTGCAGCAGTTAATTACGGATAATTAGCTGTTGCACAAGTTCTAAGTAACTGATATGAGTTTTGGCATTTCAAATCAGTATCAAGTTTTCAATTCATTATGTAGAAACACATTGGCTTATTAAGATCCAGCAACCAAATCTGTCTAACTGGAGCTCGCTGCCTCACTGCGTTCAAAACACAATTTAACTGACCTACAGTATGTAACAAATCATGTTATATGATTTTCACAACATTTTTTATGAATTGATTAAATTATGTTAGATTGCATTTCATTGTCATTGCACTGAGTACAATTACTGAGGTGAGGAAATGCCATTCAAGATCTAACCAGAAGTGCCGAAAAGCAGTCAAGTGCAAAATAATGCACTTTAAAGTGACACTGATGAGTTACATATCAAAATGAAAAACAGTATGAACACAGTTGAAAGAAACACACCAGAGCATGTGTTGCGGTCATGAGATTTATGCTTTAAGTTGTGTGAAACAGTCATGAGTTCTGGCTTTGCACTTTATGTTATAAGGATGAAATTCCTTTGATGGTCTCGGATCTGTGTGTATAAATAAAATTGATCAGAATAAATGTTTTTGTTATACACCCTTAATATTTACAGCGAGCATTTATTGACCCAGGTTAAACAACATTAATGACGCAAACCAAATGGCATAGAACGGTGGCAGTCGCCCCTTCCCTCTCTGTTTCTCTAACCTATACTCACACACCCAAGACAGTTTCTTAAATCTTTTTTTTACTACCCCACAGAACCTCTGTCTCCATTCCTGTCGGATGAACACAGAAAATAGCTCCTCCTGACAGGTAATGGCAGAGAATGAGAGAAACAGTTTGACCACAGAAAACAGACCCAAAAGGGAAGAAAAGTGAATTGGAGCTCTAGTGAGTTTCTATAAACACTAGACAGGTGGATTTAACCCCATCTGGGTGTTTGTTTGTTTATTTGTATTTGTATGTGTGTGTGTGTGTGTGAGAGAGAGAGAGAGAGAAAGAGAGAGAGAGAGAAGGCGCTGTTTGCAGCCCTTGGAGAGATGAGCTCTGTCTGTTTGGGGCTGTAAAGCTGGACTGAAAGCAGGGATGAGTGATTGCTTAGAGTATAAGAGAGAAGGGAAAAAGCTCAATTGAGGGCAGCTGCGATGTTTTCATTTTAAAACTAGGGATACACATGGGCGCAAAGCTAAATTAAGATGCATGTGGGCTGAAAAGACAAATGCATAAACACTGTCTTTTTGCGCACTCGTCACGCAGTCAGCTGAAATTACGGTCAACCTCACTGCATCTCTTTCCCTCCTCTTGTTTCTCTCTCTGCATGCCTCACGACACACACACAAAAACACATACACACACATGCACAGACTTTCAAACATTCGTCAAGCTTTCCTTTGCTTCCAATAATAATGTGGCAGCAGGAATCACACCGGCAGCATTGATATTAGCTGTCATGTTGCACATCTGTCAGCAGTGTGTGATAATGTCTTGAAGCTGTTGATGTTTGCCGCCGGTCTTGTCGCAGGCAAACACTCACAGAAGCTCTCCCTAATGGCTTCCTCATTAGCATGAGTGTCCAACAACCAATTTCTGTTTCCACCCCGGTGAAGATTACTTTTCTGGACAACGTTTTTACTAAATGTCACCAGTATTAGCAGGGGGAAGGCTTAAATTGTTGACTGAAAGATATCATCTCCCACATTGCTGTATGTCAAAGACAAGAAAATTAACTTCAATGCAAACCAATGATCAGTTATTCCAGATAGGGCTTCACTGGGCTTCATCTTCATTGTGAGTAATGTAACACAGGGGGTATTTTTTATGTAAAGTAGGACTGAAAGAAAAGAAAGGATAAAGTAAGTTTTTTTTTTTTTTACTGGACATTATTTTAGTGTGCTTCATAATTGAAAAACATCTTCATAAAACCTTTTCAATTATGAAGCACTGCATGTGAACTCGACTGGGATTTTGACTGTGGGACATTAATTAATTGATCAATTAAGTTACAGAAATATTTATTAATATTTCTGTAAAGTGTGTTAAAAAGAAAACATTCCATCCTTTGTCACAGCCATATATTGCCTACTGACAGCTCTCTTCAGTTCCAGCACCTATTTAGCACCCTACTGAACTGACCACACAGTTTGTCTGCGCGTCTCCTGCCAAGCCTTGGGCCCCCCTTTCCCTGGGAAAGTTTAAATGGCATTACCCGTCAGTTTAGATGATGGGGCCCATCCATTTCTCAGTAAATGAAAGATGTGGTGAAGCACGACAGAAAAAGAAATTTCTTAAGGGTTTTTACCAAATGTCTCCTAAATTATTTGTTTCTGTCGTGTAGCATTCTGTAACATTTCTCTGAAAAATGCATTCTGTCTTAATAAGAAGGGCTTCAATTTGTGCAGTTTTTTGCCTGTCAGATAGACTCACTGTACAAACGATGCGGCGGAGAAAAGTCGCTTCCCTGAGATATACAAATGATAGTGAATTAAACATGTTCACTTCAAGCACTAGTCGAGTTACACAGAGCCTCTGCCATTTGTTGCCGTGTTTCTAATTAAAGCTTTTTGCTTACATTAGCTTTCCCGGGATGACTCTAATAGATAAATGTTTGTGGGTGTGCATATCTGGGCAAGCATGCCAACATATTTTGTTCATATGGGTCCAGATTTACATTTACATCTGCCTTTGTGAGATCAAGTTGGATTAGGCCGTTTTGATTGATCACTCTCATTTCCTTAATGGACCTGCTCAAGGCAGCATCAGTGCTCGTGGCTCCCACCAGGGAGGAAAATGAAATGTGTCCGACTCAGCATCTTGTGGGTGCAGAATCCCGCAGTACGTGAAAACGTGTAGTTCATGCAGTAGATTATTAGCACATACAAACGTGCGGTCTGATCATTCTCAACATAAAGCACATCGCATATTTATATGCACCAACCCCCTCTTTCTCTTTTTCTCTCTCTCACACGTACACGCTGCTAACTATACCCACAAGCTTTCGAAGCAGCTGAGCTCAGACAGTTCAGCAAGTCGATGGAGAAAATTGCCTGAAGCCCCTCGGCACAGCTTTGTGCAAATAAAATCCATGCAACATTCACATTGAGAAAAGTGTTCACAGCAATTAAATGTATTTTACATCTACATTTAAATGCATTCAACTGAAGGGCGGTTAGTGTATCTTCCTCTGATCCATTACTCACTGGTGTAAGTTATGGATTTGGTTGTGTGTAACCAACCCTCTGCCAATGATTTCCATAGTTTCCTTCCTCTAAGTATACACTATTACCACACTTGTATCTATATACAAAGTGAAACAAAAACACAAACGTACATGTAATTCTATCTCTTCTGCCTTCCTCATTAGTTATAGACCGATTCATTGGTTTGCCTATGCATCTGGACGATTAGCTGGCATTTTTGAGATAACTGGTATTGGCCAATGCCTCTGCTCACTAGGCAGATCATAGATGTCTGCAGGCAGTTTTTCCAGTGTGGCTGCTGTGGAACAATGTAAGCAGTCCCCTTGAAGAGTTTTGGGAGGGTGGTGTTGATTTTAGAGGCCTTTACTATGTTTCTCATGTGTCATTTTGAAATGTTTGCCCTAATTTCAGCACTCTTTTTTCTTAATGTTAAGACATTTCTGTCATACTAAAAATAGCAAATCTAATCCAAATCATAATTTTTAGTGGTAGTTACATTATATGATATTTTGTAGAGTAATGCAGTTGAATGAATCTCTTCTGATGCACTGTAACCCCACTTTCACTTTGCGGGTTGCAATCTGAATTCTGCAACATTTTATTTTAATAATCGATACTAAATGCAATGAAAGACAACATGTTACTTGCTAACTTAACCTAATTTATTAGATTTCTATGTACACTGGAAGATTGTGCTTTATTTTGATAGTGGCGTTATATATAGGCAATTGGCCACCATGCGCTCTACAAATCATCTGCCTTTGAAAAACCTATATCCATCAAACGCTAATTGTCATGCTGGCATGCTGCATTTTTCTGTTTAAATTGAATGTCTTGTAGAAGCAGCAAGTGAGATCTATGTTTCTGTCATGTTAAACATGGCTTCTCCAGCACACACTGTGTGTCCTCCTGTCATCATAGAGTTCTGCACATCCATATCTCAAATCGTTAGGCTGTTACATGTGTTTCCCTCACTTAGGTCGTATTTCTTGTGTCCACATGACTGACAAAATGCTAACAGAAAGTGGACCGCAGCCTCTACCTTTAAGCTAAATGTCTGCTGTCTGCAAGCTGAACAAATCAATACCATACCACCATTACCAGACCAATCAGTGTCAACCCCGTCAATGACCAGACAACAATGTGTTATGGTTAGGATGTGTTTTTCATGTCTAAGTGAACATGTATCATCAATTAATGGACAAAAGTTTGGGTATGGAAGAAATAAGTTGCCTCAGTTTGAGGCCAAATTATTGGTGTTGTTCTGTGACACTTTAGCTGTTTTTCCTGTACAAGGTATTTGCATTATACAGTATAAAGCATTGACTTTGAAACCCAAGCCACACCGCTGAAAATGAGTTATGGCATCAACCTAATATAGATATATTGGTATTGTGCATGACAATTAAAAACAAGAAATTAAAAAAGAAGTCAGTCTATTTTCGAGATACTTTAGAAACAGTTTTAATGATGGATCACTGTCAGTCACAGATCACTAACAACCAGATTTTTTAACTCGAAATGAACTCCTTAAAATTCTTAAAATAAGAGTATGGGTTAATGAACCTCCTTGTTTTTCATTAAATACTACTGAAGACCAAAAGCAGAGTTTTACTGGACTCTCGGGATGAACGGTTTAAGTTTGATGCACCTCTTACCACATGTGACAGTAACAGTAATGTCACAGTGTAAAAACCCATCATATATTATACACATACATCACTACAGCAATGAGGGGTTAAAACAACTAGATATTAGCAAAAACAAAACCAACCAGGAAAAGTTTTTGATAGATTTCTTGCTTAAGTGGCACACTGAAGACACACAACAAACAAACTTGCTAAATATGCTCCAGACCAAAAAGTAGTAATATATATTTATATATATTATATATTGGCATTCACATTTACACACATACAGACAACACAAACACACTTAGTGCTGTCTAGTCACTGTCATCAATATTTCAAAAGAACATCATCCTCAGCACACAGCAATAATTGAATTATTGATTAGCCATCCTGTGGGATTTAATAAGTGATTGTGTGTTGTGCCGCTGTCTTGTGCGTTTCTACTTGGCCACATAAAACCATTGTATGCTATCACCTTTAACTGGCCTGCAGTGATGCCAACAAAGCACTCACTTTACTCCAAGTCTTCTTCTACAGTAACTAATGTTTCATCTCTGCATCAGCAGAATAAAATGCAGTTTTGTCTCAGGTAGCTAAAAGATAATGAAATTAGGCAGAGACCCAGAGCCTCAGTTGCAAACAGAGGCTTATAAAAGCTGACATGTCTGTCAGAATAAGCTGGGAGGGAGACAGATCAGAGTCTGAAGTTAGCAATACGTATGTGTTGTTTTGTGTGTGCGAGGCAGAGACAGAGCAGGCAGACGCAGCAGCTGCCTGCAGATTACACAACAGAGTGTCAATTGAAAACGGAGGTTGGTCTTATCTTAGTCCACTTGAACACAAACCTGTCAGCGCCGCTGTCATTTGGCCCAGACTCTGCCTCATGATTTCCCCTCTTTCTCTTTGCCTCTGTTTGGTTTCTTCTCTGTTTTATTTCTTTTTGTTATACTCAAATGCAGAAATTAATACTACTTAGATCATTTTGATAGATTTTAATTAGTTTGTTAGTTAACTTTACTTTTCTGACTGAGATTTCACACTTTTCCTGGTAATGTCCCCTGAAAATGGAAAATGAATTAAGAGGTACAAGACCAACTTGTAAATGCAAATTGATTTGGCTCACCAAGCTAGTGGAATCCTATTTTCCTACACTATTAACCTCAGTAGGAACAATTGCAAAAAATAAGTATGCGCAGTTGGCCTGTGTTTTTGTAAATTAAAGGAAAGAACCATGCTGTTCGTCCAAACTGTGTGGTTGCTCTATTTTGACTATGTAAAACACATGGCTCTTTTGTTGGCTTCGGTTAAAAACCTTTACAAAACACCTTTCACACTGTACAGCTAAACTGCCTTCGCTCCAGCTGTTCATTTTGACTGTAAACATTTGTATATCCCTAGTTTGCAGTCAGCCTTCCAGTATCACAAGGCCAGATGTCCATTCTGGCTCCAAGAGTGGTATGTCTTTCCTCTCTCACACACGGTTTCACCAGTCCTTTGCCTCATTACCTGTGAGTCAGAGTAAATAACGGGATGAATGAAGGTGCCAGGGTGCTGAAGTGTGCCACTGAGCAAAAAACAAAACAAAGAGGAGCAGCATCTGCCAAAGCTCTCAACACAGAGCTAAGCCTCGACAGATGCTAATGTTTCTGCTGAGGGCTGAGTTATAGAGACAAACACTTTTATCTCCTGTGAAATAGAGGAAGAGACTATTTGATACCATTTAGAGGAATAGGGAGGTAGAGATATCAGTGGGGAAAATATCAAGAAATAATCTGTAAGGACATGTAAGGTAGAGAGAGAGAAAGAAATAGAGAAAAAGGACAGAAGGAGTATTGAGAGGTCACAGAACAGATTGATTTCAGACAAGTGAATGCACTCATGGCCCATAAAGCTGTTAAAGTAACTGTACTCCACCTGACAGGATGAATATGCAGTAAAATAGTTGAAGAAGAGGCTAAAAGTGATGAGGAAACTTTTTTGTATATCCACCTTACATACACTCACAATAGAAATTGACCTCTGGTATATTGAACACAACAGTTGCCAAAACATGTAGTCTAATATGTTTACACATCCAGTATGAGGTAGGTAAAAGGTTTAGGATGCAGCAGAAAATGAATCACCATCCTCTTAGTCACCACAAAGCCAGTCAGCAGAAGTTTCCTGCTTGCAGCTCTGTGCATTTCTAGAGAGCACAACTGGAAATCAGTAGCCAGCAGGTGCTTTTGTGCATATTATAAATGGAAGGGAAAACGAGGAAGAAAAGAAAGCACAGCATTAGACAAATTCCAATCATGACAACTTTACAATTCAGATTTTATGCCCCTTCTTGTCGGATGCTATCTCTCTTGTCTTTCCTGTATAATGACAGAGAATGTGACAGTGGCCTCTGGCATGTATCTTGTTATTTCTCAAAAACCCAGAGGATGACCACTGAAATTCCCTTTTCTTAAACCATTTTATTGCTGTCCTTCTCTTACTCTTCCATCTTTCCCTCATTCTTCCCTCAGGGTTGCAATGTAACCATGTTTCATTGTGATTTCAATTGATAGAAGGCCTTCAGGTGCTGCAGTGAAAAATAATAGAGGGGCAAAGAAGACACAGCACACGAAGTTATTGCCTGTGGCTTGACTACACGTGACCAAAACACAAGCATCTTTTAGAGATGCTGAACATTTTCTAATCATTTTTACAAATTTAATAAACCATCTTAAAACGGCACATCTTCAGTACTTGTCTCTCACTAAAACGAAACAGAACACGAATATATTTTCATTAACATTATGCACAAAAGAACAAAGCAGTCTAATCAGCCTAAAAGAAGATTCTTAAATGATGTTTATGTTTGTTTATTGTATGTTGCAATGCGAACCTAGGCCAGTGACTAAGCCTAACTCCAAGGCTAGCAAGCCACACATTGCTCACACATCACAAACATGGGAAATATTTTTGTTATTTTCTTTCCTCTCGCTCATCTTTCCTGGAAATTCCGCTGTTAGAGAAAACATCATCAAGTGACTACTCATACATTCACATACACACAAATTTGTTAGCACACCACAGCCTATTACGCACGCTCAGATACAGAGCGGAGAAAAGGTCACTTCACACATATTTCCCATCTAAAGGCCTTTTTACACACTGTCTAACACGTACACATACACACTGACACACACACACACCCTCAATTCAACCTCTCCATCTCTGACAAAGTTGCTATAGAACAAAACGCTCTGTCACACTAACCCACATTGACATGGTTGTGGTGAAAGGAGCCCCTGCAGCTGTGTGTCTGTCTGTCTGTCTGAGCTGTGCTGAAATAGTGAAAGTCAACCGAGAAATGTTTCCTGAGAGACAGCCAGCTTAGGTGGGTGGTGGAAATGGTAATAAGGGCCACGGCCTGTGTCTGTCAAGCTTGTCAGGATGGTGCAGGACGAGTGTGGCTTGCAAATATGGTGCGTTTTTGTGTTGGAAATCAAAAGGGAGGTCATTGCTTATAAATTTCGCCATTCAGGTCACCAGATACATGCTACATGGTTGAAGAGTAATTCCCGAAGTAATAATGCTATCTGATAAAAAAAACCCAAAACATTGTTTTGTTTTCAATTTGAAATTGTGGTTTTGAATCAGCCATTGCTATCACCCCATTTCATCACAATTTCATCAAAAACAAACACACCCACACACACACTGCGCCTGTCAACAGATTAGCCTTTCACGCTGCATGTGTGTATATGCAATTTGGTCTCTTCAAATATTGTTTTTATTTGTCCGCCTCGAGTGCTTTGTTTGAGGGTGTGTTGATGCCAGTTTTTCATCCTCTGTCATCATAGTAAGATAAACTATAATAAATCAAAAAGACAGAGAGGGAAACAGTGAAAATTAAAGGGTGATAGAGAATAAAAGAAAAGAAAACTTAGCACAAATATTGCAGATGGACAAGAAGTGGGAAATTTCTTGAATGTGAGATCTTTAAAACAAAAAGTGCAAATTAAATGAAACAGCAGATAACAAAGACTCCAAAAGTAAAACTCAGTTTGGGAGAGGAAGGGGAGGATTATAAGGGTGGAACTGAGGCTCAGCTGTGGAGACAAAGTGCTAGATTACAACCATACACAGAGTCTTTCTTCATCTCGTCCTCCATCACTTAGAAACAGAAGCACTCAAAAGCAAAGTGACAGACACTGTCAGCATTAATAGGCATTGTGGCTTTCTTTGTGTCTTTTAATATCATCTCATCTTTTATAAAATCCAATTTGCCTTGACATCAGTGGTTGAATAGTGAGAAAATGTCAGAACTAGATGAACAATAAACATTTCAATAGCTGAGCTGAGAGGGAATTAAGATTTTGCAAAGTGTGTTTTTTTTCAATATTGGCATTTGAGTCTTTTGTATTCTATTCTACCATGTAGTGTATAAAAAGCTTATTGATCATCCTATCATGTGTGGTCTTAAATCCTATTAAATTGTCTCCTAGATCATTACAATTTGCTGTGTTTACTCTATTGCCAGCATGAAATTTCACTTCCTTCATGCTTCATTTGCTGTATTTTCATTTACCAAAACCCCACTCCCACCATATACTTTCATTCCCATTGTGCAGCTTAAAAAAGAAATCCCATCCCATTCTTTTCTATCTGCACTCAGTCTTGCCATTCCTTAGCTAATGAACAGTAGAGCTCCTGCGCCATAATAATTAAACTGCATGTAATTTGTAGTAATTAAATGTGGGTGTGAAAATGAGCAGAGGAGATGTACTGGAGATTGGAGAAGTCGCGGGGCATTAAGCATCAGTCTGTCTGTGTCTGTCTGTCCATAGAGAGCTGAGAGAGGATGTTTACTGGTGATTGTGTTGTTTCCTTTTCTGCAGACCAGAGGGAGGGTGAAGTGGATTGGGGGAGATGGAGAATTAGGTGAAGGAGTAAGAAAAGGGCGTGCTGAGGATAAAGAGAGAAAAGAATGAGAGTGAAGAAGAGGATGAGAAGGAAGAGAGGGGGAAGTGAATATAAACAGGGAAACATGCATCATGTATGTATTAACCAACATGCTAATTAATAAATGAAAGTATATATGAGTGTATTAACTGGTGGTAATTCAAAGTGTTTTTTCTAAGTATTATGCAGGCTCTGAGTCTCTCCTTAACATAAAAAGCTAAAAACAGACCGCATTGATGATGTCATCTCAAAATAAATCCTGGAGCTGACAGTAAATAATGGAAAACTACAGTCGGGACAAAATGATGGCACCCACAGTGATTAAACTAAGGTTTGCCACTGCATTTTCTGTGTCACAGCTGGAAATCCAATTATACTTACTGGGATTGAATATCTGAAACAAAACATTTAAAAACCCACAGAGTTATCAAACACTGATGGAACTTCTTTGTATCATGTGAAATCAGCAAAATCAAGTCTTAACTCTCTTAACTCCAGTCTAGAGAGACAGAGAGTTTTTAATACATTTCAGATCTTGATTGTTTAAAAAATACAATAGTTTTGTGTTGTGGGTGGGTTTTGTGTGTGTGTGTGTGTGTTTGTGCTTTTGTGATGAAATAACAATGGTCTGCAGTTAATTTAGCTGTGTCAACTCTTCAGCAGGCCCTCTTGTCAGCATTCATCAAACCACAAATGGTTTTCCTCTCATGAATATGCAAACACCCTCCCAGCCAATCAAAACACCATCCTGTTTTGCCACACAAAATAGCTGCACTCAAATGTGTGCATATATGTGTATGTTCGTGTGCACTCACCCACTATGCAGAAGCCAGTCATCATGTTGTGTGCAGCTGCAGCCTTGCTGAAAAAGATGATCATTTAGACACACTCGCAGGGTGCTACACATATACATGCCTTCCACACACACAATTGACGGGCTCACCACAGGAAGGATTATAGTTCAGAGCTGTCTCCCAAACACACCGCGTATCAAATGATTGAGAGTTCACTTCAAGACATTTTCATTTTCAAAGACATGGCTCGATCGTGCTTGATATGTGGAGACAGGGAAACGTTTTCAAAGTGCCATAACTGCGCTGCAAGCGAATGCTCATTCCTCACTTTTATCAGCTCAGTTTTTTCCTGATCAGATTTCAGCATTTTCAGAATACTCTTTTGCATTTTGTAGTTCCATATTTTCAATATTAATTGTTCCAGTACACTCAGTCTTTACTGATCCAAGTCTGAACACCTCTGTTATACACTGAATTAGAGCACACCCATGCTGTATGGTTAGGGTGAATATTTTGCCATTTGTGCAGGGCAATTCCGTTAAATTCAATTAGACAAAAAAAAAAAAGCAGAGCAAAAAAAGGCCTATTCACCCAGCTGTAGAGTGCCCTCTCCATGACCTCTCTTCTTGTACAAAAATAAACAAACACATACTCACACAGGCTGCCAGAAACACCTCGGGGCACAATCACACTCTTTTAATGAAAGAAACCCCACTGTCTCTCTTTTTTTTCTCTTCATTTAGACGTAATGGAGGAATCCATTATGTATTCAAAGCTGCACACTCTGTATGTATCTATATGTCATATACATACTTATTTACAATGAAGTAGGGACACTGTATTGTGCTCTGCTCTGATCCAATGATTCAGTATGGAGGGATCTACCTGTCGGCGGGTCCACAGAAAACAGGGTGTCCTGAAAAGTGAGCCCCAAGCACAACTCAATTAATAAAACCCCTTATAACAAGCATGAGACTAGCAAATATCAAACACTTAAGCTTGTTGCATGAGCACCTACTGTACTATACTAACACATTCCTGCCAGTGCTGTCCCAAATGGGAAATATTACTCTGCTGAGATATGAAAAGACACTTTTTTGATGAAGTAGTTGGCGCTAACTATTCCCAGCCAGGACAGAATTATGAATTTTTAATGTAAGTGACAGAATAAGGATTTGATAGAGGGATGTCTTGACTATTTTGTATTTGTGTGACCCTTTCTGTGAATTCCATCACTTAAAAGTCAAGCAGACAGACATGCTGTGGCTATTTCATGGACTCACACAGGCAGATTTAGTATTCTATATGGTAACTGCATCTGGCTGATGATTTAGTTTCCAGACACTAATGTTAATTGTTCTCACTGTCAAAATTCTGCTGCTCAGACGGTGGAATGTATTAGGGAAAACTGCCAGCTCTCCTGTGAAGGCTACATTACTTGCGCACACACAGATACAGCACATGAACACAACGTCACCCTCTCAGTTTTCAGTAGTCCATTTAGAGAATCTAATAAGGATTCCGTTCACGCTTTAGGCATCTTAGTCCTTGGGAGAAATATGATGTACTATGACTCTAAATATTCAGTTAAAATTGATGGCCAATGCAGGGCATTGTACACATGTGCATATGTGTGTACATATGTGTGTGTCTGTGAGTGCTGATTTATTCCGCCCTGTGCCAGCTGAGGAGGCCAAACACGGCATGAAATAGTATGCCAGCTGTTTGGCCCTGTTAGCTCACCGTTTTCCCTTTCATTTCATCTTAAGTGTGGACTTATCTTAAACAAACAGGTGTATACAGGTTGTCTATCTATCCATCCATCCATCTAAAACAAAATCTGTTTTCTTAAACTTGATAAACTTAGTCTTAAGTTCTCGCAGCAACTAAAATCATCCTAATCTGATCCAACTCAAAATTTAAATTTGATGTCAGCAGGGACCTGAAAATAATGTAATGGCTCAGTGTTTTATAGTGCGAGGGGAAAACCATGGAAAAGTCATGGAATATGTATCATCCATGTTTATTGTGGCATTTGCATTGGTAATTTTCTAAATGTATTTTGAAATGTATAGTCATAGAGGCTAAATTAGATTTTACCGGGTTGAACAGAAGGTGAAAGCAGGGATAACACCATCAGGTCATTATCAGGATGGTAATTCTAACACAGTAAAATATGTCGGTACCACGGACATTATCAGTAATGGGAGGCAGACTCTTAAAACCTGTTTGTTGTCTGGAAACTCCTCTGGATGAGTCTGATATCTGGCAATTTCTTTTCTTTGAGAAAGAAGACCATAGTCAGTTTCACTTCTTTGGACTGTTCAAGGATCAGATGTGTCATTTATGACCTCTGCTTTGAGTGGAGCTATGCTCAGTAGATGAAAATTTATAGACTTTTTTATTTTACAGCGTTAAAGTATCAATTGCTGTTGCAGGGCAAAAGCTTCCCACTTTGGCTGTTTTTTTAGTTAAATCCTAAAACATTCGGCTGTAAAGTCATTGTGAGTAGTGATGACATAACTTTTACTCAGATGACTCCTAGAAGCTGAGTCCAAAGTTTTTCCGATGGTAAAGCTATTATCATCAGCAGTCAGAATTTGCCACTTCATTGCCTTAACAATGGGCTGAGTAGTTCTACAGCAAGGGGCCCATGAGAGTTCTGGTCTTCATATACATAAAATGGTGAATCTGCAATAAACTGATCTGAATTAACTTATAGGCCATACTAAGAAGCTTAATACAGATACTCAGAGAGGGACACTGGATGCTACTCTGCATTTTATCTGGATTCTTTTTCATGTTTTTTGTTCACTCTTTTCTCTTTATTTATTTGTTTCAACATCTTCATTTTCCTTTTTCTGCCATAAATTTCTCTAGTTGCTATAATGCCAATGTCACACACATACAGTTCCCTGGTTTTGACACCATTGTCCTTTGAGCTTGAGCAAGTCAAACCATTACCATCACTGCAGTAATGTTGCTGCTGTTTATCTTTTTTGTACCACTGTCCATTATGTCCAGTATCTGTGGTCACAGTGTCCTTCACTTGCAAATACATCACACCAGTGGGATCTGAATGAGGTTTCATTTCAAGGGCAGTAATTTCCTCTTTAATGGTTTCATTTAAGCAACCTATTAGAGTATTGACACATGCTCTTAAAATCGGTATTTGGTAACCTCAGTAAAATACATTAAAAAGATTTCCAAAAAAAGTTTTTAGATGGAACAGAACATCTGGACATTTGCCATCTGTTGGAGTGCAGCTTCTGTGACTAAATTTTGACGCACACATTTGTCAAGAAACAAAGGCTCACCGAGATCAATTAGCCCCCTGATTCCAAAAGACATTTGATAAATTAGACCTAAGGAACATGTGAAAGACCTTCTGATGAACTTTTTAAATCTTATAACTTTAGAATTATAGTATTTCTGTAGTGTTTTTTCTAATTCTGTGTATCTCAGAGAATTTTTATGAACAAATTCACTTGAGTTACAAAATAAAAAGTAATTTTAGTGCCCTATGAACAACTGATGGATCCATGCAAGAATGCAAGTTGGCTAAGTGCAATATCCAAATCTAAGGAGCTGCAAAATTTAATGCAGGTAAAATGTTTCACAACTCACCATTATAAATGAAATGTTGTGGGGCTTTTAATCTGCTCCTGAAATGCTTGTTTTTGGTCATTTTTTTCTAGTTTAATGAAATGCACAAATCACCTTTTCCTAAAACTGCCTTGACTAATATTGCAAAATTTGCCTTTAATATGTCATTATTGCCCTAATTTTAGCATATAAAATAAACAAAATAAACACTAAATGTGTGTGCAGAAACACCGACTATTAGTCAAGCTCATATTTGTTTAAGCGTAATAGGAAAATAATAATTTTCTCAGCATGGCCATTCCTTTAAATTGCTTGACCCTTATCATGGATGTTATTCATTATCAAGTAATCACAAAGATGTCACCAGAGCAACCACCGACACACTCTGACACAGCGATCCATCACAGGCAAAGGACATGGCACTGTCTGTCTGACACAAATACATCTGTCGCTGAGGAGATAACTCACTGAACTTAGAATTCCTTCATCTGCTGGTGGAGATCGAGACAGACAATGACCTTGCACCAGAGCTGTTAGGTGCTGGAGCCCATTGGCTGTAATTGCCTGTCAAACAGCAGACATGGGGGTTTGACGGAGTGGTTGGATAGCGTAATCCAGGTGTTTGCGATGTCAATATGGGCCTGGCCCTGCCAAGTCCACTGATTGGAGGTTAGAAGAACACACTTTGACCTTTGTGTCCCTTATGTCCCAGTCTGTATCCAAGGAGGATGTTTACTGCATAATGTGAGGTTGCTGGAGATTTTAGGATTGGACAGATTCTCTGAGGCCCTTTTTAAGCATATAATGTAACGCATGACAGTATTTAGATGTATGTGCTATATACTAGTTTATCATTTGTACCTGACATTAAATTGCATCTTTGGCCTACATAACAAAACAGATTTCAATAACCAATGACAATATGATGAGGGCTTCTCATGCAGTCATTAAAATTGTCAAGCTTAGTACTCACACCCCATTTGGTTTGTTTACCAACATCTGACAGTCCATTTTCACACGTACAGCCTTTGTTTCTTTGTTTCACTTTGTTTCTCTTTCACTTTTTAACATATTGGAAAACCACCTTATTTAAGTGAAGATCTTATCATTCTCTTATCATTGCTTGCAATACTTTTAGTATATGATCATGCAAGACTTGCTGCTTAATAGCATAGAACATATTACATTCTTTTTTAGTTTGCAAGGACAATGAAGCACACACAGAAATCTCTGATGGGGAATCACCAAAACAACTTTATTTTTACACAAAGGTGTGTTTATGCAGCATCTGATTGCTCAATACATGTTTTAGGGCGTTGAAGGGTGGTAGGCATGGTTGGTGATGCAACAGTATGTTGTGAGTGATGTTTTCGATCAATTTTCATGTCTGTATTTCAACAGAAAGCAGCCTGACCATGGGACAGAGCATTGTAAACCATTACACTGGTGTTTCTATGGCCAGACACATCCCTTCAGCAAGCATTAAAAAATTACCAGTTATGCATTTAGAAGAGATTATTCCCACAAAGATAACAAATGAAAAAAGGGCTCTGTCTGTGTTTCCACCTTTTAGTCACCCACCTGACTGTGGTCCATTATGAGTTGAATTCACAGACACTCTGACCCTGGCAGTGTTGGTGTAATTACCCCAATGAGGTCTTCAACATCTTATATCCATTCAGAGTATATTCTTTTTCTTTCCCTCACTGTCTTACAAGCAAACAACTGTGTGGGCAAGCTTATGTGATGAGACTTACTTATCAGCTTTAACAGCCAATGATGTATTTATCTCTCCACACATACAGTTGTTTACACCACTCCTCCCTTCTGTCCATAGAGAGTCTCTCTCCTTTGCTAGGTGAAAGAAATAAATTAGCCATCACGCACACAGACAGAAAGAGACAGGGAAAAGAGAGCCCTGGCGTAATTAGGTCCTGGCTTTCCATAACTCATGGTTGCTGGAAGTCTCATACCCATATCAAAGGGTATAAAAGGATATAAAAGTAAGCCCATATTCAGACATCAGACTCTAGAGTGTCTGGGTGTCTGGCCTCAACAAAAGCCAGTTTATGACAAGAGCTCAGTATACAGCACTGGGCGATGTGCAATGCTTTTCAGCAGGTGAAATGAGAGATCAAGCTGAAGGTAAAAACTGAGATAAGCGAACTGTTGACTTAAGGCGGAGCTGCTCTAATGAGGTTAAAGTGATGTTATAGCAGAGGCAGTCTTTCTCTGGAAAATGGTCATTTTTAAATCCTGGACCCTGTGTATGTCAGTAAAGTGGATGTTCAAAACAACTCCAAGCGCCTTTTTCTTTTTTTTAATAATGTGCACTGTCTGCATATCTCCTGTGTTCCATGAGAAAAGATGTTTCAATTTAATAGTATTGCAAACTTGTGGCAATGCAGCTATCAAATCAACAATGTCAGTGTCAGAGAATATGTCACACTGAGCCTTCTAATTGTACAAGAGCCACAGACACTGAACCACAACGCACATTATGATTCCTGTCAAGTCTTTTTTTACACGTCTCGTTCAGAACTTGAGCTTTTCGAGCAAGCACTAAAGTCAGCATTCAGCAGGGGAAAGAGCCTCTTTAACAATAGTTTGCAGGCTAGATACCTAATTAGTTGCTCAGCTGTAGCACATTAAACACCTTGTAAACATACCTGCAAATGTCAGTGTGGTCCACTTAGATGCATCAGTACCACTAACAGTAGGAACATGCAGGTTGCACGAAGCCTATCTGTCTGCAAACACACACAAGCGAAAGAGGAATTTCTGCATTGTGCACTATTTTTTACACACACATGCACACACCCACACACATTGATACTATGTAGAAAAAGCATTTGCATTTCTTTTAAAAACAAGCTCTTATACAAAAACT
>JAQNCA010000024.1:16997716-17015844 GCA_029783725.1 Acanthurus tractus | reverse complement strand
TGGCCTATTATTTCCATTACAAAGCATCTATTTGCCTAATGCTTTTGGACCAAGTAGTGACAATAAGGAATTTATTGGTTACAAAATCAAACGTAAACAAAAACAAGGCCACAAAAAAGCCCATTAACATTAAATATAATAATTTACACGTGAAAGAAAACCAGTACCAGTGACCTTGTAAATGGTGTCACAGAGGCAAAATACAGAGGCACTAACAATATGTTAATATGTCAATAACTAGAGCACAATACCACAAAGCACTAATTAAAGGGGCTTATATAAGTTTAATAATCTGGTATAAAACCAATCAAAGTGTAAGTTGACCCAATGAAATAGAATGATGCACAATGCTTACTATTATTTAAGTGATAGGTACAATAGGGCAATACTTTGATTGTTAAAGCTGGGGTCGGTAATTCTGGAAAGCTCGCAAAATTTGAAAGTAGCATCACATCAGGGCTCTGTTTAAACCCCTCTCCCCATGTCCTCAGAGGTCCTTCCAACACAGCCCCCCACACACATGCATGAGCTCTGCTGCACCACAGCTGCATCATAACAGAGTCACAGGCTGTTACAAGTAACCGTGGCAGTGGTAATTTCTGCTTTTTTCCTTTGAATCTCGAGTAAACTTGCAGTAACATTGCTCCATCAGTGGCAGCAGCAGTGGCAGCAATTAAGCACTCAGAGTGCAGGCTCATGCGCAGTAAGGTAGAGTAGGAAGACAGAGAGGCATTTGATTGGATATTTTCAAATGGATCGCAAAGGCAGTTATTGGTTGGTGTATTTACAGGATCAGAGCAGCTATAGATGACAGCTCTTCTGCAGTCCTTTCTCAGAGCTGTCAGGATGTAAAGACCATTTTAGCCAACATGACAACCAGCGTGTACTGGATAAAATTACCAAACCCTGCTTTAAATGGATGAACTGGCATTTGTATAAATACATATTTGTATTTTTTAGTTCACGCTGAGGAGTCCTGTAAAAAAATATCTAGAGTGAAGGACATAATTCAGATTTTGTAAATATTTTCTCATTGTGTGATTACATTTTGCTCACAAAGTGCACATAGAGGTGGACAAATGTACCGATGTACAGTGTTATGTGATGCAGATCATAAAATCATATTATCAGTCTACTGGGTTCTAACCATTCTCCTATTTGAGAGCAGGTGTGGAAAAGGGTGATTGTTACTCAGAAACATTCTTTAAAAAAAAAGAAGAAAGGTTGCATTAACTTCTTAAGAAATGTAGAAAAAAACTAGCAGCTGGACTCATGCGCAGCTGTCAGCTTGTGTCAGAGCAAAACTTCAATTGCTGCTGTTATTCACAACAGAACAGAAGAGAATACAAAACAGATCTGCAGGCAGACACACGCAGATGGAGAATAAAAGAGAGTTAAAAACAAAGTCACAGACTTGTTTAAATTAAGAAAATCCATCCAGCAGATTTTTTTTCCTCGTCACAAATGACTTCTGACATCTTGCAAAAATAAAACGTGACAGGTTCACTTCTTCACAGAAACAGTAGAACATTAAAAAGATCAGTTCTAAAGTTATTTGCAATAACAACAGTAAAGTAAAAAATAGATGATCAAAATCGTTCATACAAAATCTGAAAACATCAGGGTCTGAGAGAATCTGATCTCCTACTGTAGTTTTCTTTCAAAACCAGGAGGACTGTATAATATAATAGGGGATACATTTTATTTTAAAGAGAGTAAGAAGATAAATGTGAGTAAACAGGTCATCTGGGATGCACTTAGGTGCAAGCGGGAGAATGTGGTCATCCCTGTATATCTCATTTTCACTTTATTGCTTCCATCCAACCCTGTTATTTTTTTTTTGTTGTCTCACTGTTGCACATTTTTAATCAAAAGCTAAATAATACAATGCTTGGAACAACTCTTGACGCACACACACACGTAATATAACCACCATTATGATAATTCTTTTCCCCCTGTATTCTTCTCCCTCACTTTTTCTCTTGAGGGTAATTGCCCAATTCTTTACAAGAGAATAAATGAGCATTACATCTCCTTTTGTTTTTCCCCGCTGCATCTGCAGGGACGACGGCACACGCCAAAATGAAAACACTGCCGCTCTGTCTAATCACAGATGAATTGAAACACTGCCGGCAGACTTTATTATCATACGGCTCAGTGGCGGTTTATTTATCTCGTGGTCAGGCATGTGCGAGAGGGAAACACAGGAAAAAGGGAGAAAGAAAGAGAACGTGATTAGAATTTCCTTCCCCTCAAGCATTTGACAGGGCTTAAATGTTCTGTCTTACAGGCACAGGAGTCAAGTTTCATGTAGCTAGTTGACCGCATTCCCAATTGTTTCTACAGTGGTTGCTATTGTAATCATATTTGTAAGCAGTGTGTGTCACAACGTCTGTGTTTTCAGTCGATGGAGAGAAGCCCTGGGGAAGACTTATGTGGAGAAATGTCTCTTTTTCATTAGCCAAATGGAAACAGACGCAACCCAGTGAGAAGGCAAATTTGTTGGTCCAGAGAGAGAAAGAGGGAGAGAAGAAGGGAGGGTTTAAAAGAAAAGGAAAGGGAAACTGAAACGACATTGCTTCTTTTTTTGGATGATATGATTCCAGTTCACTCTGTCTCTCTCTTTTCTCTGTCACTCTTTTCCCCTCTTTTCTTCACATCAGCAGCAGAGAGGTAGTTAACTAAGTCAGTGGAGCAATTAATGCAGTGAGTGTAGCCTAAGTGAGCAGACTTACTTGCTAGCGTAACCTTAGGATGGTTGGCAGCAGTGGGGGACAGGCTGCGCTGCTTTGTCAGAGCCCAGTGAATAGTGTGCACTGCAGTAGAGCTGATATGGTGCGATGTTGCAAAGGGGAAACCACAGGGATTTATAGACACTGTGGGCACACAAGGCATACGTGGAAGCGATGATGTTAATGATGATGGGGAAAGTGAATATTCTCGTAAAATGGCCTGAGATGAGGAGGAAAGGGCATTGATGTGAGGGGCCCTGTAACCTGGATGTTCTAAGGGGTGAGTCTGTAGGTCAAGCAAGTTCATGTCTGCAGTCATTTTGTGAATCTAATTTCATTCGGGAAATAAAACCTGAATTTTAAGGAGGCTTTGCCATGCTTCATATACTGCTAAATGAGCTGATAAATATTATTATACTGGTTGATTGCTGTTGGAATATTTATCCTCACTGGAAGAAAAAAAATCCTATTAAAGCCATCTGATTTAGGTTTGCTAAGCCAGAGAGCCTATAGACTATTAAAACACTGTTTGTGTGTGAAGCAGGCATGCAACTTGTGTTTTGCCTACCAGTGGCCTGTACACATTAGCTTGATATTTCAAAATGGAGTGGATCCTGGGCCTCTTTCAGGAAAGTGTCTAGCCCACAGAAACTGTGTCCGTGCTTTATTACTGAATATAAAGCTTTATTTACTTTCCTGTTAGCAGTGAGAGATGGAACGACAAGCCAGTGTGAAGTACCAAGAGACCCCCGCTTTCCAGAATGTCCAGGGAAAGTAGATGTGAGTATCTCAATATGTTATTTTCATTTGAAATTAATGGTACAGCAGGTGTTCTATACCTTGTCAAATCCAATATAATGATGGAGTTTGGGGATATTTTAATGCATAGTTGACCTTTTTCTCCCCCCCACTTATGCAAAGGTACCTCTTCAAAGTTCTCAATTTTTTGTTTGTTTTTTTGTCTTTTATTTTCTCATGTTTTTACTCATATTAAATAGCTGCATGAAACAGAATCAAATTGAGCAGCAATAATAAGTTTCAGTTGTAACTTCAAATTTGCTGTCCTATTGGTGGGAGACTTATACCTTATACCTCTGTATACCATCCAGTGGATGCGTGCACGTTGGACGTCGGACCCTTGCTATGCCTTCTATGGTGTCGATGGTTCAGACTGCTCCTTCCTTATCTATTTAAGTGAGGTGGAATGGTTCTGCCCCCCACTGGTCTGGAGGAACCACAGCAGCCCCCCCACACAGCATTCACAGCAGGCTAAGTCCCCAAAGAGACAGGTGAGGGGAGTTATACCCAACACGCACAACCAATACGTCAACAATAAAGGTGACAAACTCCTAATACTACTACTAATTCCCCCAGTGGTGGAAATTAATGGGAAATCATGGCAAGAGTTCCTCTGGAAATTCACACAATACTGTAAAGGGAGACAAAAGGGCCAAAGAATGCAGCTTATTATAAAGAACGGCCTTCAGTGCATTTCACCCCTCTCACATTTGTTCCATTTAGCTGTCATCTATTTAAGAAAGAATGTTGCTATCGCCCCTTTTTGCCACTGTTAATGATTTGTAGGAGCCATTGTGATCCTTTTCCTGTGAATTCGTAATAACAACACATACAGGTTTTAATGTTAACATGTTAAAGAACATCAGGATTCTTATTATTATATGATAAGACATGCAAACAGAATGCAATATTTGCCTTTCTTTTAAACTCTTTGTTAAAGTTTTCTGTGCTGTTGCACCAAAATACAATAGATTCACTAGTCAGTATCCTTCAATTTCATTTGTTTCCTTCAAAATTTAATATTTTTGAAGAAAATAAAAATTCATATCTTCAGTCCAGTAATAAATAAAGAATGGAGTCGAGGGAAGAGAAAAACCAAATGTCAGCGTTGTTTTTAGATTTTGCCAAGAGTTTTTAGTTTTTTGCTGTAATAGATCAGACACCTAAAAAAACTTTTCTCACTTAATTATTTCCCTCTAATTGTTTGCTGCTATATATTTAGTTTTAGAAAGCCTGTAACCACAAAAAGATGGAAAATCAAAGAGAGTGACTTATTTTCAGTCATGTGTCCATGGTACAAGTCAAAAGAGAGACAAAGAGTGTGAACAGTCATTTTGCTCAAAAAATGTCATTCAGTAATAGGAGATTGAGGAGCTTCCTTCTTTTCTACATAATAGTTAACCTTCATTTAGCTCTGATTACTTCCTACTTATTAAACAGGCCAGAGCCCCCATCATGATACTCAACCTCTCGTTCTCTCTTTATCTCTGAGGTCTTGGAACAGCAAAATCTTTAGGACTTTAATGCCATTCACAGGAAATGTCAATTTGCTGGTAATGCAAGTGCAAAACAGTGGATCATCTAAGGCATTATTTTATACAGTGAGCACAATAGACATCTTTAACAAATTTAATGGAAGTTAGTCCAGAGCTGGAATATATCAGTCAGGACCAAATAGTCGTGGCAGTGCCATACCTGGGACCACACCGCCAGTGATACTAAAACCTCTAATAAAGACATTTAAAATGACTGTTCCACCTATTTTTCATCTCCTCACACTCTCTTCTCCTTACTGCAATACGTTACATCCTCAGGCTGCTTTCCGCACCGACCTTTCAGTACTGCTGGACCAGGTTGGGACGGGAAAGGAGTCCCTCAGCTTCATGAAGCGCCGAATCCGTCGCTTGGCACAGCAGTGGGCAACAGCCGCTAACCACCTGGATGCCAAGCTTGAGCAGCGATGGAGGGACCAGAAGAAGGTGAGAGAAGAAAGATAGAGATAAAAAGGAAAGGTGATTAATAATGAAGGATGCTGTGTAAGAATGAAGTAGCTGATGTGTCTTTTAAATATAGGTAGTGTAGTAACCTTTTGATAAGGTTAAATGCAAAGTCTAGCTGAGAAAAACCTGATAGTAAAAAGATCATAAACCTCAACTAAATGAATGGTGTTACACACCAATGCACACCTACTGTTGTTTATGTGCAAAAGGGTAGAGAATGCAGGAGGAGTACAGCAATACTATAGACCACACAACATTAAAACACTGACACACAATTCAACCCATAATTCCAGATAATACCATCTTGAGCATTAATACAAGAAATAGATTATTCCAGGTTATGTTAAAGCCTCTCAGTTCAAAGATGCAAAGCATCAATGTTTTCCACTTGTGTAGCTGCAAATAAAAAGCCTTTTCACATGCTGCTAAAAGGGTTCTCAGTTTGAATGATGGTAGGAGAAAAATGATAGAGGCAGTAATGATAGGTTGTCATCCATTGCTGCTGTCTGCATTCCTCTTCTATAATTAGTGTGTGGCTCTCTTTTTGTTCAAATCTGTACAAAAACACTGTTGCTAATGTTCAAAGCTGCGCAAAGTATAATAGAAATCCACTGCTGTATCAAGGTGTTAAGTTGTTAAGTTAAGTCATTTTGGTTGGAAGCAGTTCAGTATGGACTTGGCTACTTCCTGCTCGCAGGCCATGCACTCCCACTTAGTGTGAGAGAAAAGAAGGAAAAAGATGTGAGAATGGATGAAGGAGAAGAAATGAGAGGGAAAAAGGAGGTAAGAAATGATGATGATAAATGATTAGGATTATGATGAAATGCCAAGCATGTGCCAGTGCCAGAGGGAGAAGAATGAGATGAGAAAGGAAGGACAAGAGGGCGATGGATGGTAGTGGGAAAGGTAAAGTAGAATATGGATTAGGAAAGGATTAATGGAGGCAGAGAGGTGAGTCGTGAGGCACCACTGAGAGAAGCAAAGACTGGAGGGCCGGATCGTGTATATTATTAAAAATTGGTTATTGATATAAAAAATAAGGTCGTAAAATAAGGCTTACTTTTCCAAATGTCAACGAAAGCAATGCGTAATTATAACTTTTGGAGCTTCAGAAACTTTTTTGCTGCATATAACCTTTCACTACATCACATTTTACCTTTGTCAAGCCTCCTTACTTTTTACATTACTCACCCTGCTCTGAGTAGACTCATAATCCTATAGTTAAGAAAATAGCGATAAATGAATGAGTTAATGTGAGAAGGCAGATTGAGCACACAGTCTCGATTTTTTTCTTTTTTCACAAAATGTTTCTCTCCGCCCCCATCACTCTCTGAAATAAGTTAACAAGGGTGAAAATAGTCCTCTGTCGCCGAGATGGATGTTTGCCTTTCTTGTAGTGCACTAAGGGGATTTGTTATCCTCTATCATGGCTCTGTGGCTGCTTGAACAGCCTATATCCCTTACAACGTGCCGCTGCTGCTATCTCAACAGCAGATGTCCTGGTGTTTGTAAGAGTTTGCCTTGGCTGTCAAAAGCTTTTTATCAGAATAATTAGAAATAGATATAAAAAGGTGCTTGTGTGTTTGTCTCTGTCTGTGTCAGCCTGTCTGTTTGTGTGCATGACTGCTAATTGGATATCAATGCAATAAAAGTAAAAGGCAAAATCTTGTTTTCAAATTAGATGTTTTGTCTGTGATAATCACATTGATAAAATAATTGATGGAAGTTTTGACCACCTGCCTCCCTCACAGGAAGATTCACTTTCCTTTAAGCTTTAAAACAAGAACACAGCTTAACATTGAAAAGAAGAACACAGTTTGATTTTAATTAACTCTGACTCAATGTGAATTGACTATGGCCTTGCACTCGGCTAACCTTTGTCGATGACAAAATCTCTCTCTTCCAATAACAATTTTAACATTCTGCCAGAGTGTGCAGTCTTCAAAATCCCATTGGGGCTCTGTTGATTCAGTTCAGTTTCCTTCTTTGGCTTTCTCTTTGATTGTAAGCAGAGTGAATGTTTACTCAGAAAAAGAATAAATTAGCAGAGCAGAGAGGCAAGTATTAAGGGAGAAAGGATCAGGAGAAGAAAAGCAGAGAGAAAAGCAACACGATTCTTTTTCACTTTCAGAGGCAAATACAAGGACAGGAATCAGGGATGTGTGTGTGTGTCTGTGTGTGTGTGTGTGTGTGTGTATGTATGCATGAAAAGAAGTCTTGAGAAATGTAATTCTATTTTTTTTTAACCGCATATTTTTCAATCAAGTATACTGGAGGGTCAGATGTATGAGAATGTTTTTTTATGCAGTGATATTCTAGATAGACAAAGACATTCTTTTTTATTTTGTGACTAATCTGCCTATTTCCTCAATGCTTGTGGAGCTCAGAAAGAATAGAGTTAACCCTTTGCTGCACCTACCTTTCATAGTTGTTTGCGAAAACTCACCTTTTTTCTTTCTTTTTGCTTTTTTTTCTGGGTAACGTTATCAGACTTAATGAAAAACCTGAGTCAGCTCATTCAGCCATTTAAGTGTAGCTGATGGACTATTTTGTGTATCACAAATTGCTGTTCTCTTTTTACTAGACATCAAAGGGGACATATTCATCTTAGCCTTGTTATAATGGAAACAACAGACAGTTGTACAGAATCCAAAGACACTGACCTTATCCTGTGAAGTTGAGACAGTGAATTTAGTGTCTGTCTTGGGTTTGTTTGAATGTCACAGTGAGTGGCTGTTTGAATCTGTGCCCACTTGGTGTGAGCTGATCATGCACATTTAGTGTGTTTGTCAGCATATGGCAGACTGTTAATTTTCTCTCTCCCTGTGTCTGCCCTCTTGAGAGTTAATTGACCTCTGACTGATGAAGAGGGACTAATGATGTATGTAAGATAAAGTGAGGGGGGGGTGAAGAAAAAGTTGAAAATAGGAGGAAAGAGGGGTGGAAGGTCAGAGTAACCTGACAACAAGGAGGAAAGACGTGAGGAGAAATAAAGTGGAAAAGTATTCTGCAGAGGCGTAAAAAGAAGGATGATGGAGAAGGTGAAAATAAGGGTAGAGTGGGGACGCTTGGCTGTGCCAGCTTGTGTTGCCACCCGTGGCCTTCCATCGGACAGCTGCGACCTTCATAAGAGCCACAGTGCATGAGCGAATAGGGTCACGCACACACACACACTTATACGCAAACACCCGTGCAATCACATGCACTAGCAGATGCTGAGACAAACATTAGCATTCTTCTGTCGTTGGCCTGTTAGTGATGACTGGAGCGAAGCAGAGCAATAGAGTGGTACCACATACTTGAGAGTCACTTTTTATTCTCCTGCTCTCATATGTACACACCAAGGGCTTTCCAAGGATTTTACTTAGACACATGCTTATATTACATAAAACATCTGCACATGAAAGACAAAAGATTTCCTTTTCCACAGTTTATCCTAGTTATGTAATCATAAAAAAAACAAACATTCAAAGCAGTGATGATGTGAAAAGACCTTGATTTTAGGGCTGGTGCTTGAGCACACACACTGACAGACAGGGCATTGTAAGGGTGAGCGAGAGATTTGAGCGTGGGTGAGTTTGTTTTCCTATCTCTCTGTCTGTCTCAGCAGGTTTGGCAGGGCTTTGTGTTGGATCCCTACGGGACGTTAACAGTAGAGAGTAGCTTCAGATCCTTTTTGTGAATCCCCTGAGCTACCCTGGTGAACAAGCAAGCATCCACCCTGAACACACACAAAAAACATCCACACACACTGTGTTTATTGATGTCTGACTTCTGAAATAAAGGCGCGCAAACAAATAAAAACAGCCAAAATTCAAAATCCATCAGCACACACACACACACACACATACTATGAGACACGCGCCATCTGGGAGTACCGTTAGTCTACTGTATAAAGAGCTGCACTCTCTCGTGTGTGATTAGATTCCTTGGGGAGGCAGCTGGCCGTGACACGGGAATTTATAAGGAGGCACAGCTCTACCTTCAGTTACTCCCCGTGTTGTCGACATCCCATTGTGTGGCTTTTCCACCCGTTCAGCTTCATTTTCAAGTGAGTGCATGAGCAGATATGCAAGAGTGTGTTGGCGGATATCTGCACAGTGAAGCGCAGTGAGATCCACCCACCTCACTTCCTCTATCCTTGCTGTTCCAGCTCTTGATTTCTATTTTGTGATATAAAGGTTACCACTCCAGCATTGTCCTGACATGTTTCATTGAACTCCACTCTAATTCTATTTCTGCCTATTAGAGTGAAAGTGAAATCTCTCCTCAGCACTCAAGATCAAGGGTGCGAGTTGCCAGGTTTTGAAAAGCGTCTTTCCTCCTCTGCCTATAAACTTGTATCTGTGTGGATTCCAGTTTTATTGAATCCAATCCACAGTTATTCAGCTCTGCTGCCACTGTGTGATATTTCTCATATTTATTTAGCAGCAGCGCTACTGTGCTGCTGCCAGTATGTGAAATTTGTCTCCTTCTGTCTCCATTTCTGCATGGTTGCCAGTGTTTGTGTGATACACCCTCAGCAGCACCACAACCACCACTAAGCCAAGAGAGTGAAAAGTATTGGCGCCTTGAATTCTCACTCTTGCCATCTGCCACCCAAACTGTAATTAAATTTCACTTATCTTTTTTTATGAAGCAGAAGTTAATAGAGCAGGCTTATTAAATCAGGGGATTTTTCACGCCAGCTGGAGTGTCCCTGGAGCTTGACTTCACCGCACACACACACCACTGTCCAATGTTTTACCACATTTTGGACTTAAATAGAATGACTTAAGAAGTTGCACTGGATGTATACAGCTATAATGCAAATTAACCTCCCATCACCATGCATAAATATAACTGATAACTAATATACTTGTGGTAAACTCTAAACACATAAAATATATGATTTCCAGGCCACTTTTTCTGTTCTAAAAGGCTGAATCCAGAATTTTAGAGAAAAATAAGGCATAAACAATTGTTGGATCGTGAAATCTGTGATGTGTGAGAGCAGTGTGTGTGCACCAGTGCATTGTAGTTTATGTGGTAGAGTGGAGAAGGGAAGAGAGTGCAGTGCAACATACTACTAAAAGCTTTGGGAAGCTTTTAATCATTATCTCTGCAGTTTAAAGCTGTGAAGGTTTAGGCAGAGTACACACATGCATATACATTCAAGCAGAGAGGGAAAGAGAGAGAGAGACAGAGAGAGAGAGAGAGAGAGAGTAGTCACTCTGAAACTTTGCGCCAAACACCAAACAGCTAGCCCTAAGCTCATTATGTATGTTGCATGAAGGTGTTCATGCTGTGGTAGTTAATCAGGATTACTCAGCAGAGCGACGCTTGGACATGGTCGTGACTAATCCTCTGTGAAAGGCAAGGAGTTGCTCATTTCTCTGTGGGTTGATTATGCAGTGGCTAGGTGGACATGCATGACAGGATTGTATCCTGTAAGTGCAAAGTTGTTAAACAATGTAACACATAAACCGTGATAATTCCTCCAAATGTTTTAAATTATGTTTTAAAACAAAGGGGGATATTGCTGTGGGGTGCATAGAAATGAGGTGCCGCAATTATCAGTGTATAGGCATATGGAGAACTTTAAATGAGTGGGACAGTAAAGTCTATAATGATGGATTTCTACATATGCATGCTATTCAGTTGGAGCATGAGGGGATAATTCGTGAGGGATTTCAAAGAATTACTTTTCAGTTTCCATAATTTTCCTTTGGAAGAGTCTGAAATTCTAATGATTTTAATCCTCAAACTCATTAAAACAGTTTGCACTGCAGAGGCTTTACTTTCAAGGAGCTTAACTTTAAACAGTATGCACACATATATAAATAATGTAATGTAAATCAGATCAAATTAAATATGCTTTAAAGTATACACATTAAATATTATATGTATAAAAATCACAACATCATAAACAAGTCATGTTTTCATATCTCAATTATTTAATAACAAACAAAAATAATGACCAAACTGGAGAATTAGGTTTAAATTTGTAATAAACCCTTTAAGGCATGAAAGTTGGGGACTGATGCAGATGATAAGTAGTCATTAACAGAATTTAAAGCCTCAATAAGCTTCAGCAAGAGTTGAATATTAACCATGGTATTTTTGCAGTCTGTATTCTTTCTGAGTCCAGCCTTTTCTGTTAACTTTTATTCTACCTCTTTGACACAGTGTGTGCCTTTCCTCTTTCAGATTCTGGTCCATGTGGGCTTCCTGACAGAGGAGTCTGGAGATGTTTTCAGCCCCAAAGTGCTGAAGGGGGGTCCTCTGGGAGAAATGGTCCAGTGGGCTGACATTCTTACTGCCCTCCATGTTTTGGGACATAACCTCAAGATCTCTATGTCTGTTAAGGATCTGCAGGGGTGAGTCACAAACAAGCCGAATCCTACAGTGTTTGACAAGTCAAACACTTGTTAACTCTGCTTTTCATTCATCAAATTAGCTCCTTGGCCATCATTGACATCATGAGTCCCCTCCAGTGAACCAGTGTTTGCTTCTCTAAGAATAAAAAAGTAAATGTAAATGTATCTTGTTTTACTATAAAAAGAAGCAAATTGCAGCGATATTCAGAATGTTAAAGCAGCAAGAATTAATATGATTTTTGAGGATCAAGGAGTTCGTGCCATGTCTTAAAACCAGAATAAAGCTCTATTTGAACTGGTATTAAGAGAAGCTGGTAGATGACATTTCCGCAGTTGACAGGCTACATTACATCGATACAGGGATTATCCAGACAAGGAAACATGTTTGCTTTGAATAGAGAAGGATATTGACAGGTAGGTGAGCAGCCATAGGTAAACAGTTTGATTACTTGAACCAGGGTGTCGCCCTCCTTAACAGTAATGTTTTATTTACAGTATAAATTACTCTCACAAATGTCATCATGTCACAGTTGTATTTAACATGTTTATTAGAAGTGATGCAAAATGACCCCTGGTGACAGCTGTGACAAACCAATAACCATTTTCAATCCCCGTTTTACTAATGTGCTTTTTCACTCCCACACAGAATATGCAAGATAGCACTGTACTCTAATTACGCCTTATTCCCACTTAACCTTAAGATTAGGTATGAGGACCCAAAGGTCCTGGTGATTTATTTGTCATCGTATTGATCTCGTATCGACACACACCACAGCTTCCTGTCAGTGTGACTGCGTTGGTGTGTGTCTTTTTATCCCCTGCGTCAGCATGCTTACATGTTTCTGCTGACGGATACAGCTGTAGAGCCAACACACACACACACTCACGCGCACACACACACACATGCACGCACGCACGGGTGGGTGTAAATCAACCCTGTTGGGAAAGATCCCTCAGGCTTGTTCTGTCCAGTCTGTGCAATAGCTACTTCATGGCTGAGACTGAATAAATCACACAGGTTGTCAAGCTCTCTTAAGATGGATGTGTAATGTTGAACAGCAGAATTATGAATAGGTAAGAGTTTTAGAAGATGACTGAATTACACTGCGGATGGGTGACGTCTATGTTCAGCCTTGATTGGGCCAATAGCCTTTGTCTTTCTGCCATCGTTGATCACTGCGATGACACATGTATGGAGTATAGATCAATATAATGATGTCTACAGAGACCCCGCCAAACTCTTTTCACACTATGCAGTGGCTGTGACAACTCCCACAAATCACAGAAGAAGTATTGTATTGACCCCCAGCCTTTGGCAGTCATTTTGTAGACATATAACACCTCTGCAGGGAGGAGAGACATAGTGGGAAAATCTAGAGGCATTTTATACTTAAAAAATGAGTTTAGAGATGGGAGGGACATCCACAAGGCTGAGTTTGGTTGTCAGACTTGAAATGGATGGCAGGATCTTTTTTATTGCGTACGTGTCACTGTGGTGTCCCCATTTAAAAATTGATTTTTCACTCAACACAAGAGGGTGGGGGCTTTTTTTATGGAGACTGGGCTGTAAAATCCAAGATACCAGGACCAAGAATTATTCAGTTCACATCAGATGGCTTTAAAGGAAAATTCCTTTTTAGCTTTGGTTTACTCGGGGGAGAAGTCTAATATTTCACCAAGCTACATTTGAATCTTGACTGTTATTTTTTTTATAAAAGCACTTCTGTGAAAGATAGCACGTCATCTTTGCTTCCTGATGTGAATCTTCTCCACACAGTTTGTTGCAGGAAGGTTGGGCAGAAAAGTGTTTTGCTGTGTGCCCAGTGATTTTCTGTTGATGTCTCAGATTTTGTGCTAGCAGCTCTTATTTCCATTTTCCACTGTCTGTCAGTAAGACAAAATTAAAAGAAAACATGAAAGTTAATGCAGATTGGCTGTCACTGAATTATAAAAATAAGAAATTTTTGTTTTACTTACCTACAGCTCAACAAAAATCCTTAAGTGTGGATATTGACTTTTGCCTCATTGTAATGTGTTGAAAACCCTACAGGTGCCCAACTTGTTGTAGATAACAATATATTAGTGGAAAGTCTCAGTTTAGTTAAAACATCAATGATGAAATCAATTTTGGGCAAATAGATTCTGCTGAAAGGAGGATACACTGCTTTAAGCTATTTGTGCTTTATTGATCAATAATATACTCCTTTGTGCCATCATGTTGTGTAGACTGAATGCATGTCCCTGTAATATTTTTCCTGCCTTGCTGCTATGCTACGCGTAACTGCACAGTAATAAAAATTGTATCCTTGAAAAAATCATTTGAATTTATCCAACTATTTTCTTAACATACGACATCTGATGCGTTGCACTCACAGGTATTAGCTTTGTTTTGTGAGTATACAAGTTCATGTACATCCAGTCATACAAATGCAAATGTCATGTTTTAACAATAAAAAGACATGAAAAGAAAGTTACATTTAGGGCTGCCCTTTAAAAGTTGATTATTTAAATTGATAGTTAAGACGACCTCAAGTCAACTTGCATTTTGTCAGTCTAATCAATGCACTGTTGTTGTTTTTTTTAGCTGCAACATAGACTTAAGCACACATCTCAATGTTAGAGCATCACCATGGCAGGCATGTGCAAGAAGTTAGGACAGCTTGGTACAGTCAGCCTACAGCTAAATGCTGTCAGCTGTTGTTCAACAAATGTCGATATTAGTCATCAATTATTAAAAGAACCCAACATGACACAAGACCATAAAAACTAACTGGGAAAGGGCATAACACCAGACAGCATTAGGCCCGGCAGCGAAACTCAAATCTGTCGGCTGAATTGACACTGTTCTGGTATGTGAAGCCAGCTAAACCAATTTTGAACCAGATGGTGGTACATCTTTCTCTACTGTCCAGTGTGATTGAGTCTCTGGCTGACAGCGCTGTCAGGAGGCATATGAGTTTGGACTGTGGTACTGAACTGGAAAAAAAAAAAAAAAAAAAAGAGGAACAGATGAATAACCACAGTTTTCCATGGAGGCTGCAAGTCAAATTTGGAAAGTTTTCTTTGCTTTTCTTTAGGCAACACTGACCAATTTTAGAACCAAACTGAACAAAAGGTTCCCAAGGTCCATCCACCTCCACAATTCCATAATGGTTTGTGTGTGTGTGTGTTTGCTCAGTAGTGAAGACCAGAAAAAGTTTCTTACCAACAGAAAAAAAACATTTTTGGGAAGTGAGGATGTGTCCTCACAGCTTTACTATCTGAAGGTAAAGCCTTGGCTTAAATGGGTAGATTTTATTTTTTTGGCATTAAGTTGAGATGGTTAGGGTTAGAGTAAGGTGGTTTTTAAAGCGTTATGTCAGTTAGGGTTCTCACAAACATAAAAGTACAGGTGTACAAGTGTTCGTGTGTATGTGTGAGCGTTTGTGAGTCCATGTGTGTGCATAGCCTGTGAAATATTGCTCCCATGGCCACATCTGAGAGCAGGAATTTTGTGAGGAGCAAACAGAGGGTTTCTGTAATTGGCCACTAAGGGGATGATTTGGTCTTACTGTATACTATATTTAACAAACACCCTGATTTGTAGTTCCCAATCAGCACTTTTATCAAAGCTGGACTGGAGATACATGGTCAGATTACAGTTGGACTCACTAATAGCCCAAAAATAATGGCTGAGAGTAAAAAAACATTAAAATGTGTTTCTGTTCGTGAAGTATACAGACCAACAACTTCTATTTATTTTCATAGAAAAGCCATATATTTAGATGATGTAGATGATGATAGCTAAACTGAATTTTAATTTGATTTCTCTCACTGTTCTCCATTTGCTTATATTGTCTTTTGGTCTCCACATCCTAATATTATGGGGATCCATTCACTTAAAATGTCTAATGTTTTATGTGACAGAGTAGGGACATAACCAAGTCTCAAAGCTGTCACTGAGATCAAATGGACTGATGAGAAAATGTGTTGGGAGAAGAGGGAAGAAAGGGAAGTACAGCATAGTGCTGACTTAACATCTTAGCAATCAGGGAGGGCACTCTCGTTATTCAAATGTGCAAATAATAGTTCAGTGATAAATGCCCCCCTTTGTTTTCGGATCCCTGACTGTCCTTCATTTCTGCACAAAGCAGAAATTTTACTCTAACCACTTACTTGCCAAACACAGCATCACACAAAGCCGAATTAATTCAATACAGATTCTTGCACCCTACATTTCTGCTGAGTGTGCACTCCTCACAATAAGGGCCTATCTAGTAGCTTGATGGAAATGAAGCTGAATTGGTTGCCAATTAGATTGGCAAGGCACCTGAGATGTATTAGTGTGAGAGGGATAAAAGACAGGGCTCCACCTCCTCTACATTACACACCCAAGGGTCCAGATTACTGAAAGCTGATGCTGTCAGTGTGCAGGTGGGTGGTCAGCACCTTTGGGCCTGATCCTGTCATCACTGTTAAGAGATTTAGATTTAGAAAAAATATTCAAAAATAGTGAAAAATAATACACATTGAAGAAATGTGTTTGCTGGCCTTTATGTAATGATTAATCATTGTTACCCAAAGGCAACAAAGCAGTGAAGGTGCCATTATGGGAAGGCAGACAAAGCAAGAAGAAAAAGACAAATAAGAAACTAGATGTTAAATAAATAGCTACTAATTTGTTTCCTGCCTATCCTAAAACACTTGGTGTTTGTTGTGTTATGTAGTTTTTTTCATAAAGTCACATGAAACAATTATTCTTCTACAATAATATACGAGCCAGTGTTTAAGACTCACTCTCGCCATCTAACTTCAGGTGTCAAGTTTCAACATCTTATCCCAGCTGCAGGGAATGTCTCAGTTGCCATGGAGATGAGACTTTTCGGGGGGGGGTTGGAGGTGGAGAGACGCAGAGACACAGTCAATCAACACCTTATACAGTAGAGGAAATTGAGGAAGTAGGGAAACCACAAGCTGGGCTGTGCTGATAATTGGATATTGTGACTGGATGGATACGAGGCCTGCTGCAGGGATGCACTTTTGTTAACCTTCCACTCCTCGTGTGTGAGAGGATTTTTAGTGCTAGTGTTCTTTTAAGAGCTACTTAGTATATGTGTCCATCTTAAAATTCTATAACCTAGTTTATACTGACTAACATTTTTCTTTAAGAGGGAAACTGTGAGTTAAACTTGGTTGTGCTCTTTGCCTTTTGAGAAGCTGAGACTTTTCTGTAACATTTAAAAAGAAAAATGTTATTAATACATGCAGAGTAAAGGCAGCATACCTCAGTCAGTCAGACATTTGAATGACAATGATTGACAATGTTATTGTGTGTACTTTGTTCTAGCTAAGCCCAGCTATAAAGTACAAAAACACTGAATTTGTCAGCATGTTAAAGTGTTACTATTGAGTAATAGGTGCCACAAAATTTTATCTTCTACTCAGCTGTTTTATCCACTTTGTATTGCGTGGCAGGAAGCAGAAAAGAGACAGTAGAAATAAGGCCTGTACTATAAACAGGCTCAGTAGTGTGCAACATACTAATGTGCTGACAGATGTGATACTTTTTTAGTTTAGGCTAAGCTAAACTGGAGAGCATTTGGTTATAAATGAAAGGTAATTAATCACTGTTTCACTCTCATTGTTCCTCCTTGAAGCTTGCCCTTGTGTCCTCAGTAAACATGGGTGCAGAGGATATAAATAATAAAGTGTGAAATTTTACCAGTGGTTCTCATACAGGGAAAATATTGCTGCTTGTTTCAAATCCAGTTCACATCCAGCTCCCTTGTAACTGCAGTCATTTGTCAGGTTAAAAAATATGAAGCACGATTACACACTTGACACACAGCACAGTGAAAGCTTCCAACTTACTCAATCATCATTTAATTTAATTTAGTTTTATTTTTTTATTTTTTATGTACTTGTGTCCAGGTGTCCCTCTGGTTAACAAAATGTTATCCTTGCTCAGCTTCACACAGATAGAATCTCGTTTGCTGATATGGTATTACACTGAAGCAAAGATGAATCCGAACCCTGTGTCGAGGTCCAACTTTCTTTTTTTCTCCTTTGTGTCTTTGACCACAACTGCTTGTTGTTATTAGATAATGCTGCCGTCATTCCTAAATGTTACATACTGCTGATATTATGAGTTCCTGTAAAGCTCGCTGTTTATAATAACTTTTTGAATCAATCAATCAATCAATCAATCTTTATTTGTATAGCGCCAATTCATAACAGGTGTTATCTCAGGACACTTTACA
>JAQNCA010000024.1:16969603-16983763 GCA_029783725.1 Acanthurus tractus | reverse complement strand
CACACACATACGCACACGTATGACTGGATAGAAAGGAATAACAGATCTGTGCATGAGCTCTTACACTGAGCACAGAATCAAGTGTGAGCAAGAATGAAACATCTTCATTTGAGCACCACTTGAACCAGGCAAAAACACACACACATTCACTACACACAGCATATGCTGTAATTGACCTGTGGGCAAAGTGACAGATATTAGCTCTTCACAAGCCCTGTGTGTTATCGCTCATTCTGTGCTTTTGTGTGTCTAATAACACCCTGCTAAATTGCTCCTTAGGAGATCAATACAGTCATTTGGTATTGAACGGAATAGCTATATGGCACCATTCTCAGGAAAACATAACTTGTAACAAACATACACAGAATGTAAGACTGGGAAGAAAGGAATGTCAGATCTGAAATATGAAGTATGTGAATGCAGTATTAAATATCCTGTGTCCTTATATTTACACTGTTTAAAATGGTTGAAATTAATATTAGGAATGTATTCTTATTTTTTTGTGCATCACAGATGGCAATTAAAAAAAAATAGTAATTCAAACTTCAACTCTCAAATGTGCTATTCCTCGTGACTTAGGTAATCTACCATGACATAGTTGCAGCCCCCTATTAGTTATACCATTAACCTATTATTTGCATTATTTGTATGCAGACACTCACGAACATGTGAGGATGTGAGCCAATGCCTATGGATAAGCCCTTGATTTTATAGAGCATACCTCAATATTGCAATCTACTGGAAACAAAAGAGTTAATTTTGAAAAGTTACATGTCTGGTTCTTGCAAGAACTTTTAATATATAATTTAATGTAAAACTTTGCTACCATTTGACATCTCTGGTTTCTCTTTCATCATCATGCTCATTCTTAAATGTACTGCACTGACAAAGTTATAGCTCTGCCTTCTCAATTGTTCAGTCATGTAACAATTAAAAGGGTTCCCCCCTCAATACACAACACAGTGTGTACTTTTGGCACTAAACGCATTACTACATATACCCAGTAGACAAGCAGGCCTCACACTTAACACTGCACTTCCCTGGGTCTTGAGTACCATGTGCGTGTGAACTTGACTGAATAAACAGTCACAAGATAATTGAAGGACAGACAGAATCTAGATTTTATTGCCTGTGTGTGTGTGTGTGTGTGTGTGTGTGAGAGAGAGAGAGAGAGAGAGTGAGAGAGAGTGTCTGTGTGTTCATTCTGAGGCCTCGTTGACTGCATGCCAGCCAGGAGACAAGAGAGCCTTGGGTAATTGGACTCCTGTGTGGCCCTGCATGGCACTGGAATTGTGTCTGGGATGGTTGCCATCCAAACTGTGTGAGTGTAAGCAAGTGTGTGTGTGCACACGTGTGAGTGCAAATGTCTATGTTGAATTTCTAAACAGGGTCTTTTTCCGCACATCAGCATTTTTCCATCTGCTTTAATTTGTCGATATGTTTAGCTGTGTCACACTATGCATGGTTTGACTTATGTGCTTTAAAAGTGCAGCATCAACCCAACTGAATTCAATTCTTATGTTCTGATTATCTGTTAGTTTGGTGACTGTAATTTGTCAACTGACTTGATTTTTTTTTTCCTTATAAAATGTAATCTTAACTGTCTCATTTTTCAAAGCCTCAATTTCAAATCAAACTTTGAAAATCTTTTAAGAATTGTGTTTCTAGGTACGAGGTAAACAGATGAAGCAAACAGTGCCAGCAAATCTCCAGATGTGCATGCTTCAAACCAAACTGTGCCTCTGGTTTTGACCTTATGCTTCCATGTTAATGATCTGAAAGCTGTTGATGACTAACCACAGCTTTGAAAACCTCTATCAAAGAGTGGATTTGATGGACTGCAGGTTCAGTTGACCATATTCATATCCAATGTTATTTGTTTGAGTAAGTTTCATCAGCAAACTTGTCCTGCAGTGTTTTTTTAAAGGTAAAAAATGACTATTAAGAGAACCAACAAACATTTTCTCTTTCAGCCAAAGTGCTGTTGTGGTTTTGCTTCCAAAAGAGAAAGTTTAGCTGAAAAAATAATAACAAACGATTCAAGAAGCTGCTTGTATTCTACCCTGCCACTGTTTTCTCAGCTGTTGGTTCATAATAGGTTGGTGGTCTCACTTACTTTTTAAAATAATTCCAATTACTATTACTTAAAAAATAAATAGATAAATAAAAAATACTGGCCTCATCTCCTCTATGACAGAAAGACGTATGGGGAGGCTGATAGACATCTGCAGGCAAACAAAAGCACTGACTGAGCTCCATAAAATGAAAATGGATTGTACATATTATGTTATTGCTTCCTTGATGAATAACCAGAGATGGTGGAGCAATCATCGTGAATTACTGTTCTGCCTTTGATGGAATACCAAGTGTGTGTGTGTCTTTGAATGGTTGTATGAATCAAATCATTGGTCAGGCTGTATATTATCCTTAAGTCCTGAGGCTTTAGCATACTGAGAGTTTGTGTAACACTGTTAGTTATACCCAAATATATAGATATTATTTATAAATGTGTTATGCACTTATATGAAAAATATGAATTGAAACTGGCTCTTGCTTTTGATATAGGATCTCAGTTATACAAAATGTGATGGATTTCAAATGAATTTCCTGACTAGATTAAAGACATTCCTGTTAAATCATACATATTCTAACTTCTTATTTCATAATTTACTTGTTACTTGAAACTAATTTTTTTTTTTTAAATTAATATCATTCAATATTCTTGAGATACTGAGCCCAGGACCCAAGGCATATTTTGTTACATCTATAGCAGATCTAAAAAAGGCTCCAGAAAGCTGGCCTTTCACGGTCATCTTCAAAATGTGAATGGTTCTCATTGAGTGGGCTCTTGAATAGGCCTCTTTAACTGTGAGAGTACTCTATTATCTATAAGGACAGAGGCAGGCACTGTATCACTAATGGAAAGAAGCTTAATCAGGGGCACCACGCTCCAGGTAGAGTGCGCACTTGAAATCCCATTATGCTTTTCCATAATGTGTAACAGGGCTTCAAACCACAGGTGGTGGCTAGCTTTTAAAAATGCTCAGGTACAGGCAACATTACAGTTGTGATTAATGAAGGCTAAGGGGTTTCCTTGCACAATAGGGGTTGTAAGAGGCGTGGTGTTATGAAACTCATTTTTAACAAACTTATAGTAAAGGTTTACGGTTTTTCAAGTGTGTCTTATCACTGTACTCATATTTCTATACACTTTAACCCCTTATCCTTATATTAATGCCTGAGTTGCTGTAAATGTTTCTCCTCTTCATACTTGCTGTACCAGTGTCTCCCTAACTAAGACTTGCGAAGCCTCGAATTACCTTAACTTGAACCTCAAAAGTATTTTTTTCAAATAACAGATATATACTGCAGATATATTTGCCCATGAGACCCAATGAAAATACTGCACTTCGTTGTCTGAATGTATTACTGATGTAAAGCAGTGGCTGGCACGGAACTTTTTGCACTTGAACGACAGCAAAACGGAATGTATCTTGTTTGGCATGCCACCTATGTTGAATCACCTATGTTGAATGTTTATACAACAAACTCTGATACTCTGGCCCCCTTTTTTAAAACAATTGTAAAAAACCTTGGGGTAACGTTCGACAACAGGCTTAAATTTGATAAACAGATTAGTTCTGTTTTTTAAAAAAGGTTTTTTTAGCTCCGTCTCTTGGCCAAAGTGAAGCCATTTCTTAGTCGGCAAGATCTCGAGAAGGCAATACATGCTTTTATTAGTTCAAGACTGGACTAATGTGGTGCTCTCTATGTTGGCCTCAGCCAGTCTTCAATTTCACGTCTCCAACTTGTGCAAAACGCTGATGCCCGATTTTTAACAGGCACGTCCAGACATGAACACATTACCCCTATCCTGTCGTCACTCCACTGGCTTCCAGTTCGTTTTAGAATTGATTTTAAACTTCTGTTGTTCGTTTTTATTGCCATCAATGGCCTGGCTCCCTCCTACTTATCTGAGATTTTAACTATCCGTGATCATGGCAGGACCCTGCGCTCTTCGGGTCAGCTTCTGCTAGAAGTCCCAAGGTCAAGATTTAAACAGTGATAGTGAACAAAGATAGATGTGGTGTACATATGTACTTTATGTATCTGTATACATCAACTGAAACCTTACTGCACATATTATGTAACAAGAACACACAGGAAAATTAAGTTGAATTAATGTAGTATTTTGCTCAGGTTTTTTGTTTGTTTGTTTTGATTTTTATGCAACTTTATACTATCAGTATGAGAAGGTAATCTTGACTCAGGAATAACTCAGTAGCTTTCAAACACATCTTACAGTCTTCAGCGGTGGGAGGAGTGATTTTGGCACATTGTTGTTACAGCACTCATTCATGTTAGTACCCCAGACAAAAACACCTCTTACCATAACTAGTGTGTAGAAACTACATGCTACTGTTGGTTTATAGTGGTACCACATTTTTTTTACTTGACACTTTTACATCAAACTTCATTATTAATGTTTTCCCTGCTGCCTGGTGGTTAGCAGCTGCCAGCAGAGCTTCTGTAAGTGCCATCAAACAAACACTATCAAATGACTACGAGGATCAGCAGCACAGCCAGAAAGACTCCGATGTAAAACTAGCACAGTGAGCTGAAATTCACCAGGGGTATGAATTGCATTACAGTCTCCATTAGCCTTTGGCCTTATCTGTCACGAAAATAAGAGCTAAGTAAGAGCTAGAGGACTACTCACAGGTCAGATATCCAATAACAGGTCTGTCAGCACAGAAACTGAGAGGCTGTTTGTCGATCAGTGATTTCAAACTGAGTCAAAACAAGGATGTGAATCTGGATGCAGTTTGCTACATAATTAGGAGTAATGTCTCTGCTTTTTTTGTACTGGTGTGTGTGTGTTGAAGGTCCTCTTGTTACCAAATTAAACATACCAGTGGACAGACAGGCAGACGATTGGATCTCACAAAACAAGCACTTACACAATTAACACCTGACACACACACACACACATACACCTCAGCACCCTGTTACACATGCATCTGTGTATGTATCATCAAAATGTGTCTTTTTTCCCTGTTTTTTCCCTCCATCCACTGACCATCTGTTGTTGTTGTTGTTGTTGCTGTTGCTGCTGTTGCTTCTGCTGCTACTGCAAGGTATAACAGACATTACACATTCGGCTCTTTTCATCCTGTTCGTTTGAATTATGTTGTGCCAAAGGCCTCCCCAGTGCCACCTTTTGCTTGACTTTGATTGAATTTAGCGTAACCCATACAGTTATCTGATCAACAAACAAAGCCTTTTTTTGAACTTTAGAAACACATTTTTACTTCTAACAGTTTTTGTTAGTTTTATTTTTTCAACTCTTATCTTTGATATGGGAAAGTCTCTTCCAAAACAGTGAGGGGATGGAGTTGTGATGGACATTTGATTTTTTAGTATTAACATTTTGGGTCGCTTGTTGCCCAGGTTCTTTGCAGGTGGTCTTTAAAATATTTTGGCACACTGTGAAAGTAGTTCCTTTCGCTGTGACTTTTAAAGTTATATTTTTCTGCAAACTCCTCTTCATGCTGTGCTTGAGCTCTGACCTCACACTGTCAGCCATCTATACAGTCTGTTTCTCTTACTTGTGCTACTGAGTAGCTCAGCAAGCAAGTTATGGTGTAACAGCTCCTAGGTTAGGGCCTTTGATTCCTTCAATGGGGAATGCATTAAAAAAATGTATACATATTCTTAGAGTGGTGTGGTTCTTTGAATTTTTTTTCTTAGACCTTGCTGCTGTGGAGTTTGTTACATGATAGAGATCAACTGCCAATCAAAAATGATTTTCTGCTGAAGCTTAGTCTCTGAAGCTGGTGCTCTCTGTCTATTCAGCTATCACTGCTCTTTATAACCGTTTTTCTGCCGACAAGAATGTGTAATTCAGCAGTCCTTGTTTTCCAGATGACTCTAGCTGACATCAGGATATTTGAGCTCTTAATTTTTAAATAGGTATCTCTCACCACACAACAAAACTAAAGGTCTACACAGCCACCCTGTCAGCTCATGTTTTTAGCACAGATTTGTGCCTTAAGCTAAAAGCTAACACTTGCATGCGAACATGCTCACAAAGATTTGCTAATGTTTGCCATGTTCACTATCTTAACCCACATTCAGAGGCACGGGGCGTGCTGATGTGCAGTATAGATAATTTAATACACAAAAACAGGCTTACAGGTAAATAAAATAGTGAGCAGATGAGGAGGGCAGGCATGCAGACAGTTACAAACAGGAAGGTACAGGCTAAAATTTGTCAATTAGTTCTTAGCACATACAGCTAAGGCTGATGGGAATGCTGATGGACAGTGCTGAAATGATGAAAGTGAGGGGATCACCAAAGTGACTACACTTCATCCTCAAGGATACATGAATGTCTGAACCCTTTTAACAGCAATCCATGGGATAGTTTTGAACAGTTTACCCAGAGCAACAAATGTCAACCTAATGGTGGAGCTTAAGGAAGATGTAGGGTATCAACAAAGTTAGAGGGTTTCATCCTCTGGATACTTTAAATGTCAATACATAATTTAAAGGCAATCTACCCAACAATTACATTACTTCTATCTGGATCACAGTGGTGAACCAACTGACTGAAGGCGATTGCATAAACCTGGAGCCAGCTTAGCCAGTAAACATGTATACTGTGTGGTCAGGCATACAGACATCAAATGGCAATTAAAAATTAGGGAAATTAGGGGTTGCTTAAAGTTGTAAACTCAGTTTAAATTCCATAATGAAATCATAAATGTTGCTCAGTATAAATGGGTTAAGGACACTTTACATCACCACAAAACAGTGATTATTAACACATTGAAAACCATTTTACAATGATTGCACACAACAGTTCAATAATAAGCAACACTACATATTTTTCAACACCGCAGAGTAATGTAATTCCAGGAGCAACAGAAGAAAAGAACAGGCTCATTATCTGGTAATTATAGGGTTAGGGTTGGCTTACACTCTTACCATTTATCTTCTGTATGTTGATTAAACTGAACTCAGTTCTCTATTATTTAAGTTCTGATTGACAGATGTTGAACAGACTAAACAGGTAAATGAAACTCTGGATAACCTGTAGCAGCGTGAAGCTTCCTGTAAGCACACAGGAGAAAAACATTGGACCTCTTTCAAGACGTTAACAGAGGTCTAATACACATCTTCATAATAAATGGTGAATAGCAAAAAAAAAAAAAAAATACCATCCTTCCACTAGTAGGTATATATTAAAGATGACTATCAGCCATGCGTGAATACCCGCACCTTGCCTTACCTCCACCGTTCCATTTCATAACAAAACCAGAATGTTTTTGTCCAAGTTAATAATACAGACTTGGCTCGGCACCTTGAACTGCAGTCCATGTGCTCCAAGTCTGTAAGCCTCCGCTTGTCTAAACTCTGTTATTGGTTTGTGTTGTTGCAGGTTTCTCGGTGTGCCTCCAGGCAGAGGCAGTTGCCCACTGACTGGCCCACTGCCCTTTGACCTCATCTACACTGACTACCATGGCCTGCAGCAGATGAAGCAACACATGGGGCTCTCACTCAAGAAACACAAGTTAGTAGATGCGCATTATATTGGTGTTTGTGGCTCCGTTTTGTATGTGTGTGCTGCACTACCTGTTTATATTTTTTTTGTGTGTGATTCTGTAGCCATCTGCGTCTGTGTGTGTAAGCATTTTCCTGGCAGGCACAAAGGTTTATTTTCTGTGTTTATGAATTAATAATAGCTGGTAATAAGATGTACATGTCTCCTCTAGATGTCTGACTATAACTCATTTAGCTTATTAGGTCAAAAACCTTTTCTATAAGACACACACACATACATACACTTTCTCTCTCTAATCATTCATCCGTAAAATACACAGTATGTGAAACACATTATTGTGCAAGTTTTAATATAATGGAAAAACTTCATAACACATGCACAAACGCACACCACCTGTCATGCTTCATTACTCTGCACATCAAGGATTAGATAAACATCAAGTGTTGCAGAAGATTAGAGAAATACAAGATACTGACAGTTCAGCGTGCATGTGCATCGACACACATGTGCCAATTACCAACCCGCCCAAACACACACACACATATTCAACATAAAACATCAGATCATGTGTTGCACCAGTTTCCAATCAGACCCTGTTTCCGCAGCTCATGATTGCTGTTGTGTTATTGCACTCAAACGCTTACCGTCAACAGGAGGGTGGTGATTAAATACAGACAGAAGAGACGGGAAGACAGGGGAAAAAATAAAAAAAACATCTTTCTCATGAGGCAGAAGAAAGATAAGTGAGATGGTAAAAGGAGCATTTTTTTGTGCTGTTATAAAAGTGTGCTTAATGGCTTTTGGCACTGCTACAAAGATGGAGCAACTTGGAAAGTAGGCCATGACAACCATGAGACCAAGGCAACAAAACAGCAAAGTAAAACACAAAACAAGAATTTAGAGTGCCACAGTGCATTTGGGAAAAAAAAAAAAAAAAACAGCTGCAAAACCCTTCAGAGCACAGCAGTACTTGCCCATTTCATCTTCACAGGTCTTTCATGATGTTGCCTCAGAAAAACATAAAATTCAGAGTCCAGTTTGAGCCTTTTTCTCCCCGACCCCTTAAAAACAGCTTGCAGCCACCCCACTCGATCCCACTCACTTCCTTCCTGATCCAATAAATTGGCATCTTTGTTTACCCTCCTGTATGTGACGGCAGCGACTGACATTTGGCCTTCCTTGTTCCTGTTTCTAGGGTAACGATACTACAATCTAAGATTAAAGAGGAGAGGACATATGTGAGTGGGTACACCAATTGAAATTGAAACTTGATAAAACAGTTAAGGTGTGTGGTGAGATGGAAACAAAGGAACAACAAGAAGAAACAGCATAAAAACAAAGGAGCAGAAGGTATCTGGAGTCAACCTGAAGCCACAAATAAAGGGCCGCTTCATGTATTTTTAAAATCCAATTATGAGAGAAAGTGAAATGCATTACAAGTGGGCTTGGGAGCTATTTTCATAGCACACAACCAGTTTTGTTGTGTCTGTTTTCCTCACGGCTTGTCTCTCTATTTCCCTCTTTCACACACACACGAAAGCACAGACACACACACACACACACAAAATCCCACAAAACAGACAAGATGCCACTCAGCTAGAAGTCTGTACCTAATTGCTTGCTGAGGTCAGCAGTTCTTCGCTCCGTCATTACCGCGCAGAGTCGTGATTTCTGCTTTCGCTAACAGAATGTGACTTTTTGTGTTTGTAAGAGACTTTCTTTCACTCGCCCACCAGATGCTGGTGTCGAAAGAATTATCTGAATGTTTAAGCAATACAGATGAAAGGAGGAAACATCCATCTTCACTTTCACCAGAGGTTCTGCCTCAGTGATTGCAAATTTATGGAGAGGAATTCTTTGTGGAATTAAGAGCTGAGGTCCATATTTTTTTAACACTTTATACATTCTAAAAGCTTAATTCAGATTTACAGTTAGGTTTATATATGTTACACATGCAATCGCTAATATTGATCTACTGTAAACCTGATTTTTTTAAACCGTTTCCTGCACCAGTTTTTCTTACGAGGAAATCTTTTCATCTATTTATTTTTACTCACAAGTTCATTCCCCCCTGGGTTTAAGGCAGGTCAGTGACTTACCTTTGAACCTCTCCTTTCCCCTCTCTCCCTCCTGCTTTGTCAGGCTTTGGTCCAGTCTAGTTGAGCCCAGTGCACTGGAAGGCATCATTAATCAAGTGCTCTGAGCTTTGGGGCCCTTCAGCTCCCTTTAATTACTTTTGTTTTATGCTCCCACAGACATCCACATTCATTTATTATGCCTGGACAACACGGTGCTGTCCTCTTGGGTGTGTTGTTGTGCTGGTGTGTGTCTGCATGCATGTGTGCGTGTGGGTGTGGGGGTATGTGTGTGTGTGTTTGTGTTTGTGAGGGTGTGTCATGTGCGTGGCTGTTACAGATGCTGAAAGCTGATAGGAGATAGTCTTAAAACACTCCCACTCATCTGATAATAGGACTGGCACATTGATTTTCTCTGCAGCTGAATTTACTGCTCGGATAGAGGGAAGATATCCAGGGGAAAAGCCTGCAAGAAAACAGAGTAAAAAACCCTTACAAAGACACAAGACAAACTAGAGCTACCGTACTTTCCTAGAGCCTGTTGACTCTTCAGAGACATGTAATTTAACAATTTGGGTTCATAATAGCTAGCAATAGATGTGTGTCATTTATGTATCAGTAGCTTTTTTGTTTTTTTCTTGCTCAAACTCTTACTCTTAAACTTAAAAAAATTAAAACAACAGATGACTTTCAGGTCATTTTCAACAGGAATTGTTTCAAGAATCCAGAGCTTCTCAAAATTTGATGCAGTTTTTTGTTTAGTTTTGTATTTAAAATTGAGCTTCAGCGACACTTTTACAGCTCCTCTGAAATTATTCATATTAGTGATCCATGGTATTCTTGGACTTTTTTAAGCTCTGTACTATAATACCAATTGAAAATATTCAAGAAACTGTCAAGGCTTGAGTTTTACAGCATAACAACAAAATGCTCACATATTTTCTTTTCAAACTGTGAGGCAGACTAATGGATCAAGCCTAGTGAGGAAGCAGCAGCATCTACTAAAGTAATCGAAGATGAATAATAGATGTCAAAAAGAGTTTTTATTCACATCAAGATAAGAAAAGATAAAGATATGCATCATAAAATACAAAATAAACTGTCAGTAAGACAACTTAATCATTTCATTTTTATTGTTTATTCCTTTTTTGCATGCCCATTTTAAGTTGCTTTAGAACTTAAGCACTCAGAAAAAGACTAGGGGCCCTTTCGTACACCCAGCGCAAACGCAGTGCGCCAGTGGCGCAGGTGTCATTGCTATCATGCACCCAGCGCAAACGTCATTTTTGCCACAAGTGTAAGATAGCATATCCACTTGCACCGGGTCCAGGGGCGGAGGTCTGAGAACGGACACGGAATGCAGGTGTGTCTTGGCCTGTTTGCTATCTTACACCCAAAAAGTGTGTGTGGTTGTCTGAGCTTCATCATGCTGTTTCTTTGAGAGAGACAAGAAAGTGGCGTCTGAGTTCACAGCAGAAATGATAACTGTAGTGCAAAGCTATCAATCAGGCAGTAAAGGAACATCTTGCATCTTTCACTTCACCACTGTGATGCTGTGGTATGGCATACAGATGCACGCTTGTTGCCAATGTTCCACTGACATCCGGAAGATCAGCAAACTGTATACCTGTATTAAAACCACCTACAGACCAGAAGCATGGGCAGATTGGGCAATGAACCAACCAAAAGTAATCTGCGAGATGTGTTTTTAGAGTGGAGATACACTGTATTGTTGCTGTCCACAAAATATCCTCAGTAATTTTCCACCTCCTCATTCACAATTAACTCATTCGCTTGCTGTCTCTCAGGATCCAGAAAAATGTTGAAATGATCCTTTACTGTCATTAGCTCATTCATTTGCCATTTGACTACAAGCCTACTACTACTATCCAATCATATTTATACAGCAGGCTCTTTCAACCTGATGGTTCTTGCTGCTGCTCTGCTGACTCATGCACATGCCAACACTGCTGCGACTCCCTCCATAAGTGTTACGTTCTTGGTATTGTCAGTTAAACTCACATTTAGTCTTCATTATTATTCTCTCCGCAGAATCTCCTCGGTTGTTCAGATTCTTTTACAGGTCCAAAAAAAGGCCTTTTCCACAAAATAGTCATTCCTTTTCTCTGACAGAAATTACAGTTTTGTCAGCAGCATGTAACAAGAGACGTAAAAGTATTCGAACATATTGCAGGAGCTGATTGAACACATTACACACCATCATATCTTAACAAAGATTTAGACATTTATTAGAAAATAGTCTTTATAAAGTAATGTGAATCCAGTTGTCTGCTGTCTTATTATAAACAAAATATTCTGTAAATCTGAGGAGATTAAGACAGGAAACCAACACTGTGTAACATTATTTTACAATATTAAAGATCAGGATGTGCAACACATAATCCAAAAAGGAGACTGTTTAAAACACAAAAAACAGAATTCAGTTGTCTGTCTTGGTGAAAAAAGTCAATTTTCTCCTTTCTCACCATTGTTAAAGCAAAACTGCAGGTGACAACACGCCACCCTGCCACAACACCATCACCCCGGAGGACTGTTGAGCCTTGCTGAACAGCCGTTTAACCCAGATTAGCCCCATACTCTGATCTCCCAATAGATATTCAGCTCAGCTTTTCCTCCACTTATCCACACTTCTCCCACTTTTTTTTCTATTCCTTTGGGACCTCTTATCTGTGGGCAGAAATATTTTTCCTGTTTCAGAGCTGGGGATATTTGATAGTGCAGGTCGGAGAGAGGGAGAAACAGAGTCAGGACAGAGACAAGTGAAACTAACAGTTGCTATTAATAATTCATTCTCAGTTTTCAGTGACCCTTACAAATACACACAATATTCATTCCAATTTTTAGTGCCCCAAAACACACTGTGCAAATAAATGCCTGTTTTTTTGACTCTCTCCTGAAGATGAACCTGTTTTTATAAGCTCCTTTCTGAGATATATCAACACAGTCAATTACAGAAATACCTGAGAAGTGTCAAACAAGATTGGGGGTGTCACTCAGAGGAATGTTTTTGACTCTACATGAAAGCTGCTGAAAATATGTAAACAATCACCAGAGGACCCTGTCTATAAGTGAGGCTGTGGGAGAATGCAAAACTAAATTCTTCTCTTACATTGACAGTTAGAGAGTCAACGACTTAGATCTTGTTTGTACTGTAAGAGGGTGATGGATACACTTGACAATTAAAACTCTTCTGCACTGTTAAGTGCCTTAAGTGTAGAAAATTCAAAATTCAACATCTCATTCTACTGCAGCTTTGTACACCATTGAAATGTAAGAATACATTTTTTATAGCCCTCAGTCTATAAATATTAATGTGCAACTCTCTATTTGGAACAATGTCCTACAAGAATACAGTCTAAAATCATCAGGAGGTAGCTCAGTATACCATCAAACTGAATAATAGACCAGTGACTCAAAACACAAGGGTCATGTGGCAAAACAGCCGATATCATCTGTTAGCTAATTTTTGTTTTGCAGCCATGGTACCTTTACTGTGAAGATTGAGCAACTAAAAAATCTCTCTTTAAAGAAGTGTAAAACACAAACATCATTAAAATTTAAAAATATTTGTACTGGCACAGTTTAACATTACAATTTTTCATTTTTGACAATAACCATTCTGCATTTTCTTGTCAAAAAATCAGAAATTCTTTGATAATGAAAACTTACACATTTAGATCTCTGTCGACTGTGTGTAATGCTACAGAAAAATCTCATGATAACATCTAACCATTTGCTATAGTGGTGTACAAATTAATGTAAGAGGCCCTTGCCAACCTTTTAACAATCCAACTATCAGTTCAGTTTATACATTTAATTGAAAACAGCCACGTCTTTGCACAGTGTTACAGTTTCTGAACAATAATTACAGGAAATATTGAAAACCACTCACTGTGCAAGAAGTCAGTGAGTAAATAATGCTCTAAATGTCATGTTTTAATATATAAGAACGTTAAATTGTGAAAATCAATGTGTGTGTACAGCTGAGATGCTACTTGCACACCAGGAAGCAGTTAAATCACTCTTTTAATGAAGACAGTCATCGGACTATTCCACTCTTTTCCTTTTAACACAGACACACGCGCACACACGCACACACACGCACACACATACGCACACACACACAGTTATCTACTCAGGAAGTCTCAGAACTGAGGAAGTAGACTCTGCAACCTTTAGCTCTTGTTAATCCCCATGAGCTTACACTGACCAGATTGAACACACTCACTGTTTCAGACAAGGACATAGTGTGGTGTTTGTGTGTGTGTGTCAGAGAACATGCTGGTGTGTGTGTCTGCATGGCGCCATGTGCCTGTTGTCCTAACTGTGCTGTGCCACTAAGCATTCACCTGGAAACCTTATCAGTGTCCAATCACATCCTCAACCTTTAAATTCAAAGTGATCTTTACTTACTTACTTCTTGTCAAACCTCCCACACTGTATTTGACAATTGCAGATAAGACTGCTGGCTTTTGTTCTTATTTTTGACTTCTCCTC
>JAQNCA010000024.1:16932049-16953855 GCA_029783725.1 Acanthurus tractus | reverse complement strand
ATGATGGAGGAAAAAAATATTTTGCATGCCAATGAATTCACAGTGGGAAACATTTACTCTCAGAAAACGGCTGATCACTGATGGTGATGCCTCATCAAGCCTCCTCGACTCGCGCTAAACAATTATCATGACGCTGCGCTTTGTTTTTCAACAGTGACAAACATACGAGCATAATCAGGTTCCACGGTGATGATCATGCTTTACATGCATCGTGGCAACGGTTTAGTTTTTATGCGGCTCTCACCAAGGAAAATTGAGGAAGATGATATTTGATCTGTGCATCTGATCTTAATTAAATTAGAATCTTAGTTTGGTTTTTGCTGCAGCTGTTTGCAGGCACAGTAAGACAAGCTACTGCTAAGGGAATTTGACTCAATTGTAGATTTGAAGAGCAAGATCTTAACATTGTTGGGCAGTCTCTCAACAGCCAGAGTTTTCTGCATTCATAAACATATTTTCATTTGTCCATTGGCAAGAAATAAGTGACAAATATTTGGATTCAAGTCAAATCTTTCTCTGAGCTAAAATTTCAGATATTTGACTGCTCCAGATTTTTTGACTGTGGTTCATGCTGTGTTTTTTTTTTTTTAATGTCAAAATTTGCATTGAACATTTTTCACTATTTGCTGAGGTTTTACAACCATGATTAATCAACAGAATGAAAAAAAAGAAAACGTTAGATTACCTATCAATGAAGGTTGAAAGCTGCATGCCAACAGATGTGTCTTAGGCCACATTGAGGAATCACTGACACAAGTGACATCCTCTGCCAAGAAAGGCAGCAGATAACTGAATGCATTTTCTGTTTCAGCTGATTCACTTTGTTTCCACAATCCCCTTAAAAGGCAATAAATCTTGAGAGATGTTGAGTGAGGATAAAACTTTGCAGACAGGTTCTTTGTGTAAAAAAATATCTTTTTTTTTTCCTGTGAGTTGGCTACTACTGTCGGGCTGCCAGTTAAAAACAATGAATTTGGCTTCCGCAAACACAAAAATGTCATGTTAACTTGCAAATAGAGCTGGTAATGAAAATATAATACCAGACTGACACACATCTGGTAATGTGTGAAGTGACCAAAAATATTTTATTGTCTCACATCCTGTAAAGTGTTAACCAAAAAAAAGCTTGTTTTTAAATTTAGTTCATTTGTTTTGGAGTAGAAGTATAAAGTGGCCAAAAACGGAAATATTTATGCAAATTACAAGTACCTCAAAATTGTTGCATGAGTACTGGAGTAAATGTACTTTTGTGTCTGTCTGTGGTCCGCATGCATGTCTCCAATTTATTTTTGTTTTTCTGTGTGGGCGACTGTATCTACAAAACAGCATTAATGAGCTTATTATCAGTCCTATTTGGTCTGTCAGCTGTTAAGAAATTTGAATTAGAACCACATCCAAGCACATTATTTATGCTGTTTAAACAAAAATTAATCAGTGCAGGAACAGATTGATGTATACAGCTGAATAATTACTGAGCCAGTGAAGATAATAAATATAAAACACCCGGAAACGTGTTTGTCAGAACCTGCCATTTGTTAGCTTTGGATTGACAAACACATGGTTACAATGGCCGGCAAATGAGCAGACACACACACACACACACACACACACACACACACACACACTCATTAAATCTCTCTGAGAAAAAAAGACACAAGTCAGCTTTTAACTCAAATCCAATCTCTCATTTTTCTCTCTCTTTCTTCACTCTCTTGTTTTGTTTGTAATATTTCTAAGAGTTCTCAGAGGTGCAATTTGCACACCGAACAACTTTCACAACAGACACGCAGTTTGCTCGTTTGTTTGTATGCAGCTGCTACATTATGTGTGATTCTAATTACCTTTCCCTCCCAGTTCTTACCTCTTCACACTACTATGCCCTCTTTTAGCTGATGATAACACAGCAGTAAATGTGCTGATGTCTGAAAATAAGTGGAAGCTTTCCTCTTAATGTGTTTATGTGTTTGTGTGTGCCTGTTTGTTTCTGCTTACGCTCACTCACAGATGTGAAGACAAACATTTCCCTCTTTGTAGTACTTTCTCATGTTTCCTGGCATAGCTCTTTAATGAAGCCGGCAGCCCTTTGAAGTGCAGGGGGAGGAGAAGAAGAAAAGAGGAGGATGGATGGATGGATCCAGTGCCTGTAGTCATGTGGTCAGATCCCCCCAGGGCTTTTCATGTCAAGGTGGAGTGGGCCTTTTTCCTGTTTGCCTCAGATGTGCTGCTTTTTCTCAGTCTCTTTCTCTCTGGAAAGAGATCTTCCCTAATGTGCAGCTGTTGAAAAGTAGCAGGTTCGTTCAAACTTGGGAGACCATGATGGTGAAATGCTGCTGTGTATTTATTTATGCATGTATGCACATAGATGTTGAATGTTGTCAGCAATTGAGAGCAACAGGACAATCTAAATATGTAATGTGTGTCCGTGTGCGAGCATGTGTGTGTGAGTAACACTGTCACTCACACAAACACATTCACCTTATTTTTGTTTTGAACTACTTCTAGACAGGGAGATAAAGAGAAATAAAGAAAAGAGAAGAAAGGAAAGGAGGCAAAGATGAAGGAAGAAAGGAAAAATGAGGACTGGCTGATAAGGTCTGAGGAAATTTAAAGAAGGAAAAGGGAGACGCAGAAGAAGAAATAAAAGGGAAAGGTGTGGAAGAAAATGTAATGGAGGGAGAGGATTGAGCATGGAGAGAGGGAGAAAAGGACGGGCTGGAAATAGGAGCCATGAGAGGTCGACAGCGTCCTCGTCAATAATGCATAGGTAATTGGTTGACTCCTCCTGAGTGCCAACGTGAGCCTGAATAAATAAAGCTGTGTGTAAATAAAAGAGCCACTCAAATCAATGAGAGATGCCCCAGGTGAGCGGGTGAGAGAGAAAATCCCTCTCCTCCTCCCATCCCCCCCCCCTTCTTTATTTGTTTGCTTCACTGTGTAATAACAAGTTGGGCTCTGTGTGTGTGTGTGTGTGTGTGTGTGCACCTATATGTGCATGCACTTATTTAAATATATTTCTTCCACCTTTGTTCTCTTGCCCTCCCCACAGGAGCTCTCTGCTGTTATCTCCCCTCTATGTTTTTTCTCCTTAACTCTTCTTCTCTCTTTTCTTCACTTCTTTTTCCAACTTTTCTTGCTTCATTCCCTCCATCTCTACGTCTACCCTCCTTCCCTCCAACATTTTTCAGTACTGGCGAAGGTGAGGCCAGCTAAAACTGATAAGGACCCCCTCAGGGAGCTACGGTAATAAGGTAGAGAGCAAGTGAGTAAAAGAGAGAGAGAGCAAGGGGACAAAGAGAGGAACCAGACTGAAAAAAAGAGGTTTTTCACCTGTGGTAGTTTAGTCACAATAAGGTACACAGGGCTTAGGGCAAGGAAAACTTGTGTTTCTAAAATGTGTTCAGAGGTTCGGAGCAAGCCTCTGGAGATACATTAGGACTGCTCCTCCACTGCTCCCCTTACAATAAGGACATGTACATGTGCAGCAGCATTAAGGGCTCCACAGTGTCCTTTTATTTCACTCCATTTGTGGGATTTGTCTGAGTTCTCCCTTACTCATTCAGTATTAAACATGCTCAGTGACCGACGACATATTCAGCTCATGTTTTGTATTCACACATGTTAAGTGCAACTGTGTTTAGGAAGGTTTACCCCTCCTCGGGTACTTTAATATCCAGTTAAATGGGAAACTTTCATACAAATACAGGCTGCAGTAAAGGATCAACAGTCCAAAGGAAATAAAGAGCTCACATAGATTTTCGCTCCACAGTCTGTCTCTGTAGCGAACAGCTCTCAAGCGTCATTTTAGCAACTTCGTGCAACACAATCTGAGGAAAAATATGCCTGATTCTTGTGATGTGTGCCTCAGGGGTTTGCAATTAGCAAATAAATACCAAAGACATACATTTTTTAAAAAATGTACAAAATCACATCAATTACCAGCAAGGATTTAAGAATCATTTTCTTTTTGTCTCTCTGTTCTTACTTTGTTTAAAACAGAGAACGACTGCTTTAAAAGAGGAAAACAGAAAAAGAATGATGAAAGACGAAGAAGAAGCTGAAAGGCCGGGGAGAGGCTGGCCTTGAGCTTCCCTCTACCCAGGGAGTGGACACAGCAGGAGGGCTGAGAGGAGGATGAGGCCCCTTTTGAAACGGATGGGAGCGAGCGTGTCTTTCAACATTTATCCAACGCTTCCCCTCTGATGTCTCAACCTTGAATGCCCGTCACTTCACACACTGCCCAGATCACATAACAAGAAAGCAAACAAGCCAGACAGCAAGTAAGCTATAAAGGAAGACTCAAAGCAAAAAAGTGGCAATTACCTACAGGGAGCTATCATGTGGCAAATAGTAAACTGGAGTGTTCACAGAGTAGACCCAACAATTCCCTTGTAAACAAGAAACCATGCTTCTGTCGAGTTGTGCTGATCAGACTTCAGTCTGCAGGGCTGCATCATGGACACCACATCCTCCAGAGTTTCACCTTAGATTTGTTTGCAAGTTAAGTAAACTTTCAAAAATGGTAGAATATTTCTTTAACACACACAGATATTTTCAAATAGAAGATGCCCCTAAATTCAAAACTCTGATTCCTCCATCTTCTTTCTATTCTGCCTCCCTCATATCAACTACTTTTATCAAGAGTCTTATTTTGTATTCTGTTAAATGCAGCTCTGATCACTTTAGTCTCTATTTTATCCTGAAACTGCCTAAGGGCCTGTACCACAAAGTAGGATTTGCAGTTAGCAAGGTAACTTGAGGTTTAACTCTGAGTTTTAAGTCTTAGGAAGGTGGATTAAGTTTAAGCGGGGTAAATCACCAAGGTAACTCATGCTCAACACCTAACCTGCATGTGAGCGGGTTTTATTCAAGATCAGAGATCAAGACATGTGAAAGCATCCTTTATTCACCAAACAGACCAATCCGTTTTCCTTAAAAATAGCATCACCATTCATAAAAGATCAGCGATCAGTACCATCAGTATTGTCAGAGGTTCTATGAGGAGGGCAAGGATGTGTAAAGGCAAACACACTTGTTGGAGGGAAAATGACCCGTCTGTGTCCGGCTCTTGAGCTGCATGTTGCAGGGATTGATTGAAGCACAAATGCCTTACCTATTGTTATTTATAAGAAATGAAAGCTAGGCCTGCAGCTTTGAATTATGTTTTAATGCTTATGATAGAGAGAACTGTAGCTCAGGAAGTTAAACAAAGGTTGTTTAACAACCGTTATGTCTGTGGTTTCGATCCCTGGTTCCTCTATGAATGTGAGTGTATGAGTTGCTGATGAGCAGGTTGGCACTCAGAAAAGCCACTTGGCATTAGCGGTGGTTGAATGCTGATTTGTATTGTGAAGTGCTTGGACTGGTCAAAAGATTTGAAAGCTCTCTATATAAATGTATGCAGTCCATTTGCCTTAAAAAAATATTCTTTAAATGACCATACAGACCACAACAATACATTTGAGCAACGCAATAATTCAATGAAATTCATATGAGGGAGGATAATGGTTATCTTGAAATGATGCTATAATGGATGGTGGAGTGTAACTGAAACATTAGTGGCTGACACACCTGTATCAGTGTACAGCACCTTTCAGAAACCACTCTTCTGGATAGTTTTAATCGAGCAAGAGAGACAAAAAAAAAGTGACAGAAGTAACAATGGCTGTGAAATTGAACTGAAAACAACACGTCTTGCACCTTCTTTTTCTGTCTCATATTATATATGACTCTAAAATCAAAGCATAAAAGCTTCTTTCTGACGGAATTAATCTGTGGCAGTCAACTGGAGTGTAAAAATTACTAACTGCAGACAACATGGTAAGAAAAAAGGTACACCCGAAAATAAATTATTAAATTAAAAACGGCATCAAGTTAAATCACTGACATGTAGTGAACATCAAAGGTTGACAAAGTAAGAGGATTTACATGGGGAATTTTTAGAGCCACGACATGGGGGCATAAAAGTTCAAGTGATTCTTCAGCTTGTTCCAACTCTGTGTGCGCTCACACACTCAAACACAAGACGTTTTTCTTCTCAATAAAATTCTACATACAAGCTGAAAGCTTGTTCATGACCTATTTTGAGCAGTGACCTCTAGTTTATGAAACACTGCAGAGAGATGTGTTTATATGTGTGCACTACCCAGAAAATAGATGTGGATTTTAATTATAGCTGGGACTATTATGAATCAGAGGGTGTGTACAGCTGTGTGTGACTGCATATGTGTGTGTGTGTGTATAACATTATTCACGCGTGGACCTTGGGGACTCCACTACAGCAGAGAGGAGCTTTGATCAGCCCAAGGCAACATAGAAAGAGAAATAGTGGATTATGTTGGAGACAGTCGAACGCACTAGACACTATTAGCAGCCCTGGTTTGTCATGGTATGTTATCAGCGAAAGGACTGTTGGATCTCTTTGATTCCCGCTTTCTGTCCCTTATAACATATTTCCACCTTCCACACATGCAAAGTAAATTCCAGTTAAATTAAAAAGCACGGTCATGTAAAACCCAGGAGATGTGTGAGGGATGTGGAGATTGTGTTGACAGGATGCGACACAAATAGTCCGGCTATGCATCTCTACATGACAGTACAGATGGATATTAAGAAATTGCTTGGAGGCAACCAACTGCCGCCGGGGACACAGTCAGCTAATATGAATGACAGCCAAATATATTTATGTATTGCACAGCATTACAGTCTCTCCGGCACTTAAGCATGTAGTGGTGAATCATAACAGTTTTTGTGAGTTTTAGAGTATCTGAGTGTAAGTGCACTCTGAGGGGATAATTGGGAAATCTGTGCTCTGTGTAAAACCAATCTGCTGTTTGTATATAAATATATAAGTATAGAGTTTCAGGGGTTTTTTTAGGTAAAACTTGCAATTAAGTCTTTTAGTACTATTAGTTTTGTCCCAAGAGGGCAATATCATAAAACATGCAATAAAAAAATTAAAGCTACTTTAAAAAAAATAGCTTTTTTTCCAATTTAATACACAAATTTAATCAAATCTATAAAAATACTAGTGAAAATCTAATATTTGATTGCCCTAATGTCATTACTAAAGTTCCTAACTGATTTGTTTAATGTCACTTTGTAGCTCAGCTGCAGTTTTGCTGCTTATTTCTTTTTCCCGCTCTGCTTTGTTTGGTTTAATCAAACAGCTTAGGAGGAAATAAACCTTATTAATGTTAAGCAACAAAGTTGAAGGTACATTATTATTTTTTTTATTGCCATAAAATCTAAAATACAGATGTTTGTTTGGTTTTTTTGTGTAGCTGTAGCCAGTCTTTTACTTCTTTTAACTTTATGTAATCAAATTAGAAATAGTTTAACTCTTTTTGGGGAATCATGTTCCCAAAAACCAACTTACCAACTGAATACTCACTAAGAACCTACGCCATAGATGGACAGAGATGCTGACTGACACTGAGTTCAGTGTACAGAAAAGGATTTTTTATTTTTAAGTTAGGCAATTTAACTCCCTCTAATATCACAAACTATTTTTTACTTTTTTGTTTCTGTAGAATAAATAAAAATAACTCAGCATGTGATGCAGGATAGTGAACTTAAGAAGTGTTGTCGAGTATATTAACAAAGTTGATAGTCAGCAGAGACACCTCATTCAAACTTTATGCTAAGCCAACTGCTGCTCAACCTAATGCACAGTAAAAATCTGTCATCGATCTCCTCTAGCTCAACAAAACACTAACGAATTGTTGGAAATGCCCTGAAAACAATCATTCAGGTGAGACCGTTCTGGCCCGGTACAGTAACAGTGAAAGAGTGTAATGTTTGCGTGCTACGCTCAGAGTATCAGTTTTTTCAGGCTTTTTGTCTTTTCTTGGTCCTGCTGTGTGTGTGGAGCCCAAACTGCTTTAGTAAACTGGTTTTAAGTTAATTCACTTTTAGTAACCATAGCTCTTGTTTGTTTTCAAACTTGATTTTTTTTCAGCCCACTAATGTTGACACCAAGGTCACGTTTTTATTGATTCAAGCTCTTTCTTTGTGAGGCCCCGGGCTATTCACAAGAGTTAATTTTCATTTATTCAAAACTGGCATTTTACATTCTTCTGAGGTGACCCTGCCTCAGAAGGGCTCCAGGCACAGTATCATTGTAATTGATACAAACATTAATGAAACTTATTGTAGGTGATATTAACACAAGTGTTTAATTAACGAGTTATATATTGAAGCCTGGGGCTATTTATTTGTACAGTGTATTCCCTGTAGTCCCTCTGCCTTGGTACAAAGCAGGACAGCTGTTGACTCAGAATTTGCATTTTCTTCATTAAAAGTGCCTGTAATAAATGTCAACACTGAATGTAAATCCCATACAATGTGACCATGAGCAAACAACACAGATGGTGGAGAGCAAAGTCACAACACACAAGCCAAAATCATTTCTCATCATCTCATGATTTTACAAGTTTACTTGGTGAAGTCTGTAGCTGTTTGCAGACTGAACCTGCAAACTGAGAAAGTGATACCTTAACTGCTCAACCAAAGTAAACCCCCCACCCCAAAAAAGGAGCAAAAGAAATAAGAACATGTTTTTCTGTTTTCATTTTTATATTCACCATAAAGAATAGCTTGTTGCCAGTGTGCAGTTTTGTTTTGTTTTTGACATGGTGCGTGTTGTCTTCTAAAATTCCATATTCTACAGAATCTTCCATAAAATCAAAATGCCATCTCTCTATACTGAAAAAATTGATAGATGCTTTTTTTTATTGTTGCTGAGTGCAAACTCCAATCTGATCCCCAACAGCACAACAAATGATTTACTTACAGTTCCACTTCTGGTGTATTTAGTGATTTTGGGGCTTCCACAATGCTCTTATTTGGTCCCTCTGAGATATATCCATACATTTTTTTGGTGGCTGTGGCTGGTGGGTTTGGGTGACTGTTAACAGATGACAGTCAGAACTTGAAGCTAAAAGCTTGTCCTCTCATATCTGATTGCCAACTCTATGTAGTGACATCCTGACTCTTTGCTCAAAGGCAGCAGCAGTGCTGACGACCTATCCCGTGAATCAGATAAAAGTTTTAAAATATCTAAAATGACACATTAAAATAAAGCACCTTTCACCTGAGGCAAATGTCACAGTGAGTGTGACAAACAGGCATAAACTATAATCTGATGCATTTTATTTTCCCTACAGGTGTTCGAAAGTATCTCAGGATGTGGAGACATCACAGGGGAATTTGCCAACAACAGCTTGACCTGTAGGTTCGGTTCTCCTGCCATAATGTCATCTACTCTTTTGCTCCAACCTTTGTCAGCATGCATCCCATTTTCCTTCTGTGCAATGTTTTTTCAACATCTGAAAGAGTCAGAAGGGTTTTGCGGTTGTGGAAGCCCTTGCATTAAGGTGACAAGAGCAGCATTTGTGAGGGCAGAACGGCTCCCTTCTGAAGCACTTTTTGATATCTCGCTTGTATCTCTGTGTCTCTGTACTGGTGCACGTAATCCTTTACTTCTTTAAAGTCTCCTCTCAAGGTTTCAGTTGACAGCCTCTGGGCTCAGCAGGCTTTGGTCACTGTGCTGATTTGAGATGAAGGATATGAAAGTGACACAGAGAAGGCCATGTTTCCATTTCCAGGCACAGGATTCATAATAACCCTTTTCTCTATGGCATCCTCTCTCAGGGCAGAAAAAGCCTCCATCTTAATGAATGGCTTTGACGCTGTCAAGGCTACACTAGTGTGTTTTCTACAAGGACCTCTGGCTGTCAGACTCTTCACACACTCCTGGCGAATGGCCCTGGATAGCATGTACAGGGTCTGCGTAAGCCCACATAAGCTGACAGACAACACGGGGGACACCGCCATCACAAACAGCAAAAAGAACGACACATGCAGAAATTGCCAAGCCACTCCATGTTAACACTGAAAAAAAGGTTTCTTGTGATGGGATTGGTGCTATGCTAAAAACATTTTAGCATTTCTGATCACTTCGAGGACAGTACTTACAGGACAGTGTTGAGCAAGGAGTGGCAGGGAGTCCAAAATAGAGTGCAGAGAGTAAAACATGGTGCATATTTGCCCAAGGTGGTGCAAATTGACAAAAGACAGGCAGCCAAAGGCTAGAAAAAAAACCAGACAGACCAGAGGGAAATAACAGAAAGAACCAGAGTTTCTGAGACTGAGTTCTGAACTTAGAGGCTGAGGCTGAGCTGAACACGTAGCCACTGCATGTCTTTGGCCAGGTAGATTACTAATGTCTATACCAATGGTACATTAGCTTCTCTGGGGTGAATAATCCCAAATGGTCAAATGCACCAATAAAATAAAGCGATAATTCACCCTGCTTTCTTTATGACACCAAAAGCATTATTCTGAAAAAAGAGACATATTAAATCCCTTCCCGTGCAACTGTTTTAAGGTTTTAGATAGCTGTGCACAAAATCAATCACTTAAGTCAGCGTTTTGCATTTTTCCCACAAACTTGTAAAGACACTCTTGGCATGTCACATTAAGTAATTTCTTTTAGGTACTCCATTTTAGCTGAAACTTGAAGTTCAATTTATAGTTTTACTTCAGCTGATATTTCAACCCCTTTTAGCAAATCTACTCATGTTTCATATCAGATTCACCAGAATGAGGACAAAAGAATCAGCAAATCTTGTAGGCAGATGCCTGACAGACATTGTTGAGGGAACAAAAGGCTGTCTTGTTGTCAAACATTCTATGAAATTATTTGCAGACAAAAGGACTATGTGACATTCAGTAAAATGTTAATTAATGTTATGTTAAGCGAATTTACTCTAACTTGATTTGACTAATAATTTAAAGAAAAAAAGAGAGGAGTCCAACTTACACTAATGACTTTACTCACCATGATGACATTTACAGCACCCAAGAGTTAGAGGAAAGTTGCCTTCTTTACCTAAAGTTTGGGTTCAGACTGGTATTAAAGACAGACATTATTGGAATGCTTTCTCTCTGTGAAAGACAAAGCCAACCACCTGAGACACTTTCTTTTCTATCACATTATCCTTCACATTCGCTATGCAGCCCTTTGCTGTCCCTGGAGGTTCCTGACACCAAGACAGGAAATAATCAGAAGTCTGCGGAGCTGACGCCACACAGGAAACATCGAACTCCACATTCCCTTTGTATTCACCTAGCTGATCTTTTCAAAGTGGTGGCTGTAATCCCAATGTGTATTTTCCCTCTGCTGAAGTTTTCTGACTGACTACACAGTCTTTGACTCGCTTGGCACTCTCTTCTCGTTTTCTCATTTGCTTGAGGACTGTCGTTCCCCCAGGACTGAGACAAAATCTCACTGCTTTAACTTAAGTTTTGGGTGTTTTTCATTCAGTTCTGAGTCTGTATTTTACTTTGTCAGTTCTCTCTTAAACTTAGGCTGTCTGGTAGCTTATTGATTAGTTTTGTTTTTAAATTTAGCATGGCTTACAGATCTAAAGGATTTCAGAAGTCCATTTTTGAAAACATGTCTATATATCCACTTAGAAACAGCAGCATAACATAACTTTGATTGGCCCAGCTTCAGTGGGCTCAGTTTGTTATGAAAAGGGCTCAAGCTGTGGCCCACTTTGAAATCAAATTCAAAAATCAAAACCAGGTTATTGTGATTTAGAAATTATTGTGGCACAAATGCTTCTAATGACTGAGCCTGCCTCACTGATTAATACTATTGATCAACATATCAACATGCGGCCTGTGACATACCCTTTAGTCAGGAGAAGAGGCAAGCAGAATAAATCTGAAGTAGATTCCCTCTTCAGCTGACTTAGAAAACAACAGAGTCATAAGAGAAAAATATCTAATGAATAAAATCTAAATGTTGTAGCAATAACAGAAAAAACAGTAAAATTGATACACTCAAACTAGGGCCTGTAGGTTTTTTTTAAATGAAGCCCATGAAAAAAGTCTACAAACAATATATATTTGCAACATCAGGAAAAAATTCTGTCATGACCTCAACAGCACAGCGTGTGGTGGTGCTTAGCTGTGGGCAGATCTGCTGAGAAAGCTAAACAGCAGATGCCCTCCACCCTGCAGGTTATTTGAACCTGTCCACTTAGTATATATGAGGAAATAGGTTGCGGTTGTCAAACACTCCCCTTGAGTATTTGACCATCTCCAATTCAGAATTGGCCTGGACAGAGAGCATGTGATAGGAGCAGTAAATAACATGGGTAATAATGGTGAAATTTTTATGGCAGCTGGGAGGTAATTTTTTTCCTGAGCACCACAGAGAATCAGAGTGCCGTTTATCACAAATGTTGGCTGCAGGATACCCACCTCTTGTCTCTCCTCTGCCGCTCCGGGAGATGTGCTATTGTTGGCCAGCAAAGGTTTTTCTGCTGTAAAAGCTTGGAAAAACAGTCCTTGAGATCCAGGCTACCACCTGGCACTTCAAGGAAGCTCACTGTGGCGCAGCGGCACAGTGCAGCTAACGGCATCCTTTCAGGCCTCCAGGTGTAGTTGCACCTTGCAGCCCTCATAAGATGATATTTGTTCAAAGAGAGAAACTGGAAGATTTGGGCCTAAAGAATACGGTACTGAAATAAGTTGGCTTAATCACTCAGGATTTCAAGGTCATTGTTGTAAAATGAGATCTGTGCAACCATCAGACTCTATATGAATTTCCAGAACCAATTATTCTTAATAAGGCAGCTTCTGCTGAAAATATTTGGCACTTACATAATTGGCTATTTTATCATCTCAACCGTTAATGAAAATGTGGAGGCCAATCCTGTGACAGTGCAGATGTCCAGAGTCATGAAAGGCCTCTGGTTCATGTGTTACCACATGTTCTACTATACAGACAGATGAGGCTCCTCTGGGATAAAATCATTAACTGTAAAAAGATGGACAACATGTCATTTCCTCGTAGCAAAGTCACAACACCTCAATCGCTCCCTGGTGTCCGGCTTTAGCAAAGGTCCTCAATCCTGCCCTGCCATTTTAGCAGAGGAGACAGGGGTCGAACTGAAAGTACATGTCAGATAGGTTCTGGGTAATTCTTAACATGCTGGTGAATATTCAAGACAATACAGCTCTGTCACCACTGCACAGACTCTGGCTCCAAATGACGTCACCAGACAAGATGGTAGCTCCTGCATCAAAGATATTATGCCTTCATTTTTTGTACTGTGGGACCAGGTGGAGACGCATCATCCATCTTTTTTACCATTACTGGATAAAACCCAGACACATGTAATTTAAAAGCAGGGCCACTCACAGTGATAAACCCACAGAGAGTTATCACCTGGCTCCACAGTTCTCCTCCTCTCCCCCTCCTCTTAACGTCCTTATGTTCATTGGTTTGATTTTACAGCCAAAAAACTTTACTGTCCTGATTTAGTCTCCTCAGCCGCGTTTTCAGACACAGCAGGCACTTGTTTTTAGCCTAAATGTAATAATCCTAATGATATGGTTTCATACTGTTACAATCCTTTTTCATATTAAAACATTCAGAACTAATTGTCCTGTTTGTTTGTTTAAGCAAATGTCGAGCAGTAAAGGGATTTCTGAGAGTAATTTGGAAAAATGAAATCAGACACTGAAACTCTCTCAACAGGTTGTGGCAAGGATGTAGTAATGTCCACACTGAATTTACACGTGTGAACTGTGCTAAATAATACATTTTATTGTGATTTTGACCTGTCTTTCCTTCCACAAGGTTTGTGTATTGCAGATATGTCAGTTTGTTTAAAGTACAGAGCATCTGGTACAAACACTGAAGGATAAGTTGAATGTCTGTATGAGACACCAAGGGGAGTGAAGATGTGTTGGTTTTTGGTGGCCTGAGAATGAGATCGGACTGTTTTTTCTTTAATAATAAAAGTGGCAGCTGAAATATAATCCACATAAAGCAGAATGCATGAATGAAATGGAAAGGCTTTATGAGAGGCCTACATATCATCGGTTATAGGAATGTCATCCTGTGCACCTTTCCTCTCCTCTCTCCCACAACATTACATGTTGCACAGTGGTACATTAAAGTTTGTACTCTCTGGAGGGAGCAAATGTGGAAACTAAAGTTTTCTTTCTTGCTGCTCCTTTAAGGACATATTTTTTGCCTCTCAGGGCCCCTTGGCTGTTGATGATGGTGCTCCTGTGTCTCCCTCAAGGCTGCTGCTGCTTCTGTGATTCCCTCAATTGTCAGATCGTCCTTCATTCAGACAGAAGCTCTTCAGTACAGCCTTACATTTTTTTGTTTTCGTGACCATGGTGGCCAAGGCTAGAATTACAGTGTCACAATGGAGTAGAAATTGAGAATTACTATAAAAAGGATTCAAGGAAACACTGCAGAAAGGTTTTAGAGAGAATGGTGGATGTCTCAAATGGAAACTAATTGTTTGTCTTCATCTGTAGGCGGAAAATTAAATTTCTTTTCATATGGCTCACTGATTCAGTGAAAACCTAACCTGCGTTTCGATTTGTTCATCACAAACTGATTTGCAGCTACATTGGCAAGCTCATAGACAAAATTTCAGTGATAACAATCAACAAAAAATGTTGTCAAAAACAAGCAAAATAGGCCTAAACCCTTTTCTAATATTAAGAATGTGAAATACAGACAAGAACATTATCAAGAGAGAATTTTCCCAAGCCTCTTCCTCCTCAGCCAACTGCTTCTACATCTGTGCAGATTTCTATTCACCAGGGGTTTTTGAATGACTAATCTCATTTACTCTGTTAACTCTAGCAATTTTTTGTGTACTTGCACTCCTTGTGAATTTTTAAAGATCAGTAATTTGACCAAAAAATTCTCATTTACTTTGTAACTGATTAAACACAAAAATCATGTGGATTAATCTTGATGAGATGTGTGAAGAGTGCAACCAGAGATATAAATCAAATACGCCCAGTATGCTCCTTAGACAACTGGTACATGCAGGGTCATGCTTAATGCTGAAGGTTCTTGTTAAAATGCTGAGCTGTGATTTCTATGTTTTCTGCATTGCATCTGAAATACCTTTGGTGTGGTATGTGAAGACTGCTGCTGTTTGTGATGGCTTCTAACGTGTCAGGATTAGAAAGCTTCTTTCAGCTTAAAAAGTGTGAATTTTTTAGAAGTGCAGTGGGACAGAGAGACCAAGACTCGTCTGAAAAATGGTAAGCAAAGAGGTTAAACCTATTGTGCAGATTGTTGAAGCATGCCGATGCACAAGACTCAGGCAACGACAATCCGACAGGTGAGTAAACTACAGTGACTTCAGTACAGTGAGTGTGCCCCCCAAGGTATGTAGAAAGTGTGCAGCATCTCTTTTTGCTTTAATACGTGTGCTGTGAATGACACCTCTGTAAAGTTAAATCTCTGTGATGTCTGTTTTGTGTTGCTTCATTCTACTGTGAAGTGGTTCCTGTTTTTCATGTCTGCATCCAACTGTTGTTGGTTGCATCTGCCGTGGTGCTTGTTTTATCTGTTTGTTTCTGTCGCATATAATGCAGTGCTATGCAGGCATCAAAATTATTTCAGTACAAATGAAATGTATTTTGGTTTAGATGCAAGATCTCGGTTGCATATTGTTCCTGTTGGATCAGCATTTAATGCAGCTGTAGCCTAAGAGGGTTTGCAAATCTTCCAGCAGCATCATAATGTGACATCAGATTTACCTTTCAACTTGTTTTTAGTCATTTTTGAAATAATATGTCCATAACTTAAATGCACATACACACACTTCACAATTTTTTTTGCTTCATGACCATCTGCCATCTAACCCTAATGATGAATTTGATCAGCTATCAAACTCTACTAAATTTCTAACCCCTGTACAAAAACTGTGAATTGGAAATGTAGCTTATTTCCAAAGAATTCTTCCTGTTATAGAGTAGCTAGTTATTCAGAGATAGAGAAAAATTCCATTAGATTAAATACAAAAATTGTAAAAATTTATTTGTACGGTATTAAGAAAATTAGATCCACAGAACGGGTTGTAGCTGTTAATTTTGCAACCTGTCTAAGGACATAATTCTGACCAGTAAAGGATGCTTTTGTAAATCCAATCGGATGCTCGCTGAAGTAAAAATTTGGCTATTCAAGAAATAGAAATAAAAATCATTTTTAATAGATTCCTGCTCGAGGACCTGATGACATTTGAAGCCATATCAGACACCAACACATTACTGGGCTGAAAGGAGATGGTGTGTGGAATGACAGTTAACTAACCTCACCTTTATCATGACTTCACCTCAGTAAGCTCTGTCAGGCCAATACTGAAGGACTCTGCTTCTCACTAACTGTGAGTAGCCAGTTTGTAATGATTATTCTAACAGGATATTTGGTGCTTCATTGATTGTGATTTGATTAACATCATACATATACATGTGCAGGAGACAGCTGTTGCACTGAAGAGGGAGGTTTTTTAAATATGGTATTATTCACTATTGGTATTCAGTATTATTCAAGAAAGCATGTGTGCGTTCTTCAGGAATACACACACAGTACTAAATTTCACCCATTGTTATTGGGTCACAGTACGAGGTGGGATCAAAATCTGTTGACAGAGATTGACACAGACTCAGTCATAGTGCTGCTTTGCCCAGGAGTCAAGAAATGGTAAATGCTCACATACCAGTTGTTACAAAAACATGTGTAACTCAGATCCTAATGACAATCAGGCAATAAAACTCGATATATTTACTATTACAAGTAACAGCTTGCATCTGTTACATGCAATTACTGTGCAGGGATGTCATAAGTTTTTGATTGCACCTTGTGACAGCAGTTGTTGCCAGACTCTTTGTCTGACTCCAGACACAATTCTCTGACTCAGGTGCTACTCCTGTTGACCTATAGTTGATGCAAAGCATAAAATCTAACCGTTGTTAATACCGTGACTGATACAGTCACACTCACAGTGATAAGACAAGCCCTGGATGATAAGATAAGCAGAGCAGAGACCCCACTGGTAAAGATACACATCAATGTAGAAATAACAGTAGAAACAAATTTTAGTGAACTTTTTAGCTCAGTCTAAGAGTATGTAGATGTTTTGCCAACAGCAGAGAGATATTAAACAGCTAAATATCTGGTCTTGTCATAGAGGGGTCGGGGAGCCATGCAATTAACTACAACCCATGAAAGCAGGAAGGGAGGAGTAAAGAGAGAGAGCACTGAAAGTCAGAGTGTTGCCAAGGCTTAAGTGTAACACACTTGTTTTTTTGTCTAAAACCAGTTTGGTACACACCAATCTCCTAGATAAAACAGCTGGCACACAAATATAAACACACTGCATTTGAGAAAAACTATTCAACTTTGCTAAAGCCCTATGAGAGGAGGGACAAAAAGAGCGAAGAGTGAAAAAAGACTCATGCCTGTGATGGAAATCTCTGAAAGGATGATCCAGAGGAATGAAGAGATCAGGACACAACAGATGTCTTACACAGATGTATTTATTGCAGAGCTTGATGCATCAAGGAGACAGGCCATTAGCAGCACAAACATCAACCAGTGATCAAGAATAATTCCATTGCCTGTCTGCGTGTCGGCATATCTGAGGGAAAGTTTAGCATATCTCTTGACCTTCGTCTTTGAAGAGACAATCTCTATCAGGGAAATATAAGGGGCATAAACTATTTGGCACTTCTGTCTTATCTTTATCTTAAGGAATAAGACAATTACTTTTCAATGCCTATATTTTTTCTTAATTTGTTCTTGACATCCTTTGCCTTGTCCACTCATGCCCTGTCTACACATGTGTGAATAGGTTTGAAAATGTTTTTTTTCTCTACATTTTGGCCTCCCATCCCCTTATAAACAGAGTTCTTTTTCACTGAAAACAGAAATTTTTGAAAAGACCTCCAAAGGTGGAGATTTTTGATGGGGAGCGTCTATGTGGGGCCAGCTGAAACTGAGGTTTTGGGAAACGCTGACATCAGTACTTCAACTTGATGTGCAATATGCATTTGCATATCATTCTTCTTTTGTGTTTAACATGATAGCCTGATTACAAATTACTGCCATCCACTGGCCTTGCATGCTTATTTGGGCATTTCCAACCAATTCTGCTTTGTTGTGGGGACAGAGAAATATTCGTAAATGCCTGTCCTGTGTGGACAGGATCTGTATACATGCAGACATAACCTTGGACCTTGGATCTCTAAGGTTGAAGTATGCTGCAGATGCTCTAACTACATCTATAGCATACTTTCTTTGCCAGGGGATGAGGTCTTTTGTTTTATCCTTTTCCTTTCGACATTCACCAGTTTGTCCTCTAAATTTTAGCGAAAACTTGACAGTAGGAATAAAATGGTGTGTCTGCAGGTTTCTGTGTGTTTGTGTCTGGAGTTGTTGTGGTACATACGCACTTTTTAGTAGATATGTGTGAATGGGTGTCTGTGTGTGTGTGTGTGTGTGTGTGTGTGTGTGCGTGCATGTTGGTGTGGCTGTGGCTGTGGCTGTGTCTGTGTCTGTGTGTGTGTGTGTGTGTGTGTGTGTGTGTGTGTGTGTGCTTGTTTATTTCTGTGTCATGCATAAATCTGCAGATATATAATTTATACTAATGTACTTTCAAAGTTGTGTGCATGATAAGACGAATTATATGTGCAGGAGTGCCAGAGTTTACTTAAACGTAGCTAGCAGTGTAAATGCTGACTCAGTGCTGGAAACACACTTTGCACAGTGTCTTTGCAGGAGTCTTTGATGTTAAATCGAGGTGACCCAGTGTCAACATGAGGAAATTGTGATAGGAAAAAGCCTTTTATTTTTCTTCTGCTCTGTAAACACAACTCAGGGCTGTGCCTGCACATGGCATTTAGCAGTGCAGTCTTGGATATTAAAAGGTAGTGTACCCTGTCACTGAAATTTAAATAATAGAAATTGGTGCTACTTTAAAAATGTATCAGGCTCATGTAAACTTCTACCAGGTCGGCTGAGTAGAAAAATGTACCATAGTACCACCTATTTCAGTACTTGTCATGAGCAGACACCAGTGTAGTTTTCAACCATGTGCCATACTTTGGTGTGATGTTGTGTTCAAGTGCATTCTGTTTTGTTTGTAGCGTGTACACACACAAGGACACATGCATGCACTTGAGCATGTCAGTCAAGCAGTACACCATCATGCCAATGAATTCATGCTATTCTGCTGGTTGATAGTTGCAAAAAAACTAAGAAAGACAAAACAAAACTGCACATAACATCAAAAAAGGCAGTGGAAAAATGCTACATCTTAAACATGGATGTAATGAGGAGGAGTTCAATAATAATTTATAATGTTTCCTAGACCTAAAGATGCATGCTTTTAGTGAGAATAGAATGCAAACGTAATTTCCATTTATTTACACCAATAAAGGCACCTTAATGGATATAAAATGAATATAGGTGCATATTTCGCAGTCATAAAAATGGCAGCAGCCAAGCTATCTTGACCTCTTCTTGATTTCATTTTCTTCTACAGTTGTTTCTCTCTCTATTTTCAGCAGGCGGTTGTCAAATGGCACCACAGAATCTTTTTGCCCTGTATCATTATTATATTATCACCCCTCCACCAAATAAATCACTTCAGGATGCAGACAGGTGCACAGCTGGGGTCCTTGGAGAGACTCTTCACTTTTCTGGCTCTTAGATACTTTTCCCTCCTTTTTCCCATTTTCTCCTCACCAGATTAATCTCTCCATGCAGCTCAGCTGAAAAGCGGCCCAGTTTGGGTGACGCACAGCCGGAGTGCTATCAATGACTACAATCCCACATCATAAAACTGTGGAGCAGCTATACCACAAACAATGGGGTTCTTAGAAGGATTCATTTAGAAAAGGCTTGATGGAAAGACTGCCAGTCAGAGAGATGAACAGAAAGAGACACTGGAAAGACATACAGGGTCTTTCTTTTCTGTAAAGCAGGACTTTTGTTAGGGCTTTTGTTGTTTTATGCGGTAAAATAAGATGTGCAGTGGTGTGTTGGCTTGTTAGCAGCTTATCTTATCTAAAAAAGCTAAACTTTCAATGTCTGAAAATATCAAGTAGCTCATTTTGCGCCAGTGCACTAACATAACTGGAATAGAATAATGCAACTTATTAAGTGTCCCAAGACAGTGTCCTAATGTAATGGATTTGTATTAGTGCTCCTGTTTCACATCACAGCACTCTTTGCTACTTTGACTCACCCATCGTTTGCCTTCACTGAGACATCTATAAGTGCATTACTTTGCATGTACAATTGATAGCTACTATCAAAACTAAAAGGAAAAGAAAGGGGAAAAAAATCAATTTTCTTTTACCTGCTAATTTACTCACAGTTTTTAGCTATGTTGAAATGAGCATGTATTTGAAAAGGTCATTTTGCTGTTGGCCAGCCATGTGATGACACTTTAGCAAGTACCATCTAATTATAATTCGTATTTACCTCTTTGATAATTATACAGTCACAACTTATTTTTATAATATTTGCTAGTCTTGGCAGAAAATTGCTTAGAGAAATGCAGATTAATTACATGAGACAAGAGTAGTAAAAACAAGTATTGAAGAAGTCCAACAAACAAAAAGAACTTAAATACAAAAGTGCTTCACCAATTAAGCATTGCACTCCTATAGCTTTGTTTGGATGGACAGTTTCAAAAAAATTAACAAAATGATTCCAGGGAAGACACTGTATTTTTGTTTCATAAATTCCCTTTCCCTGTCATAGCTAGTGGCATCACTACCCACAATACAACTGAAAGATTGACAGTCAAGTCAAAGTTTAAGGCACATGCTTTTCGATGCTGTCCTCAATTAGAACTGATTGCAAGAACTCCTTACCTCCAGAGTTCATAAATTATACTCCACCTTAAAACTACCAAGAAAGGTTATACGTTGGCGGTCTTTGCCGTGAACTGAATGTCTTCAGATTTCTTAGGACATATCATTCATGATTCTGCAGTATCAAGTAAACAGGTTAAGTTAACAGATCCAGAGAATCTGAAATTAGTTGGACTGGCATGCTTTTGCCTGGTGTAGTCTGCTTAATGATTCAGGCTGATCAAAGGCATGCATTTCAACCAAAAACTTGCAGAATGCAACATTAAACTCAATTATACTGCATTAATTCAGTATGGGCTGCTGTTCAAGTTTCACATCTTGTTTTAACTGAAAGATCAAATTCTCAATTTTCTTGTTTACAAGGGATAGATTTCTTTTCTATTCTAGTGGAACCATTTCGTATGTCTTACAGTAATTGTTATGGGCATGTACTTGTGTTCATGCTACAGCTGGTGGATTTTTCTTCTAACAATTCACAGAGCCTGTATTATGAAAACCATTGAGTGTGAGCTATTGTTGTAAGAGCTGGGAGATCCTGTTCCACTACATAAGCATGTTAAAGAGAGACAAGACATGCTGGAGACACATAGTTAAACACAACACAAACACACAACTACTCACAAAAAACAAACACCCACACAGACATTTGTGTCAATGCCACTTGCAGGCACAGACACAAGGACACACACACACGCATTCACACATTTATTACCTGAATTTATAAACACCTAATGAAGACACAAACAACTCTCCCCTCCATCTCAGTCACAGAAATTTCATTGATTAGCATAGGTGTTTGTGTTTCTGTGGGGGTTGGCGGTGCATTTTTGCATGGCATACTGATGGTGCTCAAACACTGTCACGCAGATGGTGTTATGACCTCAGCCCTCTGCCCCAATGGAAATTTGTCTTTAATTAGAGTAGCAGCACATTGGCACAGTGTTTAATCGAAAGAAAATGTGTGTGTGTGTGTCAAGGGGCAAACTCCCAGCTTCCGCATTGAAGCCGACCAGGAAGTACAAAAACGTGCAATTCCGCGACTGACCGCTTGAGGCTGGCTCCAAAAGGGAGCAAATTCCCATTGA